>PVHT021183699.1:4911353-4939333 GCA_004024745.2 Catagonus wagneri | reverse complement strand
TTGTATGATCTTGCCTCCTTTTACGTAGATTAATTGCCCATGTAAATGTAGATTGATTTCTGAGCTCTCTCTTCTGTTCCATTTGATCTATATGTCTGTATTTGTTCCAGTACTGTAGTATTTTGAGTACTGTTGCTTTGCGGTATAGTTTGAAATTAGGGCATACGATGATACCTCCAGCTTTGTTCCTCTTTCTCAAGATGATTTCGGCTCTTTAAGTTCTTTTGTATTTCCATACAAATTTTAGAACTTTTGTTCTAGTTCTGTGAAAAATGTCATTGGTCTTGATAGGGATTGCATTGAATTCGTAATTGCCTTGGGTTGTATGGTTATTTTAACAGTATTAATTCTTCCAGTATATTAACATGGTATACCCTTCCATCTGTTTGTGTTGTCTTTAATTTCTTTCATCGGTGTTACATAGTTTTCCAAGCATAGAGCTTTCGCCTCCTTGGTTAGATTTATTCCTAGGTATTTTATTCTTTCTTATTCAATTATAATGAAATTTTTTTCTTCATTTCTCTGTCCGATGGTTCATTTTTTTGTGTATAGAAATGCAATAGTCTAAAGCCATATCACCCTGAATCACCTGATCTTGTCTGATCTTAAAAGCTAAGCAGGGTCAGGCCTGGTTAGTACTTGGATCAGAGAAATGCAATAGATTTCTGAATCTTCTAAGTTTTTAGTGGTATTCTTAGAATTTTCTATATATAGTATCTTATCATCTGCAGACAGTGATGGTTTTACTTCTTTCTTTCCAATTTGGATGCCTGTTATTTCTTGTTTCTATCTTATTGCTGTGGCTAGGACTTCCAATACTTTGTTGAATAAAAATGGCAAGTGGGCATCCTTGTCTTTTCCCTGATATTAAAGGAAGTGCTTTCAGCTTTCGCTGTTGATTATGATGTTGGCTGAAGATCTGTTGTATATGGCTTTTATTGTGTTGAAGTATGTTCCCTATATATCCACTTTGTTGAGGTTTTTCCCATAAATGGATATTGAATTTTGTCAAAAGCTCTTTCTGTGTCTATTGAGATGGTCGTATGATTTTTATTCTTCTTTTGTTAATGTGATATATGCCATTGACTGACTTGTGAATATTGAATAATCCTTGCATCCCTTAGATAAATCCCATTTGATCATGTTTAATGTGATCTTGCATTTAGTTTGCTGATATTTTGTGGTCAACTTTTACACCTATGTTCATTAGTGATATTGGCCTTTATTTTTCTTTATTTATGGTATCTATCTCTGGTTTTGGTATCATTGTGATGGTGGCCTCATGGAATGAGTTTGTAATATTCCTTCCTTTGCCATTTTTTAGAACAGTTTCAGAAGGATAGGTGTTAACTATTCTCCAAATGTCTGGTAGAATTCACCTTTGAATCCCTGTGGTTTTGGACTTTTGTTTGTTGGAATTTTTTGAATTATTGATTTGATTTCAGTGCTGGTAGTTGGTATCTTCACCTTTTCTTTTTCTTCCTGGCTCACTCTTGAAAGATTGTCCTTTTCTAAGAATTTGTCCATTTCTTCTGGGTAGTCCATTTTATTAGCTTATGGTTGATCATAGTGTTCTCTTATGATTCTTTATATTTCTGTAGTATCAGCTCTAATTTTTTCCTTTTCCATTTTATTGATTTCGGTGCTCCCTTTTTTCCTTGGTAAGTCTGGTTAAAGGTGTATCACTTTTGTTTGTCTTTTCAAAGAACTAGCTCTTAATTTTATTGACTTTTTAATTCTTTTTAAAAGTCTCTGTTTCTGGCTTTTTTTATTTCTTTCCTTCTACTATGGGATTTGTTTGTTCTCCTTTTTCTAATTCCTATTAAATGTTAAGTTTAGGTTGTTTATTTGATATTTTTATTGTTTCCTAAGATGGCTGCTATTGCTATAAATGTCTCTCTCAGAATTGTTTTAGCTTCATTACTTAGATTTTATATCACTGTGTTCCCATTTCCCTTTGATTTCCACTTTGGTTTCTTCAGTGACCCATTGGTTGATTAGTAGCATATTATTTGGCTTCCACTTGTTTTGGGTGCCTTTGTTTCTTCTTATAGTTGATTTCTAGTCTTGTAGTGTTGTCATCAGATAAAATGATCTGATTTCAGTCTTCCTAAATTTACTGAGACCTCTTTTGTGACCTACCATGATTTTGTCCTAGAGAATGTTCCAACTTGAAAAGAATGTGTGTTCTGCTGCTTTGGGATGGAATGTTCTATATATATATCTTTTAAGTCTATCTAGTCTGATGTGTCATTTAAGGCCAGTGTTCTCTTACTGATTTTATGTCTAGATGATCTGTCCATAGATATAAGTGGGATGTTAAAAGTCCCCTACTATTATTGTGTTACTATCAATTTATTTCTTTATATTTGTGAATATATTCTTCATATATTTGGGTGTTCCTATAGGCCCTCAAATGTTTTTTCAGTAAATAAAACGCTAATTCTAAAAATAAATGTTTGGTTAATCAAAGCGGAAGATAGTGGTGGTATCAAGATGGAAGACCAAAGTAGAGAAAAGGGAACCTCCTACATTGTTGGTGAGAATGGAAATGTAGCCACCATGGAAAACAGTATGGAAGTTCTTTCAAAAAACTAAAAATAGAGCTACCATATGTTCCAGCAATCCCACTTCTTGGCATATATCCAGAAAAAACTTTAATTTGAAAAAATACATGCACTCCAGTATCTGTAGCAGCACTATTCACAATAGCCAAGATATGGAAACAACCTAAATGTCCATTGACAGATGAATGGATAATGATGTGGTGCCTATATACAATGGAATACTACTCAGCTGCAAAAAAGAATGAAATAATGCCGGAGTTCCCATCGTGGCTCAGTGGTTAACAAATCTGACTAGGAACCATGAGGTTGCGGGTTCGATCCCTGGCCTTGCTCAGTGGGTTAAGGATCCGGCATTGCCATGAGCTGTGGTGTAGGTTGCAGACGCAGCTCAGATCCCACGTTGCTGTGGCTGCGGTGTAGGCCGGCAGCTACAGCTCCAATTAGACCCCTAGCCTGGGAACCTCCATATGTCACAGGTGCAGCCCTAGAAAAGGCAAAAAGACCAAAAAAAAAAAAAAATGAATGAAATAATGCCATCTGCAGCAATATGGATGGACCTAGAGATCATCATACTAAGTAAGTCAGACAAAGCAATAGAAACTCCATGCCATATCATTTATATGTGGAATCTAAAATATGACATAAATGAACTTATCTATGAAACAGAAACAGACTCACAGATCAGAGAACAGACTTTTGGTTGCCAGGGAGGGGGCAGGTTCTGGGGAGGAATGGATTGGGAGTTTGCATCTAATAGCAGATGCAAACTATTATATTTAGAATGGATAGTCAACAAGGCCCTACTGTATAGCACAGGGAACTATATCCAATCTCTTGAAATATATCATGATGGAAAAGAATATAAAAAAGAATGTATAGCTATGTATAACTGAGTCTCTTTGCTGTACAACAGAAATTACCACAACTTTGTAAATCAACTATATTTCAGTTAAAAAAATTCTTTTTCAAAGATGGAAGACTAGGATGCTATCAGTAAAGGGTGGTGACAGAAGGTCAGATTATGAATATCTTTTCAAGATAAAAGTCTAAATTTGCTAATGGGCTCAAATTTGTGGGGTATGGGAGGAAAAGAAATGAAGATTTGAATGTTTTTTGATCTCTGAGCAGCAAGAAGTGTGGAATTGCTATTTGCTGAGTTAGGAAAAGTAGTGAGAGGATCGAGTGTTTGGTATTGGATATTTTCAGTTTGAGGTGACTTTAGTATTCAAGTAGGGAGGTTTCTGTTTCCAAGTAAGCTGGAGTAAGGACACTCTATCTCTCCCGTTGAATGAAGCTATAAAACCTTTTCAGACTAAATGGGATAGCCATTTGAGAGCTCTGGGAGGTAAATAATACTGACATATTAGAAAACATCAGAATTTGAAGTATGATTAGATTTTTCTGTATCCTAAGAAATCTTTGTATACATCAATATCACAAAATTTTCTCCTGTTTATTTTGGAGACATTTTATAGTTCTTGACTTTAAGTCTGTTATCTATTTTAAGTTAATTATTATGTATAATGTGAGGTAGAGTTCTAAGTTTAATTGTTTTGTAGTGGATGTGTAATTGTTCCAACATTATTTGTGAAAGGACTTTTTTCATAATTAACTTTTCTTTATATATTTAGCAAGAATCAATTGATTGTTTAAGTGTAGGTCTATTTCCAAACTCTATTCTGTTCTATTGATCTAGGTGTTTCTTGATTCCTGTACCTTTATAGTAATTCTGGAAATTATGTGGTATGAGTCTTCCAATTTTGCTTTTTCTCTTTAAAATTTTTTCATTTATTCTTATTTATTTCCTTTCCATCATGTTTTAGAACCAGCTTATAATTTTTTGCCATAAGTCTTGCCAAGATTTTGATTATAATGACACTAAATCTATAAAATCAACTTTCGGTAAGAAGACATCTTGCGGTATTGACTCTTCTAGCCAATAAGCAGAGTGTATCTTTCCATTTATTTAGATCTTTGTTGATTTGGCTTATTATTTCTTGGTAGTTTCAGCATATAAATATTATACTTACCTGTATTTATCCCTAAATACTTCATGACTTTTAGGTGCTGTTTAAAGCTGCTGATTCTTTTAATTTCAATTTCTAGTTTATTCCTAGTACATAAAAATATAATTGCTTTTGGTATATTGACCTTGCATCCTCTGTCCTTTCTAAAGTTACTTATTAGCTTTTTTTATAGATTCTTTGGGATTTTGTAGAAAAATGTTATTTCCACAATTACAGATCACTTTATTTCTTCCTTTGTAATCTCTATGCCTTTTATATATGGTTAAGTATGACTTGGTAGTATTTTGTTAAGGATTTTTGTACTTACGTTGACCCTACTACTCTGGCATGGCACTTTAGGGTTACTACCAGATACCCCGTGTGTACACCAGTCTCTCTCAAGACTTTCTAGTCAGAACGTGGTTGTTTCCCAGCCTTGTAAAACCTCCTTGCAGTTTGTACAGTCCCTAATAGGACTATACTGATAGTTTTTCTTTGCTGAAACTGCTAGAGTTTTACTGTACATATGTGCCCATAGTACACTGAAAAGGTTGAGACCCCCCATGCACATTTCTGAGCTCTCTCTAGATACAACTTTCCGCTTTAAGGAAAACATCCTGCAGACTTCCCTGAGCCTCTCTGTCTTCTCAACCCCAAAGCATGTTGCTTTGGGTTTCCCATCCTGCTATGTGCTTCGAAAGTACTTCCAGGCAGAAAACTAGTTGTAGAGTTCCCCTGTTTTTTCCTCCCATCTGCTGTTTCTAGTACAGAGTCTGATGTGTGTGTGTGTGTATCATAGATCTCTCAGGGATCAAAATGCTCTACTGCCTGTTTTCTGATGTCTGCATGTTTCATATATTTTATCCAGTTTTATGTGTCTTAGCGGCTAGGCCATCAAGGTCTGAAAGGGAAATCTATTTTTATTTTATTTTATTTTTTTTTTTGCTCTTTATGGCCACACCTGCAGCATATGGAAGTTCCCAGCCTAGCGGTCAAGTTGGACCTACAGCTGCTGGCCTACACCACAGCCACAGCAACATGGGATCTGAACCATGTCTGCAGCCTACACCACAGCTCACCACAGTGCCGGATACTTAACCCACTGAGCAAGGCCATGGATCAAACCCATGTCCTCATGGATATTAGTTGGGTTTGTTACTGCTGAGCCACAATGGGAACTCTGGAAATGCATTTTTTTAAATAATTAATTAAATTTACTTTACAAATGAAATAAAAATAAAACCAACCCTACTCTAAGAAAATCACCTCTAAAACTAAGGAAAATGAAACAGATTGAAAATAAAACAATTTGCATAGGCATGCTAAGAAAAGCAAATGAAAATGAAGTATAATAATATTCATATCAGACAAAATGAATTTAAAGCAAATAGCATTAAATGAGATAAATGAGAAGGTTTTATTGTAAAAAAGTTTACAGTTCACAATAAAGAGCTTTCTCTAATCTTTGTGTACCTCCCTACCACCAAAACCCCCAGAGTTTATACTGTAACAGCTGTAAGAAATGTACGGAGAAATACATAGAAATATAATAGTAATAAACAACTTGTCCCTCTCCTCAGCCATGGTAAATCAGGCCAACCCCGTCGAAACAGGGATGTAGAGAACCTAATTATTTACATTTAAGAAGTCAGATCTATATATAAGTGATATATATCAGCCTCTGATATAATAAGTGATATGTGTTAGACTCTGTACTAGAAACAGAGAATGAAATGAATGTATCCATAGAACGTTTATCTTTGGCAACAAAACATGAAACTAATAATGAAAATAGAAAACAACCCTCAGACAAATGAATCACTGAAAGTATTAAAACTTTCTTTACTCTGGTATTAAAAGGAAAACAAAACTGAAAGTGTATAATTTCTAAAAAATGGTAATTAAAAGCATATTGATCAGAATTAGTGATTTTGACTAAAACAAGTTCTTACCTGATATTCTTAAATTGCTAAACAGAAGGGAATAAAAATACGTGAATTAGACATTCATTTCAAGTAGTGAGGAAAATAACGGTAAAACAAATCTAAAGAAAATAAAATGAAGGAACTATAACTAAAAATTATGAACTGATTAAAAAACATAAATGACACAACTAATACCTATAGGAACTTTGGGGATAATAAATAATAAACTTTTTGCATAGTTTATACAATTTAAAATAACAGAAAAATATAAACCATACATGTATAAATTAAAAGTAAATTATAAAAAGTGTAAATTTCTAGGTATAAAATGAGTAAGATGCATATGCAGTGTACAGCATGGAGATTCTAGTTAATAATACTGTATTGCATATCGAAAAAAATAGAGTGGATCTTGAAAACTCTCATCACAAAAAAAAATAACCATGTATGGTGACAGATATTAACTTGATTTATTATGGTGACCATTTTGCAAATATCAAATCATTAACTTGTACACTTGAAACTAATATAATGTTCAGTTTAAAAAGCAAACAAATAAAAATTGTAATTATGAAAAAGCTTTTAAAAAAAAAAATATATATATATATTTAAGTATAGCCTGGAATGTTCAAGGATAAACTCGTTCTTAACCCCATCCCCTGTGAAAAGGTGTTGTGAAGATACCATGTTCACAACAGTTTAGAACTGGCTTATACATAATTAGTTAGAACGACTGGTAAAATAAAGGGTCAATACATATGAGACCCTCAGTACATATGGGGACTTTATATATGATAGAAGTAGAATCTAAAATCAGTAGGAAAATGATTACTCAGTAATACAGTTTTTAGAACTAACTAGCTATTCAGTAAACCATGAAACTGTATCTCTATTTCCACACCAAAATAAATTCCAGGTTGATCAGTAATGTAAACACAACTGGAATAAAATTATTGTTTTTGTATTCCTGGGTAGGATAATCAAAAACTCACAACCATAAAGTAAAAGTTTAGTAAGCTGTACAACATGACAATAAAATTTCTTCCTGGGAAAAGAGACCTCCATGTAGCCTGAGAGAGTTGAAAAAAGTTAGGGGGGGGGTCACTAAAACTTCCTTGTTGCCTGGTAGCTTTTAGGGCCAGGACTGTATTCTGTTATATAACTCTTAAAATAGAGGCTCTCAAACTTGAGCTTGCCTTAGAATCACCCAGAGGGCTTGTTCAAATTCTGCCAGAGTTTCTGCTTTAGTAGGTATGGGTGGGGAAGGTCCAAAAATATGCATTTTAAATAAGTTCCCATGTAGTGCTGATGCAGCTGGTCCAAGGACCACATTTTGGAAACCACTCTTTCACTGTGTTCACAAATACCCCTTTTTTTGTTTGTTTTGTTTTGTTTTGTTTGTTTGTTTTTTCCAGAAATCGCTCAGTACTACTCTGCAATCAAAGAGTCCAAAATCAAACTAAGGTGTTAAGGTAGCATGAAGTTAACAATTTGCTCTTTTCTAAAATATAAGCACAGAGCTATAAAAAGGTAATCAATGCAGTATCATGTGTAATAAAGGGAGAATTCTAAATGCCCCCAAAATAGTAGAACTGGTTAAATAGTGATATATCCACTCAGTGGAATCCTGTGCAATCATAAGAAAGGATAAGGTATTTTTTTTTGTCTTTTTATGGCCACACCCATGACATATGGAAGTTCCTAGGCTAGAGGTCAAATTGGAGCTGCAGCTACCAGCCTACACCACAGCCACAGCAACGTCAGATCCGAGCCGCATCTGCGACCTTCACCACAGCTCAGGGCAAGGCCTGATCCTTAACCCACCGAGTGAGGCTGGGGATTGAACCCACGTCCTCATGGATCCTTTTTGGGCTTGTTACCATTGAGCCATGACGGGAACTCCAGGTATTTCAATAAATGCTGATTTGGAATGCTCTCCATTTTACAAGTCATATTGTTAAATTTTAAAGTGTGTAGTACAGTATGTCCCCATGTCTGGTTTTAAAAGGTGCATACCTGCCTAAAAATGCCTCCGTGTTACGGCAGCACATAGAGGAGGTGCCCTTAGGAAAGTGAGTTCGGAGGGAGATGATCAAGGAATAGGAAGGGAAATTACTTCCCTCTGTATGTTCTGTTACCCATTAAAATTATTTTTTCACCATGCCAAAAATTACTCTAAATTGACAAAACAATAACCCCACATGTATTTCATTTTAGTTCACAATAAATAGAAGAATTTTGAAAGTGACGTTGATGTGGAGATAGGTCGTAGACAGAGCAGCATTTCCACCTTTGAGATCATGCGTTTGTAGCTTCTTAGAACCAGCTCTCAGCCACCGTTAACTGCTAGCTGATGTGGAAAGGAAATGAGTGTTGTTGATGAAAATAAATTTGAAGTATTTTATGTGATGTTTTTGTGCTTCATATTTGAGTTGCTTTACGAGCAGATTAATTTATGACCATATTATGTACCACGGTGCCCTCGGTAAGCTAGACTTCACTGAGTTTCTGTTCTCTCCGCTAGCCCGATGTATAATTCTAGACCTCATAAGTCTTTCTAAAATCGGCTGACCAAAAGTGGCAATTAATTTTTCTTTGTAAGTCCTTAGTTCTTTACAGTTTCCTTAATGAGTTTCCTTGAAAGGAAGCACTCTAAATCTTGTAGGGTCCTGTAGCTGTAATTACCACTGTATTGTAACTGGAGTTCTCATGAAATAGCAGATCGTGATTTATCAAAATAAGTCCTTCAGAAAGCTCCATTTCTTCTACTCAGAAAAACTCAATGACCACACAGATGGTAGCAAGAGAAAATACTGTATATCCTGAGTCTTATAACTTAGTCACTGATGTGGAGAGGTGTTTTTTTTTTTTTTAATATAAATATGAATTAGATGTCCTTTTGGAGTTATAGAGGAGAATTCAAGAGGAGTCTAAAAAAGTAGCAAGAACACTAAGCAAGGAGCTAAATCTTCACCGTTTGAATCTATAGTTTGCTTTTGGTCAGGTGCGCTCAGGCACGGCCATGGGCTTCCGCCAAGGCCTCTGTACCATACCATGCAGGTGCCTGCCCTGCCTGCTGGACCCATCGTGATGTACTGGAGGCTGAGCACAGTGATCACCTGTCTCTGAAACAGGCAGTTTTTCCACAGCTGATTCAGATGCATGTGTTCCACAGGCCACTTGAAGAAATAATACTTTTAGAGAGTTAAGGCTTATTTTTAGATCGTATGTTTGGTAGTACTTCTAGAAATCAAAAAAGCCATATAAATGCATGATTTTTGCCATTATCATCACAAATTATAAAATCTTCTATGCATAAGAAAATGTTTTCTTTGCTTAGTGTATATTTGTCCCAGTTTTTTTTTTTTTTTCTATTTTATTGTATACACACACACACAGACACACGCACACGACTGTAAAGTTTTTTGAGCTCTAAACTTTGGCTTTTAACTAGGAAGCTAGGGAAAAGTGGAGCAGCCCACCCCCCTTTAACCAACCCTCTTTTGTTTGCATTTTGCTTCCACTGCTAGAGAAAGGTAATCTGTGACAGTTGATTTGGACTGTGGGGATATTGACTGCCCTTCTTCCTTACTGGCTCTTTCAGGGCTTTCTTTCCTCCTCCCTGTCTCCCTTTGCCCCCTTGTAAAGTCGTCTGGGCCCCAAGATGCATCCCCCTCTCATTTATCTGCATTAATGGATAGGAACCAGGGCACATATAATCCCAAACGGTGGATAATCCAAAAACAATTAATACTTGGCTTTGAAATGTATTTAGTGATGTCTTAAATTGTTTTTACCTTCCTAATTATATTTTGCTAATGTTGCCATTAGTTGCATTCCCTGAACATACATACCCTGGCTGTTGGGGAGACTTAGTGAGGAGGGGCATAGAAAAATACGGAGCAACTGTAGGAACTCACATTTATGGGGTTTTTATTGAATTAGAGTTTTACTTTGGATAATTTCCATGTTAGTGATTGGAAATTGTCAGTACGTCCTCCAGTCCCAGGCCTAGCACAGTACCTGCTACACAGCTGAAATTCAGGAAATATTTGTTAAATGAAGATCCTTGACGTTCTTAATAGCGGTCTTCCTTGTGGTCAGGTCTGGGCTAGTAGGAGCCTGGAGAGAAAGTCAGTGAAGGATGTCCACCGCCCTCCGCCTGACTGTTCCACCCCTAGCTTAGCAAAGATGAGCATTACCAAGTCATGGACCTTTTTCTAGTACAGTATTGATTTTCAGGCTGTCCAGATAGCTGAGCCACACAGATTAGCTTCTCAGTAGCAGAGACTTAATCCAAGGACCCCACAAGAAGGAAGATAAGCTATTCTTTTAAAATGCAAGGAGTTCATTTGAAACAGGCACAAAGAGGTTATACATTCCTTTCAGTAGAATATAACTTTCCATGACAATACAAGCCTCTAAAATAAAATGAACAGTAATATAGAGCAGGACCTGTTAATTTAATGTCCATGGATCAGCTAAACTCCTGAAATGGTTTGTACATGAGCACATGTGTGCCTGTGTGTATATTTTAAGGAGGAGGGATTCTTAGAGGGGTCCACAACTCCTCTCTCATTATCTAGGGAATTGAACTTAAGTTTCACTATCTTATACTTTATCTAAAGAGGGAACAGCACACCCATTGCCACTGCCTCTAAATCTTGTCTCCCTTTGGACTTCATTCAGAGCTACAATTTTGTGAAGCTGGAACATGGCTAGTTCTGGACCAGGCATAGGCATAGGCCGAGGAGCCTGATGTCTATATAGAAAGACTAAATATGTAAATGAGCAACGGCCGGTCAGCATAGGGCAAGAGAACTCTGGCCTGTGTAAGAAGCCAAGCAAAACCAGCCCGGAACAGTCAGGACTTGGCCAGGGACTGCCAGCTCCTCTAGTTTTGCCTGCTCCCAGCTCAGGACCGATCCAGAAAGCTAAATGTGCTCCCTAAATCAATCAGAAATGGTGTTCCTCTTCTAGCTAGCCCAGTGCCACACTTGGAGCCTCCAGTCAGGTATGCCTGAAGCCTTCCCTTTTACTCCCCACAAAGCTGTCTTACTCCCCTGACTGCTTTTGATTCTCTGCCAAATATAAGGGATGGTGGCTGGTTTCCTTGTGTGGTGAGCTTTGAATAAGTAGCCTCTGCTTGTTCTTGTCTGGGTGACCTTCCTTTGTTTCTGCTGTGCTTCGAGATTTGAGAGTTTCCAGGGAAACCCCCTTATCCTGACATCTCTCTTCCACCCGGGCATCATGGAGCCGATGGTAGTTGTACCACTGGGGTGGACATCTCTTAGAGTTTAGCTCTTTCTTTTTCCAGGTATAATATTTTAAATGCATGTTTCATTTTAGAGCCAGCTCCATTTGAGCAAATTGTAAGCATGGAATCTTAGGGTGAGAATGGTCCATGCATAACACAGAATAGAAAACACCAACTGGATGACCATTCAGCCAGGCTCCCGTTGTCTTAGGGTTCTGCATGGGAGTAGGAGAATGCCCTTTTGGGTCCTGGTGGCACTGGGATTCCCTGCTTCTTATGTGCACTGGCCACCTCCCCCCCACCCCGGGCAGGGGTGCTCTGTCTTTGCACTTAGCTAATCAGCCACCTCCTGCCACATCCCAGCCCTCTTACCTCCTCAGAGCCAATCACAAGAGGCCAGGAGGGCCATTAGCTCAGGACTAAGCGCAGAGGGCCTCAGACTGCCTTCACCTGAGATTATGTGTGACCATCACAGTAAATTTGTATTTAAAAAACATTGACTTGTAAATGTTAACATTGATAATGTCACAATCTTATGGCCCTGTTTTGGCATTTCTTTATCTTGTAATACACTAGAAATGGCCCAGTTTCTCCCAGCCTTTGCGAGGCCCTCTCCCATTTCCTGATGTTCCATGTCTTTTTTATTGAATCATATTTTTCATAGTAATTTTTCCTGGTGTGTGCAGGGTAGTATAGGTGTTCATAGAGATAGAATGTTAAGAGAGGTTTGGCTCTGTGTGGTTGTGTCCTGCCATTAGTGGACACAACTGGCTACTGGTCATGTGAGTACACATGTTAAGTCAGCCAATGAGAAGACCCCCACCCAGGATAAAGAGGGGACGTGAACAGAAACCAGAACCTCATTCAGAGACTCTCATGTCTATGGAGACCAGCAACTCCAGGGAACTAGTTCAGAATGGGAGTTATCAGGCCCCATCTGAATCTCAGAATCAGAATCTGAAACTTTGAGGATGCTTTCTAGCAGCCTGTGTTTTAATAAGGCCCCCAGGCAGAGTTTAGGAGTCCTGCTCTGGAGAGACGGCAGCATAAGGGGTTTTCCGGGAACCTCTCAAATCTCAATACACGGTTGAAATGAAGGTCACCTAGATAAGAACAAACAGAGGCTATTTTTTTCAAAGCTTGCCACACAAGGGAACCAGCTACCATCCCTTGTGTCAGAGGAATAAGAAATCCTTATGGTGAGGCATGCTAAAGTTTGAGACCATTACTCTAATTAGAATAGTCATCCAGGAGTTCCCATCATGGCTCAATGAGCCCGACTAGCATCCATGAGGATGAGGGTTCAATCCCTTGCCTCGCCCAGTGGGTTAAGGATCTGGTGTTGCCATGAGCTATGGTGTAGGTCGCAGACACAGCTCAGATCCCGTGTTGCTGTGATTCTGGCATAAGCCGGTGGCTACAGCTCCGATTGTTCCCCTAGCCTGGTAACCTCCATATGCCATGTGTGCAGCCCTAAAAAGACCAAAAAAAAAAAAGAATAGTCATCCAATAGTGTCAGCCTTTTCTCTCCTAGAATTTTTCAGGAATGCATGGTGGATTTTAGGAGCCCTGACAGTGGGGGGCACCAAAATGAGCAGGAAACAGGGATCTGTCACGTAGTCTGTGGCTTCCAAAACTTTAACATAAACAAAGATCATCTAGAGGTCTTGTTAAAATGCAATTCTGATTACATTGGGGGCCTGGGAGTCTGCATTTTTGAACAAGCTCACCAGTGATGGTGCTGGTACTAGGATCACACTTTGAGGGCAGGGTCTTGATAGACTCTAGGCTCCAGTTGCAGAGTATCCGAGGTGTAGGCAGTCAGGGAGCTAGAGTTCAGGAAGTGAAGAGAGAAGGTCCAAGAGGGCAGAGGAGGCCTTGATGGATTCCTAAACATGATGGTTTACTACTCAGTGTGTGTCCTGGGAAGCCCAGGGGGATGTGATGAGCAGCTAGGAAACCTGTGAGAAATGAAGGACGCAGGCTCAAAAATCAAGAAGAGCTGGTTAAGAAGAGCTGACCTGGGGCGGAGGATTCATATTAATGTAATAAACGTTTGTTAACCCCCTATTCTGTGTCCAACACCAAATAACCCCGAAGAGCTTGTGATCTGCTGGAGAAGGGAGCGAAACCATGCCAGACTATCAGTAACTCATCCTGTAGCTGGGATTTGTGTACCAGTGCCTTTATCTCTGGAAAAAATGTGAATGGAGAGCAGTGACACTAATGGATGTGGACCCTGCAAACGTGGGGCCTCAGCAAAGCATTTGTCCTGGCCTCTGAGCAGCCAGGCGAGGTCAGGGAACAGTTGAGGAGAGAAGGAAGAGAGGGCCGCCAAGAACCACCCCAGAAGGTGGTCACAGCTACAAGTAAGTGGTAAGAAGTCACAGGGAACCAAGCACCACTGCTGCCTTTTATGACAGGGCTTAATCTGACTTTCTTTGTGAAGGATGACCAGCCTGCCAGGTACGGTCTTAACCTCCATCCTGAATCCCACAGACCCTGATATTTCTTAGCTCAGTCACGTCAGTTCCTCCAACAATATAGATAAAAATGTATAAATACATCTTTATGCAGAGGAAATTGACAAGTATTACTGAGGCTAAGATTCCTCTGCTATTTGAAAAAGGCTTTGACAGTTTTCAAAAATAAAGTCACATACAAATAAAGTTTGTTTTTTGTTTTTTGTTTTTTTTTTAATGAGTTTCAGGTTAGGAAGCATAGGAGCAATTATTTTTAGCAGTTCTCTGTCTGCTCTTTTAGAACACTGATTTGCTCATCAGTCTCTTTCCTGAGAGTAAAATGGCAGAACAAAGCCTATTTTCAGACCTCCTAGAAGTAGAACTTGTTCGTAGTGTAAATAAAAGCGAGTGTTCACAGAGCCTAAAATGAATCGTCTCAAGGTGACCACCAACCTTACATCAGTTCTTCATGTCATTATTCTTACGTAACAGTGGCTTTCAAGTACTTCTCTCAAGGGGAGGCCCAGGAGTGCACTTGCAGTAGATCCTGAATCAGTGATCTGGTAGAGAGGTGACTTCTCAGCACCTTTTACTCCTGTGTCCTCTGAAGTCGGGACTAAGATTTCGACTGCACACCGGTTGGAGTGCACAGAGGGTTCTCAGTGAGAGCACATCCCGTTCCTGTAACTGAATCCATAGTGAGGTATGACCATCTTTCAGTGACTTCATTTGAACTTGCTGGTAAATCATATATCCTCAAATTACTGTCTTTGAAATACCTTACTTGTAATCCAAACAGCAGGCCTGCCCCTAAAAGAGAGGTATGTGACAGTGCGTGTGCCTGTGTGTGAGAGAGAGGGAGGGAGGGAGGGAGGGAGGCATGAGATGGTCATCCTCTGTGCCCCACATTCTCATGAGCATCTTGTAACTCTGGAAAACCCTAGATACACAAGGCTATGCTTTTCCATTCAGGCTATTTTTGCAAAGGGCGTATTACAGTTGCTCTGACAAAACAGCTTCAAACACTTGCCAAAGAGAATAAATTACAGTAGGAATGGGTGATAATTATTAGGAAGTTATTTTTGGAATAAGAAACCTTCCTTAATAAAGGGCTCCGTACTGCCCTCTGAAAGGAACAGAGAATTTTCCCCAAAGTCAAAAATACACTTTTAGCAGTTCATGTACGTATCCTGTGAGGGTTAAATTAGGTTTAACATGTGTTCCCAGAAAGCCAAATTCAAGCTGGGTTCAACCCATGTATTACAAGGAGCACTTAGAAAGCAAATTTGAGTTCCTTAAAGATAATAACTAATTTGAAGTTGCAGTTCCTTCTGTTTTTGCAGCAGAGTTTGTTTGATGGGCTTGAAGCATTCAAACCTTTCTGTAAAACGTGCAGATCCTGAATATTTTTAAGAACACTAAATTGAAATAGTTGACTAGGTTTAAAAAAAAAAAAATAGCAAACAGACTAAGCATCTTCGAAAAATGTATTCTGCAGAGCTGTTAAAAGAATAATAAATGTAAAATTGGAAAAAATGATTAATTTTGGCTTCCATCTATTGTGGCTTTGCTCTCCAAAGAAGTTAGAATTAAAGAGGAAAGTGCCTCATGACCCTAATTATAACAACTACAATATTTGGTTCTAACTTTAAGATTGTTTTCACAGAGTTGACATAAAGGAAAACCCAGGGTAAATTAATTCAAAAAGATCTGAGTACAAAGGAACCCAATATAAGATGAGCCTAAATTCAGACAAGGAGGTGGCAGCCACAAAGATGAGCACTTTTGGTTTGTTTTTGTTTTTCTCTTATACAAGCACAGAATTTGGATTCTGTGTTTATTCTCTGTCAGGTATGGATCATTTAAAAAGTGTTAGCTTTGAAAACTACAAGTGAACAGAAGGCAAAAGACAAAATTAATATCACTAAGCAAACATCTAACATAGCTCTTTCATTCTGTTTTGCTTACCCATGCCATCATTTCTGGATCACAGGTTACTTAATATGCCCTTATAATGTTTATTAAATTAAATTGAATATACCTTTTCCATTTCACTTATTCTTCTGAGGCTGTTATACCCATATCTCAGAAGGAAAAGGCCATGAAGATCTAGACTATGAATTTCTCCCTGCATGTAAAACCCAATAGAGCCATGTTGGATTATGGCTAGGTTTATCTAAACCCTCAGTCAAATTGGTCATTGTCATAAACCAATTGGAAAAAAAAATGGATTTCTCATGGTGTTTCTATGGGTTGTTCACCAAGCAATAACACCGTCAGGGGTTACTGATCCCCTGGGGATAGCAGCTTAATTACACAGAAATGTAAAACTGAGAATAGTGGTGCAAGTATCAACATGGACACTGTCCTGTCATTGGGTGGTTTGTTATTAAATGTAATACTTCAGGTGGTCTTTTTGGTTTGTGTAGATTTTGAATACTGAGCAAATCTGGTAAAATATGAATTATTATATTATCTCAAGTCATAAAATGTATATAGTTACGAGCGCTGCAATCTGCAGTTGTAACATACATAAAGCAAGGTTAATAGTATCAAGCAATTAAATTGAAGCTGAAAGAAAGGTTTAATGCCACCCTTAAGTGTAACTTAAACTCCTGCTAAATATTTTTAACTGCAATAAAAGCATGTTAATTTTAGGAGTGACTTCTTTACAAGACCTCATTTCTTAGAGTAAGTTTTCCTTTCTAAGAATACAAAAGCTTCCTGAAATAATTTCTGTTGGTAACTCATTCCATAAAGAACTGATATTTTTTTCTTGGCTTTTAAGCTCAATGAGGAAAGCCCAAAATAGCACAGGAAATTTTGTGTGTGGTGAATATGGATGAACTAAATCCAATTGGGATAAAAATGATTAAATTATTGATAAGGTCATTGTTGGTCCCAAAGCATTGCATTAGTCATGTAGTACTTCTTAAATATTTTGAGAATTTTGCCTTAATTTTCCTGTAATTGCATATAAAATAGAAGAAACTATTTTGCTTTAATTTAGTATCCTTGCATGTACAACCTGCTAACAGTCTTATGTAAAAGAAACATGCTAGGCATCTACTGATAAATTTTTTTCTTCTGTGTTTCTGTTTTTTTTTTTTCCCACTTTCTGAATTATTTTTATGCTGCCACTAACAAGATCAATGCCTGTATTTCCAATTTAGCTGCACCTTTGCTTCTCAGTAGCGTTGACAGGTGGCTTTACAGTGAGTTTAACAAGACCTTGGTAAACACATAAAGCACTTAGCAAAGTGTACAGAGCTCCCTACAAAGAACTTTCTGGATATATCTTTCTTTCTGCCCTTCTCCCTCTACCTCCTCCCCCCCTTCCTCCCTTTCTCCCTCCCTCTCTTACACACACACACACACACACACACACACACACACACACACATAATTTGGCCTTTGCCCTGGAATTATTTAGCAGTGTACTTTGGCAAGATGAAACTTCAAAAATAAAGCAATATAAAACATTTATAAGGCAGCACAACGCTGATTACACATTACATATAAAAGTACTGAAGACTTTGATGCTGTGTAGTTCTGAAAGTATGTTTTGTTCAATTTGGATTGCTAGGGTTCTGCAGTGCCCCTTCCCGATAACACTGCAGTGACCATTGCTGCACATGTGTATCTGCAGGGTCCTTTTTGAAGCTAATCTAACACAACCCTTAACAGTAGGAAAGTTGCAGGAAGGGGGTTTGGGCAATAAGTGGGCGTTTTGTTACAGAAATAATAGGAATGTATATTATTTCTGAAAAATAGGCTCCTTTGTTTCTTTGTTTTGCTCTGATGCACTGTGATGAAACCAAAGATGTGATTGTCCATAAGAGAGTGAAAAGAATTTGAACTTTAAGGAAGAAGGGAAAAGGTAGCATTGTATTCTCATCTGCAGTGTGTATTAACCCTCATCCGTTTTTTCTGTTTTTGATAAATATGTTTATTGTAATATGATAGATGTCACCTTTTTCAAAAGTCATTTTGCTTTCAATAGGAGATAGCAGGGAAAACATTTCAGAAAATTTTTTTCCTATGCATAAGAAGGCTCTGCAAAAGCAATGTCTTTTAGAAAACAGCAGTGGCAGTTACTACATGGGCTTATTCAGATAAAGAAAGCATTAAATAACCTCCAGGAAGAAAGGGGGCATGTTCAGGGCAGAGTATGATTTTATAGCTGTGATGCTTGAATTTTATCCTGGCATCCAGATTTGAACCAGAAAGAATAAGTTAAATGTCAGAATTTTCAGTTTTGAAAGTACCAAGGTTTGCCTATCTGTCAAACCAAAATAATTTTTATTTATTTATGTACTTTTACTTTTCAGCTTTATTGAGCTGTAATTGACAAATACAGTTGTAAGATATTTAGCATACGTCATCATGATTTTGATGTACCTGCTCGTTGTAAAAGGATTCCCACCATCAATTTAATTAATACGTCTGTCACATCACATATTTATCTTTTTTTATTTTTATTTTTTGGTGAGAAAATTTAAGTTCTACTCTCTTAGCGAATTTCAGTTATCCAGTACAGTGCTACCGACTAGAGTCACTGTGTTTTTCATTAGATTCTCATCGGTTTTGTTTTTTTTTTTCCATTGGTGAATGTTTCTTGAAGTTGTGTCAGCTGGGTAACTGAACGACCACATTCTGAATGTTTTTCATCACTTAGTCATGCAGATACAGTTATCAGTTTAAAGGTCCTTTAAACAGGTCCTCCAAACTGTTTAATCCACATACTTTTTGCTTTGCCCATTCTCTAGTTCCCCTGACACTCTTTGCAATACCAGTTTGTTGTGTGTAATTAAGAAGAGATGCTTGTTTAATTGAGGGATATTTTTGCACATCTTAAAACAGTAAATATTAGCATTTGTAATTTGAAAGAATTAGAAGTGTATGGAGAAATAATATTTTGTTCCAAGCCACATAAGTACAGGCATATTAGAACCTACATACGTATTTTTGTGTTAGTCACCTCTTATATTAGCAGGAGAGTACTAATTGAAAGGTAGATAAAAATTGTAAGCAATACTGTAATATTTATTAAAGGATAAAATGTTACTTAGGCGTTAAATTTTCTTCGTGGAAAATTGAGTAACGCAATTTAAGATGTAGTTGAAAGTACAATTTAATTATTCTGTGGATTAATTTGGTAATATGAATAAAAGAACTCAAGTATTTGATCATATGGTTCCTAATAAGCTGTGATACATATGTGTGATTATACACTATTTTGTTACAGCTTTTCGATTCCTCCTTAAATGTAATACTCCCAGAAAAAAGTAATATTTGAATTTTTTTTTTTTTTGGCCTTGCTTTAACCTCACAGATGGCTATGTTTTAATTTTACAAAGAGGTAATATCTCTTAAGTCATTTTTAAGGAATTTCCTCTCTTTTGTACTATTTAGTGGCACTAGAAATTTGGAATTTTTGAGTCTTTGCTATATGCCATAATCACATAGTTTTCTAGCTGGTGAAGTTCCTAGAGAAAAGCTTGTATAAGGAAATTATAGCCATTTATATGAAATTAGAAGTAAATGGGTAAAAAATATGAAAGTGAATTATTTTAATTTTACTATAAGAATTAGATATAAATAGCTTAGTATTTGCTCAAAGTCTGAAGTGATACTATTTATGATATATAATTATACACAGACCTTGTTTAGTGTTCTTATTAGCTTCTTATGTCTGCTCTATGGCATAGGTATCCATTTTCCTGGCTGTAAGAGTGATTGTATTTGAAAAATACTCCTAGAATGATAATGTCACCGATAAGGTTTATCTATTCTAAAATTAAAAATTAAATATCACTGTGTATTTCATTTGAAATAACTGTCTATGCTTGACAAAAGATAGATATCTTTTGGGTTTTTTTCCACATATAATTTTGAAATGAATATTTTTACATAGGAATAAATGTAAGAATGCAGTTTTCTGTTTGGTTATGATAATTTGCCATATGACCATTTGTAAAAGTCTAAATTAAAAAAAAATGAGTGATACAAAATTTTGGAAAACTTATTTTTTAACTCATTTAACATATTAGGCAGCTATCAGACTGTCTTGCATTCATTTTTCTCTTTGCCTTTTTGAGATTTGTGATCTTCTAACCTCATGAAAGACCTATATCTACTCCTCTCAAATTTTGTTCTTGTGTTTTATGCATACAGGAATAAAGTTTAATGATTGTGGCCTAGTTATAAAATTACGAAGCTCATTTGAAAGCTTAAAACTTGGATTTTACTGTATTATATTTTTGATATGTAATATTTGCTCGGTGTGATGAGTTAAAAATTATGATTTTTGCACAGTTACAGGAGAAAATGATTCCTCTTTGTATTATTCTCAAAAGTACTGTTTTCTAAATTTTGGTCTTGTTTTTTCCCAGACGGTGGGTTCGGCTGCTGTTTGGACGAGAGTTCCCCCTGCAGGATCTTCTGGTGGTCTGGGATGCCTTATTTGCAGATGGCCTCAGTCTGAGTTTAGTTGATTATATCTTCATCGCCATGTTGCTCTACATCCGAGACGCTTGTAAGTGTTTGAGGACCTTGCCAGCATTCACGTGGGTGGTCGTGATTTTTAAAACTGTGTCGTATCTTTTAAACACACTTTCTCTTTTATTTTGAATTACCACACCTACATTTTTATAATAGTCACTGTATCAAAATTTCAAAGGAACATCCTAAATATACTTTTTGTTGGTTATCCACGTACATATTGGGAGATGTGGGTGATTTTATCCTGAGAGAATGGCAATATTCTTCAGAACGATTCTTCTAAAGATTTTACGCCTGCTTTAATCTCATTACGCACGTTGGTGAAACACGTATATGAAAAGCTAGTGTTTCAGATATGTTTAGAGCTCCACCTTCTGACAGGTAGGGAGTATTCACCAATATTTATCGAGAGATTGGAGCTGTTTTTACAGTATCGACAACTTGCCAATAAAAAAATAAATATTACATTTAAAGATATTTTAGCTTCTCAGTTATGTTTTGGCCGAATGCACTTCTCAGCGGAGTGCCAAACGGTAACTGTGTTCCCATCTACTCAGATCTACCTTACGGTGCTTGCCGAGTGGGAAAGCCAGTGCCTTTCCCTTTTTTGAGTAGACTGATAATCCTCAGCATGAAGAAAATAGCAGAGGATGTTTTAAATTTCAAAATACCTCAAATTGTTTTCCTTTTCAGAAAAATAATCAGTTCACAAAACAAGATTTGAAAGCCAATAATAATTAGGAAAGATTGTGCAAAGTGATGACGACGTGGAAAGGAAAAACTGCATAAGAGTAGGACTTTGTCAGAAGCACATAAATATTTGGAGTCATTCATAATCTTGACGGTTGAATCCTCTGCAGTTCTCTTTATTTGTTCATTGAATCCCACTTGTGCCAGATGCTCTTGCGATGCCTCTGGTGACGCAAATAATATTCTTTAAATTTTAGATTATACTTTTTTAATTCCCCCCAAATTACTTGAATGAATAAGTGATGGGAGCACATTTTAATCCAAAACTTGTGGTTTTTGTCTGTGCCTTGAAGGTCAGATAGTTTGGGTTTTGACATACAGAGTAAAAAGTTCCTTCTTTCTGAGCCAGAGGTCATCAAATAAGAACATGGAAACCATAAAAGGAAACATCTGGAAAGCAGAGAAGGATGTTCGGGCGGATTTGAGGAATACTAGATTTAGAATTATTCAGTGCTAATCTCCCATTGTAAAGTAGTAGTATCTTTATAAAATGCAAATAATAAAAAGCAAAAGGAATGAGAAACCTCTTTCATTAAAAAATGCTTTTGGATACTATTTTCAAAAAATTTCCTAAATCAAACAACTATCAAAATGTATTCTGGTTTTCTGTAGTTTTAAACAATTACGTATTTGCTCTTCCTTAACTTTGGTGCATCATAACTATATTTTAAATTTAATTATCCTGTTTCCTATGCTAAGATCTGCTTTTTAAAATCAATTTCATGAAGTTTACAATTTTCGGCAACTGAAGGCCTTATACATTTTTTTAACCCCTGCACCGATAATGTTATAAAAACACATAGGCACAAGTGGAAAAATGCAGGGGTAATGGAATTATTTATTTCAGTATTAAGGCAAAGTTATTTTAATTTGCTTGGTTAAATCCATAACAGTGGATGACATTTCCTAAAAATGGGGTGACTATTTAAGTATTTAAGGGCCACTGCCCCTGTCCTCAGGTTTACCAACTAGTAGGAAAGACTGATGTAATTAATTTCAAACTAATGTATCTGGTACTGTGGTGGAGGTATGGATGGGCAGTATGAACGTATACAGGAGAGGCACTCAGCTCCTCTCTCAGCAGCCTGTGAATGATAGAGAAAATGCTGTAGACGCTGGCCAGCCAAAGAAGGGATCTGCACTCCAGGCAGAAAGAACAGCATGAACAAAGGCTTGGAAGTAAGAGACAGCATAATGTGTATGTGTGTGTGTGTGTGTGTGTGTTTCTACAAGCTGTCTGGCATCCTTGGAGCACAAAGGGAGAGTAACTAACAGGTTATGAGACCGAAGAAGCAAACAGGAGTGGAATCATGATGAAGGTCCTTATCCTGGAGGACAGGAAGCCAGTGACATGTTCAGAGTGGAAGTGTGCTCAGTTTTAGATCATTCTGGCAGTAGTTCGGAAATAAGACTTGAAGGAGTTAGGCCTGAGGCAAGGAATTCAGATAAGAGGTTATGACTGTAATTCAGGGGAAAAATAGTAGATTAAAGAAATCTTCAGGAGTCCTCACTGTGGCACAGTGGGTTAAGGATCTGGCATTGCAGCAGCTTTGGCATAGGTCACAGGTGCGGTTCAGATTTGATCCCTGGCCCAGGAACGTCCACATGCCAAGGCTGTGGCCAAAAGGGGGAGGGGGAGAGGTAGAGAAATCTTCAGAATCCAAGTCAGCATGTCTTGGTGGTTAATCCAGTGAGTGAGGGAGAACAGAAAGTCTAAAATGACCCCTGGCTTGGAGAGCTGAGTGACTGAGTGGTGTGTATAACTTGGATAGGAAATAAAAGGATTAGTGGATTTTAGGAATGGATATGATTGAATTTCAGCCATGATCAATTTAAGATATCTGTAAGAAATCAATACTTGAAGATGTGGAAAATAAAACTCACCATCAGTATCAAGGCCACAGATTTATTTTTGCAAATGGTGAACAGGTATGTGTTAGTTAAAACCAGAACAGCGGATGTGATCTCCTAAGAATAGAGGGCCTCTATATCCCAGTTTGTGTGGAAAAGTCTCATGAAGAGCAGTGATTGTTAAAACTGCCCTCTTTTACTCTCAAAGGCATCCCATTAGGATCATAAGAATTACGTGGTCAGTCTACCTAAGGTGGGCCCTTGTGGTAAAGAGAAGGTGGGCAAATGTGGAACTCTGCATTTAAGATCAGTAGTTAAGAGCTTGTGTCGTAACCTCACAAGATGTGTTGTTTGAGCCAAGGGAAGGTAACCGGGGTCAGGAGTGCTGAGGTAAAGCAAGGTCATGCTGGAAAAGTCCACCCGGGACCTGGGCCCCGTGGAGGGACAGTCACTGGAGACTTTTGCCGAAGTGGATTTAGTGGCCTCGTGCAGCAGAAGCTGGATTGTGGTGGGCTCAAGAATAACTGGGCAGCTAAGACCTGCAACAGCCTTGGTTTTTGTTGTTTTATGTATGCATTACGTTTTCAACTAAAGAAGAAGGAATGCAGAGAGAGCGTGTGCAAAGTAATCTTTAAAGTTAATGAGCAAGGGAGGAAGAAAGATGCAACTAGAGATTATCATGGAGGCAAGGGAGCTTGGCCAGCGGCTTTAGAGGATGACAAGGTATCCAGAAGTGGGGGGAGCGATGGAGAGTGTCTGTCTCAAGCCAGCCTGAGCTCTTCCTTTGATGATCAACACTGGTTTTTCCCTCTTGTTCCATGGACGGGATCTATGAAATGATTAGTCGTCTTGGTCATTAGAGTTTTTAACTGTTTATTTTTGGTTCTTCATACCCACTCCTCTGCCCCTCAGTGAAGGACAGGATTTTGGCAGTCTGGGTTTCCCCCCGGTGGGTACCTCAGCATCTAGAGCAGCCTGGTGCATAGCCATCTTCCTGACACGTCCTTTTTGAGGGAAAACACCTGAAGAAACAAGGGCCTAGAGGCGGGGGCACGAGATTGGGCGTCCTGTGGAAGCCTGGCCGTGGAGCAGGAGTGAAAGACAGATGCTCATCCTGGAAGGCGGCACCAGGCAGGTTTCAGAAGGAGACCAGATTACAGGTAGAAGCAGACAGTAGAGGTGTTCCGTGCTTGATAAAGCACAAAACTAGGCTGTCTGCTATAATAGGGCAAGACCGGCTGGGACCTTGAAGGGGGTGACTGGGTCAAGTAGGAGAGAATGGCTGCCCAAGAATCAGGACAAGCCTGGCAAGCTCTTGAAGCCCATGCAGAGATACAGTGGGCAGTGGCACCAGCCTCAAGGCTACGTTTTTCCCAGCCATGCTCACCAGGCCAGATCAGAAGAGGCAGATCACGATCCAGGCTTTGAGTGAAGGGTGGCAGGAAGGGGGAGGGTGTCGAGTACCTTTTAAGAGTGTAGGGAGAGAAGCATAGCAGGGAAAAGACCACTAGAAAATCAAGGAGTACCAAGGGATTATAGGATTATAGAGAGGGCATGAGAGCTAAAAGCATCAGAGGTTGTGGCCAAACAAGAGGATGTGGAGCAGTTCCGGGCTGACCAGGACAGTCCAAGTTAGCAGAGGTTTCAGTCAGTCACAGGTGAGATCAAGGGATTGGGAGGGAGCCGGACTTTTTGCCTGGTCTTCCACGGACACTTTGCTGGGAATCAGGATATGAAAAGATGTTGAAGAAGCATAGTGAGCCCAGCAATGGAAGCATCAAATGAATGCAGAAGAGTTTACCAAGAAAACAACTTCCATTCAGTCATTTATTCAAAGAATCAACCATTCAGCCAGTGCGCATTGACTGCCTGCTGTGTGCCGGCCATCATGGTGCGTATATGACAGTAGAGATGGGCCAGGATGTACAGATACGTGGCACAATCTTCACAGGAAGAGGGGTTTTATGGAATGATAGGCAGAGTGGTTTGGAGGTGGAATCAAGGAGTGAGGGTCCCTCCCCCTCTGCTGAGGCGGCAGGAGCGGCAGTGACGAGGTGGAGTAGGCTCAAAGGGAGAGGCAACGTTCCTCAGAGAAAAGGATGGGGAGAGAGAAGAGTGGCAGGCCAAGGACACAGAACAACATATGGCAGAAGGCCTGGGAGGGCAGTACTAATTAGATAGATGAGTGTGTGTGTCTTAGGCCAGGGTCAAGAATAAGAGGAAGCTGGGTCATTTGCCATTCTCCACTTTCCGAATCCTGGACAGCAGTCTTACTTGGGGCCCAAACCTCCCAGGAGTTCAGTGGAGCCAGATCGGGAACTCCTCCATGTGGCTTTTTAAAGAAAGCATTGTCTACTTTCAAATTATCTAAAATTTTTCCGTCTTTTCTTAAAATTTATTTAAACTTTTATTTTTTTTTACTGTTATCAAAGCAAAACATTTTCTGTAATTTACAAAGTAACATACCTTTTGTTTGTCTTGCAAATTGCATTAATACCTAAAACACTCTAATCAAATCCATTTAACAGTAGATTTTCCTAACCAGAAAATATCTCTCAAATGCTTATTGTCCCTTTTAATTGACTTTCTCTCCAAACACTTTGTAAATGGAAAAGTTTCCTCTTGGCACTTCCGCCCACTTCCTGCCTTGTTTTTTCAGCCAGCATCCACGTGGTAGAGCACTGTAGTTTTCCTGGGTTTTCTGTAGAGTTCTCTCCAGTCATTTCTTGGCCTGGCCTGGTGCGGCAGGTATGTGATCTTCATGGTTTAAAACGGCGTTCCTTTTTATTTCATGTTAGGTCTCCACTGATTGCTCAGCCACTATCTGTCTATTTGCCAGTGTTTCCATCTGTCCTACTGCAGAATTTTTATTTCTCTAATTTCTCATTAAGAGCATGTGCAACATTATACTGATGTCAAAATTCAGTTTATTTCAACTACAAATTGAAAGTATTTGTATTTTTTGGAAAAGCCCCACCTTACCTCAGGGCCCAGAAACAAAGACTCAGATCACACAGTGATGCACTATGGAGTTGGTACCAAAGCACAGACAGGGAGTCTGATTTTTGAAGAACTGTGTAAGCAATTCCTGACTGCCAGCCGTCTTCCTTCTCAGACGTTACGTGTTGTCAGTTATTTTTATGACCACCTCAGATGTAGATGTTTGTGTTATTGTACCTTTGGGTTACAAATGTACCCTTTGTATTACTTTATTTTTTAGCTTTTGAGTCTTTTAAAATGTCACTAACACAGGCTGAAAGACCAGTTTTTTTGGCCGCACCCACGGCATGTGGATGTCCCTAGGCCAGCGCTCAAACCCGTGCCACAGCTGCAGCAACGCCAGATCCTTACCTGCTGCCCCACGAGGGAACTTCCTGTCTTTTTTCTTTTTCGATGTTTAGTTGTTTTTTTTTTAATAAAACAAACTTTATTTTTTTAGAGAAATTTTAGGCTCACAGCAAAATTGAATGGCAAGTACAGAGAGCCTCCCTCGAACCCGCCCCTACACCCGCCCAGCCTACTGTACACAGCGCAGCCCATGGTTGCAGCTGATGAACATACCCCATCACGTCAGCATCACTCCCAGTCTATGGTTTACTTCACTCGTGGTGATGGACATTCTGGGGGTTTGGACAAATGTGTAATGACGTGTATCCGCCATCGTAGCAGCATTCAGAGTGATTTCCCTGCCCTAAAAATCCTCTGTGCTCGCCCGTTCACCCCTTCCTCCCCTCTAGTCTATAAGTACCACTGATGTTTTAGTTGTCTCCATAGTATTACCTTTTCCAGAATAAGATATATAGTCGAATCATACAGAATACAGCCTTTTCAGATTAGCTACTTTCACTTATTCCTGTGGCATCTGTTTTCTACAGGTCTTCCATGGCTTGATAGCTCATTTCTTTTTAGCACAGAGTAATAGTCCATTGTCAGAATGTACGACAGTTTACCCACTCGCCTGCTGAAGGACATCTCTGTTGGTGATTATGAACAACCCTGCTATAAATATCCATGTGCAGGTGTTTGTGTGGACATAAGTTTTCATTTCATCTGGGTAAATACCAAGGAGCATGATGGCTGGATTGTACAGAAAATGTCAGGAGTCAGGAGATGGGCAGGAGAGAGCTGAGCTTCTAGGTATCAGAGTAGCCAATTAAAACAGAAATGAAAGAGTTAAACTTTTAATTACTTACCGTGATGACATCATAAGCAAGGGGCAAAAACTAGAGAAACTACCACATCGCTTTGTTCTATTTTACCTGTGGAAGGCTTCAGGGTCGAGGGTCAGGTGATCGGCATGGATGTGGGGTCTTCGCATTCAGGGAGCCCTGAACGAAAAAGGGAGCCCTAAGGGGGGGATGTCGGTGGCAGAGGGTGGGTGGTGAGGTGGAAAGACGAGGAGTAGAAAAGTACTGGGTGCTAAGTCAAATGAAGAAGAATGTCTTCCAGATTTCCTCCTCCTGCCCCCTTAAAGAGGTCTTGTCAGGAGCACCTGAAGAGGACCCCTGCCCAAGGCCTCATATCGAGAGATCCAGGAATGAATTCAAGGCTACAAGTAGAAATATGTCAAGATCAGGACCAAGTAACTTGGCCTGAGAACTTGACTTCAGAGAGTACAACACACTCTCACGTCTGGTGTGAGGAGGGCACTTCTCCCC
>PVHT021183699.1:4882538-4911253 GCA_004024745.2 Catagonus wagneri | reverse complement strand
CCCAGGGTCCAAATGCCTGGGGACCAGGAACTCCCGTATCCAAGGGCAGGAGGCAGTGGACATCCTGGCTCCGGGAGAGAGAGATTTCACCTTTCTCTTTTTGTTCTGTTTGGGCTCCCCGCAGATGGGATGATGCCCACTCACTGGTGAGGGGGTGTCTCCTCTCAGTCTCCTGAATCCAGTGCTGATCTCTTTCAGTCACACCCAGAAGTCATGTTTTACTGCTATCTGGGCATCCTTTAGGTCAGTCAAGTTGAAAACAAAATTAACTCTCATACCTTTCTAATTGCCTATAGCTGGACTGAAAAATCACACACAGCTGCCTTCCAGAATGGCTGTACCACTTTTGGATTCCCATCAGTGATGAATGAAAAGTCTGGTTGCTCCACGTTGCCACCAGTATTTTTGGTGTCGGTGTTTTGGATTTTGGCCATTTTACTGTGTCACGTTGTCGTTTTAATGTCTATTTTTTACCTCAAAATACTTTTAATTTACACAGATATAGAAATAGAGGTAGGAAAGGGGAATTTCCAATTGAAATTCTATTCCATGTTCAGAATTAATAGTTGAGGCCTGGTGGCACAGCAGACTGAGGACCTGGCATTGTCACTGCTATGGTTCTGGTCACTGCTGTGCTGTGGGTTCGATCCCTTGCCTGGGAACTTCCACATGCTACGCGTGTGGTCAGAAATGATAACAACAACACATTAATAGTTGATACCCCATTCTGGCCTTCTGTAGAGGGTCTTATCTCCTGGTGCCATAGTCTTATGCTTCTGTGTACTTCCTCCCACTCCACATTTCTCTGTTGCCCTAGAAAGCAGTATGACAGATGCATTCAGGAACTCTTAGACACCTTTTATGGGCAAAAGCCAGCAAAATTACATGGATCACTGGAGTCTCGCCCTGGAACATTCAAGATTCCACATCCATGTGCTGCTGTCAAAGGAGAATCTGAATAGTCTGCCAGGTGACCGGGGCCATTCTCTCTGATGAATAGAAAAAGGAAGATGGCGGTCTTTGTTTCCTGGCTACTTATTTCCCCAGCTTCCTCCACCCAGTTGCCTCCTTGCCTAGATTTGTCTTCCCCTTCAGTTCACCTGCCCATGTCCTAAGTAGAAATATCATTAAAGTGATTAAGGATATCAGGCATGAGGTGTTATATTAAGATCCTGTGTTTATCCCCATTGCTTCTGAACCCCCTTGGAGATAGCATAAACCCATAGCACACAGAGAATCAGGAAGGAGATCACAGCAATTCTGGAAGCAGAAAAACATCTGGATGAGTGATAACTGACTTAGAAGACTCAAGAAAACTAAATACAAAATTAATAATGGAGAAAGCCAAGAAGTAACCCATAAAATTCCTCAAAGTATAGAAATTGGCAGGGGGAGGGAAAGAACTAAGGATAAAGAAAGTGGGAACTGGTTGAAAGTCTGTTTAAGAAGCAATTACCCCCAGATCGCCAGCCCTTACCTCTGGAAACAGTAAAGCGGAGAGTCTCTGCACCAGGGACTGGGAACTTCAGTGGCTAGGAAAGTACCAGCCTTCTTTCTCAGGACACTGGAGCTAGAATGTCTCCCTCCAGGAAAATAAAATATTTGAGACAATCTTCTCTGGGAGGATCTAATTAGCACAAGAGAAAAGGCTCAGGGATTGCCCAAGAATGACCTGTGTCAACCCCCAGTGTTAACACACCCACCTGTGTGTGTGCACACAGCTGTCCTCAAGATGCCTTTGTACTACCCCACTCTTACACAGGAGCAAAGAGCCCCAAACCATCGCACTTTTGAGGGGAACATCAACATGAAAGCAGAAATCTCAACAAGCAACCAGGACAAAAGCAACTTGGAGACCACAGACACTATGCAGGAAAGAGAAAGCTTCTCAGAGAGCTAGGAAGACACATCACCCAAAGAACAAAGAGTAATTGAAAATTAAAATATCATGCAAATATATGATGGAATATAAAATTCCATCATGGCTGGAATGTAAAATTGAAAAAGTATCCCAGAAAGAAGCACATGAAACAGTTAGAAAATAGGAAAGAAAATTAGATGACTAGGCCAGGAGATCCAATGTCCAGTATTTTATGGGTTTCTTCTTGGCTAATGGGATTTCTTTAATTTAAAAAATAAAAAAGGAGGGAAGGAAGGAAAAAAGTAGAAAGAAATAACAAAATAAAAGCAGAAAATCATCAAAGAAACAGAAGTTTCTAGATCAATAAAAAACATGAGTTTCTAAATCAAAAGGACACATTACGTATGAAAATACATGCAGACCAAAGTGTTCCTTATCAATTCACAGAACAAAGTGAGGGAAGAGAAAACAAATCACAGGATTAGGAACTGGAATAGTCTGAGCCTTTTCAACTGGAAACCAGAACACTCTGGAACAGTGGTCTTAACGTTCTGAAGGAAAAGTATTTCCAACCAGGAATTCTGTACCTAACCAGAGTTGTCAATTAGTAATGTCAGAATAAAGTCTTTCAAACAGAGAAGTCTCTAATAAAAGATTCACGTTCTGTGCATAAAGCTTTTGGAGGGATGTGCTCCACCAAAATGAGGGAGTAAAGCAAGAAAGAAGCAGCTGGGTACTCTTAAGAAACAGGGGTAAAACACTTGCAAGAGATATAGAACATCCCCAGGATGTATCGTGAGCAATTTCCTCAAAAAAATTTTTTTTTGCCAAAACATCTAAAATTTTTTTAAGTATTAGGAGATTTATATGACTAGGAGAACATTTAAGATGAAATTAATGTTAAATACATGCACAGCAAAGCAAATGAAAAACAGGGCAGTTAAAAACTTCAGGAAAGGAATTAGGCCCTACAAGAAAGGAAGAGTGGTCCCAATAATACTGTATTGTTCAGCTGGGATAGCATTTGCCTGATTATAAAACTGAAGACACCAAGAATTGTTTTAGCCCAAATTTTAATACAGCTTCATGGGGGAGAGGCAAAGAATGACATAAAGGTCAGTGAAGGCTTGAGCTTCAGTGCCGAGGATAAGTTAGCTTCCTCTTCTTGAGTGAGCAGTCAGCAGACACATTTAAAATGAGTGAGTAACATATCGTATGACCGATAGTGCGCTGAGAGGCAGTGGTCGCAGTGGCAATGGGGAGGAGAACCTAGAAGGGCAAAATCCTATGAGGGCCTTAAACCCTACACAGCATCCCTCTGTATGGAGAAGGATTGGATGCTGTTTTATGCTTGGCTTTCTCTAAGACTGCGAAGAACAAAAGCTTTGTTGTTTTTACTTATGATTTACTTTCTACTCCTACCTGGTTTTTTGGTCCATCTGAAATCTCATTTTGTATGTAGCCATTTTGTTACTGGGAAGGTTAGGATGGGAAGGGTGTTTAAATAGTTGAAGAATCTGCCCATGGTAGTTATGCATGTTTTCCTACATGTAATAGCCCCAATTCTTTTTCAGAGCACGTGGCATTTATTGACTGCCTTCTGCATGCCTGGTACCTTGCAAGACACTTCTGTTCACGTTGCTTATGTGTTCAGTAGAAAGCTATAATGTTATGTTAAAGCCTTAAGATTTTCTTTTGCTGTTGTGAGCTCTTTATTTTTGTTTTGTATTTTATCCATGATTGTTTGTTTTATGTGCCTTTTCATAGCTGAATACAAGAATATGTGCCTAAATATATGTCTGAATATTTTCTACACTCAGCCTTCTAAATGGAGGGCTTTTTTCAGCATATCTTAGAGGCTTCTGTGTACTTCACAACTTAGTTGGTGTTCAGCGGCCATCTTTGCTATGTGAACTTAACCTCTGTACACAGATATCCCTGTCCTGACATTCTCAGCCAGGAATACCAAAAAGCTTTAAGATATGGGGCAGAGGGGCTAGGCTTCAGCCTTGCAGATCTGGGCACGGCAGTGCCTCTGCCATTCAGGAGCCCTGTGGCCTCTGAGGTGTTTACCCACCTGCATTGCCATTTCTCATCCATCACGTGGATGTGATGTGAGGCCACCTTCCGTAGAGGCATCAGGAGGACTCGGACGGTGTTATTGTCCATGGCAAGTTGTTAGGCACTTTGTGCTTAGTGCCTTTTTTTTTTTTTTTAATTGTAGAGATGGAAGTTGTTCTTAGTCCATTTCGTTACCATGAGAAAATACATCTAAATATGAAATGCAATAATTAGATTAGTGTTTCACTTCAAGATATTTCAATTGTATGTGTAGTTAACTTTTATACAGAGGTGAAAGATCCACTTTGCTTTAAACTTTCTCAGAGCAATCGTGTCTCTGATTATCTTTACTCATCTCCTTATTTTTCTGTTGGTGACTACTGGAGAAACTAAAGCATCTCTCTTAGTCCAGTCGAGAACAGTTGCAGGCCATTGAAAGGTAGAGTCAAAGAAGCGAGCTCTGCTTCATGTGGATGGAGTGTGGTTAGCCAGAGTCAGGCAAGATGGGGAAGCTCAGGGCCTTGCTTCCGTGCTGTTCTTACAGAAACCCTGCAGACAGCAAGCCCTGTTTATAAGTGAGAGAAGTAAAGGCTCAGGGAAGTAAAGCAGCTTGCCTAAATGCACACACATGCTAAATGACTAGCCAGCATTCTAATCCAGATCTAATCTAGACTGCCCAATTTCAAATTCAGTAGTTTTTTTTAGATGCTAAATATACTTGTTGGAGTGTGGCTTTGGTACTTTGTTTTTAAAGCATATACAGTCTTCATTTCAAATGTAGATAGATAGCAAACTCAGTGGTTGTTTTTTTTTTTTTGTCTTAAAACTTTTTTTCCTTGTGTCAGTGCCCTGTTCTGATAGAATAAACACTGGAGAAGGAATGAATTTTTCAAGTTCAACATAAATTTGCTGTAAAGATCAAAGCTAAATTCTTACTCTATCAGATTTCCTACTATTTTCTTTTCAGAATAGCTTGTATGAGTCTCTTTTGCATACACTAAATTGGACACAGTTACTCAAAATGTAATACTTGTCACATGCAATTGCAAATCAGAAGTGCTCTAGGACTTAGTTGTCGTTAGTACATTAGAGACGGCGTTTTCTGAAGGCAGGGGGCAGGCAATAGGTAAAACTTTACCGCTGCCCATTTAGGTTTTCGGCTGAAATCCTTTAACAAGATTGACAAGACATAAGCAAGTTTATGTGGATCCCTCATGTGTGTGTGGGAGATCCCCAGGGGAAATTGGGCAGCACTCAAGAGAGGTGACTTCAGATGCCAGTATTAAACACTGCCTTAACAGAGAAAGGGGCTTGGGGGGCGATGACCTCTTAGAGGAGAGTAAATTATTTTTAGGATAGAGCTCACATGAGCTCTGAGAAAAATAGATGGAAGGTCTGGTATGGAACCAAACTTGGGTTCACTTGTCTGCACGCGGTGAAGCCAGTCTGTTGACATCGGGTTACGGGGAAGGAAGGAAAGGGCAGTGTTTGTTGCAGGAGCCGAGCAAGAAGTCCAGGCAGCTCGTGCTTAAAAGGCCTGAATTCTCTGAAGGCTTTTAGGGAAGGTTTTTAAAGACAGGTGAGGGAGGTTGCTGTGGGTGTGTGATTAACTTGTGGGCATTCTTCTGATAGTTGGTGGTGAAGTAATCAGCAAAGTTATCAGCCTTCTGGTTCTAAATGGTCTGGGATCTGTGTGCTTGTGGGCAGCACACAGTTAACTACTTCCACCTGCTGGGGGTTTCTGCACCTGCAAAGCAGCACAAATGACATGGCTCAGAATATTATCTATAGCCATTGAGTAGGGACTAAAGGTCCTTGATGTTATTTAATGGCTAAAGTATTTTGTTTTGTTTGACTATTTTCCCTTCTTTATGCCTCTTCTCACTTCTCTGATTAAATTTACTCTTTGGAACTCGAGGAAGGCCTAGAGGACTAAAGGTTTTCCTCAGACAAGAGGCAGTAGAAGACATGGTCGGGGGGAAGCAGGGGACCCTGTTCCGGAAGGCCCCACAGAGTCCTGCTCTGTAACAGGTGTGACAGTTTGTGACAAAGTTTGTCTGGAGGGACTTAGGACAGTTGAATTCATTTTGGAGCATTTATCTTTAGGGCGGTTAGAGATGAGGGAAGTGCAGAGGAAGCCTCTCCGTGCATTTGCTGATTTCAGGTGCCTACAGCTCAAAATAATCAGTATACCAAAGCGATGTTTTTGGAGACAGCACATCCTGCACCCCTACAGCTGTACTTCAGGGTGGCACGTTCTGCTGCCTTTCACGGTTCAGACTCATTCACCATCATATCCCTAGTGCTACTGGCATGGGATTTAGTAGATGCTCAGGACACATTCATTACGTTCAGTCACTGGATAGATGGATGAATGGATGAATGGATGGATGGATGGATGGATGGATGGATGGATGGATGGATGGGAGAAAGAATTAGCCCCTTCATTTGTTATGCAAGTAGCATATTAATATATTATTTAGCTTCCCCTGTTTTGTAAAATGTATTTTATTTGCACTTGTAAAATATATTTTATAGTTTCCCAGAGTTTCAAAGTTTTGTCAAGTTATAATAGCATAGGATGGTTGCTCTGATCCCTCCAAATAAAGGCCTACCTATTTCAGGCTATTTTACACACCGGGTTATGCTGATCTTCCAAACTACTTAAAACTACTATGCAAGAGTATTAATTGATTTTTCTGTTTGCGGTAATAATTTGCCTCTGTTATGTCACTTGATTTTCGAAACAATGGCCTTTCAAAAATAAAACCATGTATGGGAGTCCTGACCCTGCCACTGGACTTCTGAATTTCAAATCTTGGTCCACTACCAAGTCACTGTGTGATGTGGACAAATCCTCACCTTTCCAAGGATCAGTTTTCTCATCTTTAGAACAGGGGTAATAATTGTACCCTTAGAATAAGATTGTCATAGAAATTAAATGAGATAATGAAGGTAAAGTTCTTGGTTCAGGTCCTGGTCACTGAAAGCCTTCGTCAATTCAGTATCATCTTAGAGGTGGTAGTACTAACAACTGCTTCCTGTTACGTGTCCACCTCTCTCTACTTTCATTTCACTCAGGGTGAGGGCTGTGTTTTGTTCATCTCTGTCTCACCCCCTAACAGAGCCTGTCATGGAATAGGGACTCAACAAATAATTATTGGAATGAATGAGGTAGGCAGCCAGTTGGGTTTTTTGTTTGTTTTAATTAGAAAGTTTTCCAAATGACTAAACTAAAGCTCAGAGAGATTATTCCCAACAGATTTTGAGTGGTATAAATCGGTCACTAGATGATGTCATTTAGTCTCCAGGCAACTTTGTGAAAGGTTTGCAGTCGGTGCCCCAGGATGAAAGCCTACATCTTTGAATCCCAAGCCCAGAACCATTTCCACAAAACTCTCCTTCCTGTCTTACAACATATACAGGAATTCTTCCTAGGTCAGTTACTGATATATAATCATTATAGCATTTGGGAAAATAACTTCGTGAGTTATAAAATGAATTGATTATCTAAGTTTTATTTAGTTGTTAGATCACAAAGAAACTGGACGTGAAGATGTTACACTATTCTCAGTACCCCAGGTTTTTGCATTCTAAAGTAAAAAAGACAATAGGTAACTGAATGTGAACATGTTAAAATGAACAAATAAGAAAAAAGAGTCTGAACAGATATAGAAAGGGTAGGATAAGTGAGTACTTTACAGATGAAAGCAGATGTATGAAATTACAAGCTGTCAGATCAGCAGTGGAAAGGAAGATGATAAAGTGGTTCCTTACATAGATTATAATTATTCATTCTGCAGAGTCCTGTCTCCTTTCTCCACAGTGTTCATAGGAAGGGGGAGAAGGTGGGAAGGTATAGCAAGAAATGATGCTTCCAACAGAAGAAGAAAAAAAAATTAAGCATCAAGGAGTATTTCTGATCACAGACAGTTTGTTTTGTGATTTGTTTATTTCTAGTGAATCTCAGTTGTTTTCCTGTGGAATATTTTTCAACTAGCTGTTCTGATTAATGAAAAGCATTCAGTTGCAATCACAGGAAGTTGTGGCTATAAAGTTTCTTCACAATAGGTGCTGCTGAGGCCCTCAGCCTGTCTTACAAAACCAGCATTGCTAATGGGTGGGACTGTGACGGCAGTGGCAGATGGATTGCCAAGAAATGAAGTAGTTTACATAGACCTGCCTGAAAAGATGTGTTTAATAATTGCAGCCATAATTAGGTTGATTTGGAAAAAACTTAAATGACGGTCTTAGGAACACAGTTAGGCTCATCTCTTAAGATGTTGACATTTTTCTCCCAAGAAATGCTACATAGATATTCTTCCTAAATTTCCTGTTACCTTTTAGAAAAACAAATTGGAAGAAATTATATTCTCTTTAATGTTGAATTATGTAGTATTTATATGTATAAAAATAAATGTAACATATGTAAGTTGTGAAGCATTATAATCAGGGAAAATAATATTTTATGAGAAGTTTAAGCTGGTTCTTTCCCATTCATAAGATTTTTGTTACTAATTTCCAATGCAGCAGAACTAGAGACATTTAAATAAATACAGCCATAGAAATGGCAATAAATATGCATGCTTCTAAGAGTTTATTTATATTGAAAACGCACACATGTCTATTTCTGAGGCTCTTTCTTCCAACACCACCCGAGGATGATGACAGTGTATTTGGTTGCCATGAACAGTACAGTGTCCTGCTCCAAAGGTTATCTGGTACTGATCCCTTCTCCCCGTTTCCTTTTATCAGGTCCTTTGAGTTACTGGTTTGCTTTCTTTGAATCTAAGCTCTTAATTTGTTTCTCTTAGTAATACAGGCATCTTAAATAGTATTGTTTCTCAATTGTTTTTCTTCTTTTTTTTTTTTTTTCCCTTTCATTTAGTGATCTCTAGTAACTACCAGACCTGTCTTGGCCTTCTGATGCATTACCCACTAATTGGGGATGTTCACTCATTGATTCTTAAGGCTCTGTTCCTTCGAGATCCAAAGGTAAGCTTTCCAAGTAGGATGTGTACAGTTTTAAGTGGGGCGAAAAATTGGTTTCTCTCTATGATTCCAAGAATTCCTAATATAGAATTTGTCTCATGGCAGATAATTTTTGCCTAATGAAAGAATTTCCCTAGAGTTTCAGGCCAAAACTCATATGCTTCATGAGCTAGCAACTCACAGGCAAATTCAGTGGACATTGCCATAAGAAACTGGAATGCACATCTCCTGTCCCTCAGAAGGTCATTCTGCCCTCCTGTGCCCCTCATAACTCAAGGAAAAGGTTGGGCAACGACTTCTCCATATAAGCAGGCTTCCTGAGTATTGGTGGCCCACACAAGGGCCAACTTAGCCCAGTAGAGCCCCAGAGACCGTGTACAGACCAAGACATTAGGGCTCTGAAAAGGACCAGTTTTCTCAGAAATATAATGCAATTAAATTATTTCATATTACAAATATGTATTTCTTATTTTGTGGATGAAGAGTAACCTAATAAAAAATAGATTTTAATGCCGACTTCTCTATTTGAACTTAAAGTAAGTTACCAAAATTTTCTTTACACTTCAGAGAAAAAGTGTGCTCTTTTACAACTAATGTTATATTTCTTGAAAATAAGAACATTTAATGATCTAAAAAAATCTGTGAATCCTTGATGCTTTTGAGCCAAACAAAAATATTGGATGAAGTAGAAGAGAGAAAGCTTCAAACACAAGGGCGAGGATGCCAGGCATTGGGTGGTAATCCCAGCCTTTGGTTCTTTGGCAGAACTCCCAGCAGCCGTGTTGGCAGTTGTCAAACTGTCTTTGAGTCAGTCTGTCTATGGATTCCATTGCCAGAGCTCTGACTGATCGACGTGGACCTCTAAGTTCAATGTACATTTTGATTCTAAAGGATTTCTGTCCTTTCCTTGATTGTTGACTTCAACATTTGAGCATATCTTATATTTATTCTTTACTTGATTTAAAATAATTTTTTCCTCGTGCCTGTGTCCATTTTTCTGCAGAAATACACAATTTATGTCATTTCCTCTATACAAAATTTCATTAAGTTTCAGAAATATAATCTTTTATTTTTCTGATGCATAAGATAACTTTTTTTTTTTCTGGTAAGGCTTAGTTAGGAGTCAGACTGTGGAGATGCAAAGTCCCATATTTGTTTTTTTTATGTATATTTAGGCTATATAAGTGTATATTTTTTTCATATGAAATAACCAGGATCATGGCATATCTCTAAAAGGAAAAAAGAATGAAGTTGCTGGTCAATGAGGTATGTGAGTTTTGGTCTACAAACTTAAGGTAAAGTCTATTTGCTCAGGATTGGAAATTATTAGAGTTGTACAGAGTGGGGGAAAATGCTAAAATAACTCTTTGAATTCTCTACTTGTATGATTTGTTTGGTTTAATTGAAAGGAGAAATGAATATGTTATCTAAACCTATCAATCTTGGTAATTTTTCCCTAACTAAATATGGTTGATCTCTCTAGGAATCATTCACTCTTATAGTTGCAGAATTCTATATACTAAATCCATGAATGTTATTAGTGGAATCTGTGATTTTTAACAGAGTATTTTTAATCTCAATAAGGTATATAATATAGAGTATACTGAAGCCAATTTTACAGTCATTAAAGTTTTTTCCTCTAAGGTTAAAGAGAAAACAATACCATAAGTATCTAAAAAATGGTGTTCCCCACTTTTACATTCAGGATCCTACCAAGTAAAACCATAATCAAGATAATTGCCTGAAAGTTAGGACCTTAAAATGATATTTCCGAAACACAGGAAATTGGCAGGAGGATGGAGTCCATTTAAAAAAGCTTTTGAGAACAAGTTCATGGAATGATGATATTTATAAGGAAAAGTAAATAAAGCTATACAGTATTAAGAGGTTTCAGATGGCTAAGAAGGTGGTAGATTTTGCTAAGTATATGTAATGGCTGATCCAGATGATAACTAGCATCATTTGGCACATGTGGTCCACCACAGTGTGGTGTCTGAGGTCTTTTAAGGAGCCTGAGTTATGAATCTGGACACTAGGTCAAGTCTGAACTCTTATACCAGATATCCTTGCAATTTGGGGAAATTCATGGTTTCTGAGTCTTGGTGTTTTGTGGTTGAATCAAATTGTCTAACAACCAGCCCAACCAGAGCAGCCTTTGCTCGTAAAGAACTCATGATGATCTAATAAGATTCACTCTAGAGGCATGCAAGTACAAATGAAAAAGAAAAAAACCTAAGTTCATATATATTATAAAAATCAACAAGAGGACAGAGCTTTCAGTGAAGTTCGTGTCAATTATATAGTCGTTGCGGGGGCCATGTACACTGAGGGGGGAAAAAGAGAGGAAGGAGCTGGTACTCCACCCACATCCTCTGAAAATCCAGACATCAGAGGACTTTAAGTGGTTTCTATTTATTAGCAACAATGAAACACTAATGCCAGAGTAAGTACATAAACACATCTCTGTGATGAGAACTTATAGAAAGAGGAGAGTTGAGGCATCAAAGTTCACTTTCCCAATGTCCCAGCTTCAGGTGGCAGTAGTGCTGAGTGCTGCTGACAGACTTCATAAAACACAAATAAACAAGGCACTCTGAGCCTCCCTAAGTTCATCATCAGCCTTCAGGAAGCACTTTGTCCTACCGCTTTCCCTAAATCCCAGCGATGACTGTTGAGTTGAAAATAGACTCTGCAGTAGAGCTTGAGACACTGAGCTTTTACTTGTTCTTTTACCAGACGTAGGCTTTACCGTGAAAAGAGTTCTGATTTAAACAGACCGAAGCAGTGGGCTCATAAACTGTAATCGTAGGATCATACTCCGTCACAGTCTCCAAGTACCTCGATGTGCTTCATTTGGTCCTCACGACAAACTCCAAGACAGGCAGAGCAGGTCATCTTTCCTCATTCCTTTTTCCATGCGGAAAGGTTAAGACCGTGTGGCTTTCCCAAGGCCAGAAAGTTTGTGAACTTCCAAACTAGCGAATGTGCTTCCATGACCCTCATTTCATCTCACCCCTCTTGAGATTCCGAGCATCTGCTCTGCCTTCTTCAGGAAGCCGTTCCCAGGCGCAGCTACACATATTTTCCTTTTGAGTCCCCACAGCACCTTGTATTTTAGCTATTTGCTTCTATCTTCTTCTTTTTTTTTAATGGCTACACCTGCAGCATATGCAAGTTCCCAGGCCAGGATTGAACCTGAGCCTCAGCTGCCACCTACACTGTAGCTGCAGCAGTGCCAGATCCTTTAACCCTGGGCCAGGGATCGAACCCACACCTCCACAGTGAACTGAACTGCTGCAGTCAGATTCTTAACCCACTGTGCCACAGCAGGAACTCTTCTATTTGCTTCTGCCTTTTATCAGTCATTCCTCCTAATGAGCCTGCTCATTTGTTAGCATTTAGCTTTGGGTCCTGCAATTGGTGTTAAGAAAAGAATGGTTAAAAACAAAACACAACAATAGTGGAATTGAATTGTGACTCAAATGCTAAGCTTCTTCCAATACCGACTCTAATTTAGATGGATCTCAATCACCTCACATATTTCTGGAACCCATATCCACATTCCACAGAAACCATAGCCAACAGTATATCTGTCAGCTGCCATTTTTATCAAGATGGTAAACCCGTACACCATCTAGTTCCTTAATTTGCTGTCTGTCAGAATTATTTGAAAACCTATACCACCTTCAGATAGTTTGGAACAAAGAAGACACAACAAAGAATCTAGTCCCCACTTAGTCCTTCACTTAAACTGTCAGAACTTCATAACTGCAAAGAATTGAGAGCCTAATCCAGCTCCTCCTCCTGTATGTGAACACACTGAGTGTGAAGGAGAAGTTGAGAGACTTACACGAGATCACAGGGCTTGTCTGAGACAGAGCTAGCAATTGAATTCAGGTCTTCCAGCCACCTTTCCACATAAGAACTGCAGCTTTATTGGTTTTAAAAGTAGCGGATTCCTAGTTACTGGTATTTCTCATGCAAATTCTAGTATTCCCAGTAGACATTTATTTGCATTTCTGATAAATGAAACTGTCATGTAAATAAGTGACCCCAGAATGTCTTGAAATGTTAAGTGTCAGCTGTATGAAGAGACTGGATGTCAAATATCTATAGCATCCTATCCTCTGTTCACCTTATGGTATCGTTTCTATACTTAGCTCTTCAGAGCACAGTCCTTTTTCTCATTTTCTTATCTTTTGTCATATTAGAATCACTGAGCAGATTTCCAAAAACAATCCACTAAATGAAGTAGAAGGATAGAAGGAGGACAGTCTGAAAAATATGAAGTGATTAAAAAACATTGTTCTAACTGGTTGTTCAAATTCCAAAAAAAATTTAAAAACCCAATTAGAAACAAAAGTCATAGAAAATGTGAACATATTGTGTTCCTTAAATAACCAGATGTTCTCTCCTTCCTGAAGGCAGTAAGGGCTAGGAATAAAAGGTTTAAAACTATTGTTTTAAGTTAACTGTGAATTTTGCAAATCTGTTTTTACCCTTTAGCAAATAAAATTCTAATACGGAAACATAAGCAAAGTAATTTTCATTTTTCGAGGCTCTCTTCTTTGTGTTGTATGTTGAAGTGTTAACCTTATCACAAAGACTTATTACAAATGAAATACAGTACATGGATTAACATTTTAGATTATTCAGTAAGAATTCAGTAAGAATTTGACAGCTACTGTTTGTTTCGAAGACTAGAATATTCTCCCAAAATTATTTCAAGTAAGTCTGAAAGCTCCCTTTTAGCAGTGACTGTTACTGTTTATGAGAGGAAATTGCTAGAAATAAGACAATTGAATTTTATAGTCATTCTTATACACACAAAACACACTGTGAATATATAGTTCACAGTGTTCTTATGCTTGGCCAGTTTTGATTTGGCTTTTGTTTGGAGTTATTAAATTTTGCCTTTATAAATTATTAAAAGTCTGAATATTCAAATATCAGATTTTATGAATGTAATAGATTTTTACTCTTTAATTCCGGAAAACCCCACTATACATACAACTTTGTTTAAATGTCAAGAGGCTTTAGTAAAATGTCATATATCACAATAGAAAAGTGGTGAATGTATTCATGAGGGGTGATGATGTTATAAAATGCTTCATTCCAGTAATGCTGTCATGATATCTTCTTCTATGAGCAGTGAAGTACCCAAAACTACACACACCGATCCTTTGAAGAGGATAGACAGTGTCCATTTATTTACTTTCCTGTTGTTCCCATCGGAAGTTCTGTTCAGATTTCCTAGGATGTTTCTTGTCTGATTTTCTTTTTTTTGTTTTGTTTTGTTTTTGGTCTTTTTAGGGGCACACTTGCAGCATACGGAGGTTCCCGGGCTAGGGGTCCACTCGGAGCTATAACCACTGGCCTAAGCCACAGCCACAGCAACGCCAGATCCAAGCCGAGTCTGCGACCTATGCCACAGCTCACGGCAGAGCTGGATCCTTAACCCACTGAGCGAGGCCAGGAACCTGCATCCCCTTGGATGCTAGTCAGATTCGTTTCCACTGAGCAAAGACAGGAACTCCTTGTCTGATTTTCTGTTACAAAAAGACTGTGTTCTTCTGTGTTCTGTCTTTTTCATCTTGTTTGTTTGTTAGTTTGTTCTTAAAAAGCTAAAGCTTTTCTCTGAAAAGTGCCATTCTTAGAGAATCATTTTGTGTGTGTTTTCTCTGTTAGTGACCAAAAGGTGTTTTTCTTCCCTTTGTATCTGAGCTATGTTACTATATATCATTCTTCTTTTATCACTAGATTACAGCCAGTTAGATGTTTATTGTAGTTAATATTTAGGCATTGATGACTAATCAGTTATGTTTTCACATTCAGTCAGAAATGTAGACGTGTTGACTTAGACTAGCAGTGAAAAAAACCTTAAGTTTTACTTCTGAGTAAATGGTGGCTTTCAAAAATCTGTAAAAGGGTAGTCTAAAAATCTTTATTAAGCCAATATTTGAAATTTATTATGTTCAGACATTTCATAAGGTAGAATTGCATGTTTCTCAAAACTTATTAAGGGTTTCCTAGGGCCTTAAAGAATTAGTTTTATAAACTAATTTTACAAAAATTATTTTTGGATTAGTTTATTAAAGTATTTTGAATTCATTATTCAAAATACTGGTTTTCGTTTTATAAAACTAAATTAGTTTTATAAAAGCATTTTGAATTCATTACTTTATTCAGCAAATCTTTATTGTGTATTGTAATGTACTGGGCACTGTTTAGGTCCTGGTGATACAAAGGTGAACCAAGGGAGGTCCCATTGTGGCCTAGTGTAATGAACCTGACTAGTATCCATGAGGTCTCACGTTCGATCCCTAGCCCCGCTCAGTGAGTTACGGATCTGGCGTTGCCGTGAGCTGCAGTGTAGGTCACGGATGCAGCTTGGATTCCACATTGCTGTGGCTGTGATGTAGGCCAGGAGCTGCTGCTCTTATTCGACCCCTAGCCTGGAAACTTCCATGCACTGAGGGTTTGGCCCTAAAAAGACCAAAAAAAGGTGAACCAAAAAAGCCCATGTGGCCCTTATCATAATAAACAAGTAAACAAACAAGTACTCAGTTTGTCATTGTAATAAAAGATACAAACGGGGTATAATTATTAAAATTACAAGAGGAGGAAGAATCTGGGCTGCGTGAAGACCTAATTATGTAGTTTGACCAAAGGGCCCTCTCTGAGGAGGTGCCATTTCAGGTGAGACCTGTGGAGAAGAAGGAACCAGCCAGGCAACGAGCGGGGAGAAGAGCCTCCAGGGAGGGGAACAGCAAACACAAAGACTACAAGTAGGAAAGAGCTTGGACGTTGGAAATGGAAAACCAGCAGAAGGGGGCCTGCCTGAGACAGACAAAGCCAGGGAAGGCTTGGTGAGGTCCCATTTTGAAACACCAGAAAGATTGCTGGTTTCATGGTGATTCTTCCTGTTTGATTAAGACATCTTCTTATAAACTACTCTTACTCTGAGCCAGAAGTTCCAAAAACTTCTTAAATGAGTTCCTCTTTCGTAAGGTCACTTATCCAGACCTCTGAGCCGTCACGTGGGTCCGGCCAGTAGGTTATTGTTTAAGAGGACGTAGACCAGGACTCTGAACTCTTTTATTCATTCATACATTACTTTTATCTTTGACAAAATATTCTTAGGGAGTTCCCATTGTGGCTTAGTGGTAACGAACCCGACTAGTATCTGTGACGATGCGAGTTTGATCCCTGGCCTCGTTCAGTGAGTTAAGGATCCAGTGCTGATATGAGCCATGGCATAGGTCACAGATGTGGCTTGGATCCCGCATTGCTGTGGCTGTGGTGTAGGCCAGCAGCTAGCTGCAGCTCTGATTCATTTTCAACCCCTAACCTAGGAACTTCCGTATGCTGAGGGTGTGGCCCTAAAAAAGCAAAAAACAAAGAAACAAAATAGTCTTAGCTACCTTCTATATGCTAACCGTCTCAGTCTCTTTGCTTTCGTTTATGTCAGCATCATGTTCACTATGTAGTGTCAGGGGAACTGGACCCGAACTTCTGGTCTACCAGAAGAGAGCTCTACCAGGTCAGGAACTAGATCTCCAGCAGCATTAGTTCTGTGTCAGCCCAGGAAGGAAGCTCAGAATCCAGCTTCTGCGTCCATCACAGCCTACTCTGTTTATTGGGCAAGTCACCCTTTTCTTATAGAATGAAGAACCTAAATCACATGATCTGAAAGGACCCTTCTGCATCTTTTTTAACAAGATTCAGTTCAACACAGCAGATACATTTCTTTTTTTTATTATTATTACTTACTGTGTGCAGAGGATGAAAGCTCATCCATATGATTAAGACACTGTACTTTATAGATGTTAACAACTAATTATTACAGGAGGTAAAAGGAGTGAGAATAAGACAGAGCAAACTGCCGATTTGGGCTTGGATAGTCAGAAAGGCTTCCAGCTGGGCTTTGAAGAATTTCCTTGGAACATGTTATTCCATCTTAAGAAAACAGTGTAAGCAGAGCTCCTGAGAATTACTGAAACAAGTGGCTGGGCCAGGCCTGGCAGTTCTCTAGGCCCCTTGGGGACCCCCTTAACACCTCATGTATTAGCAGACATTAATTTTTTAAAGTCCAGCAAATGTGTAGGGAATCTTATTTAATAGTATTTTATTTGGCGTTAGTTTATATAATGTTTCAACTTGTGTGTTATTTGACATAAATAAATGTTTTGCATTTAAGTGAAAAGTTGATGTGAAGAAGAATCTGGCTAAAATAGTGGCTTGTGGTAAAAACACTGACTCAAAATAAGCTTGCCTTTGTTTAGATCTTTAATGTCACTCTTGAGAAAGTTAGTGATTTTTATTCTGGGTGCCCAAAGAACAGGAAATACAACCAATTATAGTGGTGATTTTTTTTTCCTCATATAATTAAAGAGGCTAGAAGCCCTGGTTAATTCTGTTTTTATTAACAATAAAACAAAATCTGCAAAAGAATTCTCTACTTTTTTATTTGATATTTTACAAGTAAGGGAGAAATCTAGGCTTTTAAGGAGAAATATTTATTTTAAATAGATCACTTACTACTTAAACTTTCAAAGCTATTAGTCCTACGCCTGTATAAGTTTAGAAAGGCATTCTGAGGCCCCAAATGTGGAAGTATTAAAGTGTGTCAAGTGTCATAGTGAATTGTTTGTGCTGTGTCCATGTGGCTAAGGAGTGGAGTGTCCACCCTGCTTCACTGCTGCTTTGCTCTTATACCATCAGAGAAATCATTGACTCTTCTGCCACCTTAGAGTCAGGTTTATTAATTGTTTTTTCAAAGTGGTAGGTGACTGGTAAGGCATAATTAGCTTGTGATCTTTAAACATCATTTCTAGTTCTGAGTGCTGAGAACATAGCTAATCACTTGTTTTCCTTCTTGGATGTAAAGTAGTTTGTTCAAAAATAAAAAGCACTACTTCGATTTGTCTCTAGGTCATCCTAATGTTACAATTTAAATAAACTGAAAATTATGAATGACAAATTTTGACAAAAATATTATAAACTTGGAGTTCCCATCGTGGCTCAGTGGTTAACGAATCTGACTAGGAACCATGAGGTTGCAGGTTCTATCCCTGGCCTTGCTCAGTGGGTTAAGGATCCGGCACTGCCATGAGCTGTGGTGTAGGTTGCAGATGCAGCTCGGATCCCGCATTGCTGTGGCTGTGGCGAAGGCCCGCAGCTACAGCTCCTGTTAGACCCCTAGCCTGGGAACCTCCATATGTCGCGGGTGCGGCCCTAGATAAGGCAGAAAGACAAAAAAAAAATTATGAACTTAAAAACTGACAAAATAGGAGAAAAAGCATAATTATTTTTAATCTAAGTAGTTATGGCCACAGTAAATACTTTATTTGCCCCCTAAATATATTAACTCAGTAAGTGTATTATTGTTAATTTAAAATATTTAATAGGAGTTCCTGCTGTGGCTCAGTGGGTTAAGGATCTGTCATTGTTTTTGCAGTGGCCCAGGTCACTGCTGAGGTGCAGGTTCAATCCCCAGCCTCATGCAGTGTTTAAAGATCCAGCTTTGCCACAGCTGCGGCCCAGGTCACAACTGTGACTTGGGTTCAGTTCCTGGCCTGAGAACTTCCATATGCCATGGATATAGGCAAAAATTTTTTTTAAATTAAATATATTGATTTTATAGGAAGAAAAGTCAGCACATTCCAGTAGTTAACTGCATAACTATAATCAGTTAACTTTGTTTTATTTAAATACTTTGGACATAAAGTCCAAAACAAAAATGAAACCACAAAATATTTTATCATGGAGAATGTTTACGTATACTTTGCCCATTTCGCACAGTTTCATGGTTACCATACTGGGACATGCGAGTTGGGTTTGCATATTCCAAGGTGGTGGCTGGACCACTCACAGGACCTCAGAGTTCCCCCAGCCTCCCTCCCAGGTCCTAGGTCCTCCCATGGCATTTGCTGTGTAAGGTTCCCCTGTGCCCATAGTGACATTTTCCAAGTATCTTCATAATATTTGGAATAGTTCTTTATTTCCTTGGTCTTTTCCCTGATTTTAAAGAAGAATTTTAGTTTCATTTCTCTACATTGTTTCTTTCTCCAAATGCTGTTTTTATTCATTCAGCCCATGTTTTCCTGAGCTTCCTGCTGTGTACCAGTAGTACCTATAGTTTCTTCTCCTGGTTGAACCATGTAAAGAAGGGTGAACACAATTTGTGGCAAGTGGAAGGAGTACCCACTGGGCTGGCTCCCTCACCTCCTCAGATATCATGTCCCCTTAGGAGGCTTGTTTCAATCACCTGGCAGACTGCCCTGTCCCCACTTCCCACCACCCCTCATCCCATAGCAATTATCACCTCTGTCTTAGTAAATAGTTTACTTATTTCTTATTTTTTTAGATTTTCTCTCTCTCTCTTTTTTTTTAATGGCCGCACCCACAGCATATGGAGGTTCCTAGGCTAGTGGTCCAGTCGGAGCTACAGCTGCCAGCTTTCGCCACAGCAACATCAGATCCAAGCCACGTCTGCGTCCTACACCACAACTCATGGCAACGCCAGATCCTTAACCCCCTGAGCGAGGCCAGGGATCAAACCTGCAACCTCACGGTTCCTAGTCGTATTCATTTCCGCTTCTCCACAACAGGAACTCCTTATTTTTAAAATTTTCTGTCTTCTCCTGACAAACTATCACCTCCATGAAGGCAATGCTTTTAGAGTCTTTTATATTCTAGTACCCAAATACCTACGATAATGAATGAGTGAATGAATGAATGAACAAATGGTGACTGAGGAGAAATTATGCTGTTCATTACAGTTAAGTTTAGTAGTGTCCATTGCCTCCTGCGCCAGGTACTAAGGGGTGCAGTGAATTAGGAAAACATGTCCTTCTTCACAGAGCTTGTAGGCTAATGCAGTGCATCTTAATGTGTGCGCCAGAGGCACCTGAGGGAGCTTGTTCCATATGCAGACTCCAGACAATCTAAGGCGAATGGCTCTGTGAAGGGTCTAGAAGTCTGTATCTGCAACTGTTGCAGAACTGGCCGGCCATAGGCCATACTTGAAGCAATAGATATGATACTGAGATAAAAGTTACTACACAAACTGAAAGCCAAACACCTGAAAACAGAAATCCGGCTCTAAACCAGCGGTTTCCAAAGGGAAACTGTGTGTACACTATGATAATCAGCGGTGTACAGGAAGAAAATAAGGAAGCTTCTGTTTATTTGCATTTTTCTGCAAAAAAAAGAAAAACTAAGCTTTGCTTTTGATGTACCGATAAACCTTGGTGCCTTCACATGGCCCATTTGTCGCCCAGTCCCCATTGCCTATGAGGTCTCCTAAGAGGTGCTTTCCTACAAAGACCCTTCCCTCGCTTCTACCAGCTTGTGCCATATTGTGATCTCCATATGCCCAGCTAAGTGGATATATGGCCTGTATTAAACAGTGGCATATTTACAATATTAAAAAGACATCAGGGGCCATGAATATCTATTGTGGGCTTACAAGGTATCCTCTGCTAAGCAGAGTTGTGAAACATAACTTCTTTTTGAAAAAAAATAAACATACTTCAAATTTGCTTACTCTAATGTGATGGTGTGATCATGTATTAAGGTACCATGCAGATATTTTTGAATAAATAAATAGTTTCTCTCTTCAAGGTAATGTTGACATTTTAATAATGAGTGAAAATAAGAGCTTTTTCAAAGAAATTCATACTGTGGAAAGAACATTTTAAAACTGGATATTTGGCAGTGCTTTGTCAATTTGCAATGTTCTTGCCAAAGATGATTTAAGTGTATCACTTCTTTACAACTCTCAAAGTACATTAAAGATTACGGAAAGAGAATTTTCTAACTTGGTTACTAATCTTCCAAATGAAGAGATAAAATCAGTTCTGAATCCATTTTTTTGAAATGGAGAAATATAACGTCTTCAATTTTAAGAAGAGTTGGATGATAGTTAATTTTATGTGTCGACTTGATTGGGCTAAGAGATGCCCAGAGAGCTGGTAAAACATTATTTCTGAGTGTGTCTGTGAGGGTTTTTCTGAAAGTGGTTACAAGCGCTCGAATCGTCAGGCCAAAGAAAGAAGACCCTCCCCTGCCAGTGTGGGCACATCCCCTCCAGACTGATCTCCTCCTGTGGATCCATGTCCGTCCTACTGGTTTTCCTTCTCTGGAGTGTCCTGACAGTACAAGCTGATTCGCAGTAAGAAGATGGCAATTTTACCAGCCAGTTTTTGACAAAAACCTTAGCATAATTGATGGATCCCAACGTAAATACCCTGCTTTAGCAAGAGCAACCAATGATGTGCTTCCTCCCTTCAGACTGTATCTCTTTGTGAAGTAGCCTTTTCTGCAGGGTCATTCACATAAAGTGACTCTATAAAGCGTTTAACCAAGATTTTCGAAAAGCGAAGAAGCTTAGTGAATCACATTACTGCTGTTAAACCTTTATTTTTAGGAAGAGCAAAAAATAGAGGTAAACTATTATAAAATTAATTTAAATATAGTTTATCTTGCATTTAAAAATTCTAAATAGACCTAGTACAAGTGGTACATGGCTGTGGTTTGTAAATAAATGCATAGACAATGTCAAAAGTCAAGCCCCCATGATTTTTAACTAGCAAAGGAATAACGAAAATTGAGAGATCCCTGCTCTAGATAAGTGGCTCCAGGAAACGGATCCAACTGATTCTAATGCTTAATCATGATGAGAGTCTTAAGGCTGCCTTTTAGCATGCATATAATTCCAGAGTTCCCCAGACACACCCATTAGCAGGGGGCACCTTAGAAGTAGCAGGGGGCACCTTAGAAGACACAGGCCTTACCCGCATCCGTGTGAATAAGGGAGTTCCTCTGAATCCCTCTAGGTAAACTGATGCTTCAGTATTTTCTGGACCATTGAATTTCACTGAGAAATGTACCTGTTCTATTCGGGTCTTCTTGCTGTGTCCTTACAACTTGGATTCATTTTGCACCTTTTCTAGATGATACTGATGATGAAAAAGTAATTCCTTTAAGACATTTCAATTCATTTAAGACTCTAAGACATTCCTATAAGGAATATGACGCATCTTGTAATTTCTTTAGCAGTGACTGAGATCCTGTAATTATACCTTCATTTCCTCCTGAGGCCTGGCAATTGTGAGGTGAAATACCTGAAGTCATCCAGAATTCAGTGGCATAGCCGAGACCAGTCCCCATGGCTTCCGCTCCCAGGCTGGAGCCATCTCTCTTCCTCCTCCTTGGCCTTGCCCTTCTTGCAGACTCCTAGCACAGAACTTCCTCAGTACTCCCACACTCAGGTTTACCCTCCTTCTTGAGTGGCCGCGGGAAAATTAAGACAGGCTCTTCGATCATGTGCAGTAAACACAGAACAGTCACACCTTGATTACGCTTCCAAGGACAGTTGTTTACTTTTCGCTTGTTATTGGCTCCTGGGCTGAATACTGAGTTTGGAAATTGGTCTGTTGTACTTAGTTTGCCAGATCTGGCCTCCAGGTTCAGAAAGTGTTAAACCCAGTGAAATTGATGGGGGAAATATGAAAGTATAATAATAATTGCTGTTCTATAATGAAATTGACCTTTGAGTTTTTTCCTTAACCGTATGGTTACAGTGGCTGCCAATCACATGGAGGACAATAAAATAGAAAATGAAAGTAATCAGGAGCAGTCAGGAGAGCCGGTTCACTGAATCAAGAGTTCAGGTTTTTCTGCACACACTGTCATTCCTAACTGTTTTGGCAGCCCCTCAGGTTTATCTTCTGTGGTGTTTACTGCAAATGTGTTGAAGAGAGGTGAAGTGATGAAGCTGAGAACTGTGAGGTGTCGCACAAAATCGTAAGCTCTAGGGACCGCCATCATATGGTAGGTCAGGCTTTGATATTTTCTGGCCTCTTCTTGAAGTCCCTATTTTGGTACAAGTGCCTGGTTCATCACGTCCCTCTTTCTTTCTGTAACAATAGCAATAAAAATAGTATTTCAGATCATTCCACTTAAAGTTAGTAACTGTTTTATGGTGCTTATGTAGTTTGAGCTATCTTTGGGGAACAGGGTGGGAAAATTCAAAGAAATTGGAAAAGTGACAGGAATACTTAGAATTGTTTTTCATAAACTCAGGATAGAGATAAACTCTTTACCCTCATTTTTCCAGGCAGTATCTGGAGAAATCCCACCAGATTTTTTTTGTAAAGGTTCTAATTGAATATATCTATTATATATTTCACTTACGAGAGGACCTGCTGAAGAGAATATCAGCTGTTAATCTGAGATCAATTACTTAATTTACTTAATTGATAACATCTAATTTAAGCTCTCTTACTTAAACTTCCTTAGTTGTAGACACTAAGTAACTACATAGGAAACAGTATTTGAGATAGCACTGAATAAAAAACTGAAATTTCAGGATTAGGAGGTCATTCAGAAGGAATTGACCTCTGATTAAACACTGGAGAAGACAATTCTTTATCACAGAAGTAACACAGCTTGGTGCCCTAAAGGATTGCATTGGAGGATTTACTGTGTGTGTGTGTGTATATTATTATTAAAATTATAGTCATTTTCCACTAACCATTCCTTTTGCTGTAGGGAAGCAAACAGTGGAATATGGATAGTGTGCATATTCTGTTTCCTTCCTCTCCTCTTTTCTCATTTTCTTCATTCATTTCTTGCTTCTTTTTTAAGTATGAGCTTCTTGAAAACAGAAAATGTACGGAATAACATCAGGGAGGATTTAAGAAAGTCTCAGCAAAGGCTTAGTGAATAGATCCAGAGTTTGGGATGGCAAACAGTTAGCTGTGTTGCCCAGGCACCCACCTGTTGATTGAGCTGGTGGAAAAATGCATAGATGCGCAGGTTTGTTAGAACGGCGTAGATGTGATGAGGTTGGATAATGAGCTGGTTTGGGGCGGGTCGTAGGACATCCCGAAGAGCTCTCCAGAGGGCCGCTGGGAACGCGTATCTGGAGCCCAAGGGAGAAATCGGGACCAGACTTCAGGTTTAGCACTCTTGAAATATGGATATTAATTGTAGGGGAGGGAATGCCAGTCATCTCAGGAATGATCAGAAGAGAGCTGGGGAGGGAATCCTAGGACCTGACAGTAGGGGCAAAAGGAAGGAGCACGTGGAGAAGACTCAGAATGTAGGAAAACCATGAGACAGGAGTAGTTCTATTTACAACTTTTTTTAATTGTGTTTGTTTTTATTAATGTAACATTGGTTTATAACATATGTCTCACGTGTACATTATATTTCCACTTCTGCATATACTGCAATGTGCTCACCACGAAAAACTTAGTTTCTGTCTGTCACTGTTCAGTTGACCCCTACTTTACTCATTTCACAAGCACCACTCCCTTGCCTTTCCCCTCTGGTAACCAGTACTCTGTTCTCTGCATCTCTGTGTTTGTTTGGTTTGGTCTGCTTTTTGGAGGTTGTTTTTGCTTTTTAGGGCCGCACCTGCGGCATATGGAAGTTCCCAGGCTAAGAGTCGAATTAGAGCTGTAGCCTCCGGCCTACACCACAGCCACAGCAATGCGGGATCCGAGCCACATCTGTGACCTACAGCACAGCTCATAGCAGTGCTGGATCCTTAAACCACTGAGCAAGGCCAGGGATTGAACCCACATCATGAATCTTAGTTGGATTCATAATCCACTGAGCCACAACGGGAATTCCCTGGTCTGTTCACTTATTTTGTTTATTTGCTTGTTATAGTCTGCATATAAATGAGATCATATAGTACTTGTTCTAGCTTATTTCTAACTTATTTCTCTTAGTATAATGCTCTCATGGCTTATCCATGTTGTTTACAATTTCACCCTTTTTTATGGCTGAGTAATGTTCTGTTATATATGTATACCACATGAGAAGATAGAATTATTATTGCCTAAGTGTAGGTAGTCCCAAGAACATGGAAGTGGTCAGTGACAAAAACTGTGGAGAGATCAGCTGAAATTAAAAATAAATAAATAACCCCGTTGAAAGTCACTGAGGTATTTAGGGTGTGCACTAAAGGAGAAATAAAAGTGTCCTTTCAGACTGAAATAGTGACATGAGCAAAAAGCAAACAAAAGACAAGCAAAAAGATTGTAAACAAATGCAAAATTAAAAAAGGAAGGGAGAAATAGGGATAGCAAAGTGGAGAGAAAAGTGGAGGTAAAGCAGCAGCTAGTGTTGTTGATAACAAAGGGAAAAGTATTTTCAAGTACATAGATAATGCAGCATTTCCCAACCAGATCCATACTAAAAGTAGTATGCCCAGTTTTTCATTCTTAATTTTCAGATGTGAAAAATTGTGAAATGTTTGAAGGCATATAAACTGATTATTTAAAAGAAACACAACGCTAAAAAAAAAGATCGACTTTGTACCTGAAACTGTGATTATTTAACCCAAAAAGAAAACTAAGAATTAGTTAACAATGTCCTTCATACTGTCCTGAACTCATTTAAATGAGAGCAACCACTGGTATGTGTGACCAGAAGAGATTTGAAGATGGAAAGGAGTCCGTTCCTGGCTGTGCCCTCTGACTTTGGCCAAACTGCCAACTATTCTAGCCTGTTCCTTTGTCTATAAAATGGTGATGGCTTTGCTGTGAAAATTCTGTGAGTATGAAATAGTACTTGTAAATTACCCTTATAATCTGGCGTCACTAAGTGAGAGCTGATGTTCTGTGGCCTTTTTCTAAGAGACAGAAGCAAGGAAAAAGGGACTGGACTCCATTTGGGGTGCATTTAAGCTGTGGAGTTTTTTTCTTTAAATATATTTGATGCCTCATAAATGAGCAAGATTACTCCTAACCCCTCTTAATTTTCAGTTTCCATTTATACAGTAAACTTCGTAAATAATTGAATGTGTTGGTATTTGTTGATTTTTAAATATTATCTGTTGCTTTTGATATATACAAGTGCTTTTGATATATACAAGTTGCTTTTGTATATACAAGTGTCTGAAGGTTCTAGACATCATTGATCATTAAATAGTGCCATCTAGAAAAAGAAGTCACATTTTCTTAGCTAATGAGAGCTCTAAGACAGACAAAAATTTTCCTCACTGCTGCACTGCTTCTCGCCATAACTTTCTCCTCCCCCAAAAACATAGTTGACGAGCACTCTTCCTGTGATTGCTAATCCATTGTCACTTCTTCTGGGAAGTCCTCCCTGATTCTCTGGTGATATACCCCCTCCCCCGTTACGCGCTTTCACAGCAACATAAACTTCCTTTCCTAAGCATTCGGCATAGACGCAGTCTCACATTGATGTGTGTAATTATTTTGTTATCTCACCCTCTAGCTCCTTAAGGGTAGAGTCATGACTGTTGTGTCACAGTGTACTGGCACCTGGCACAGCACCTGACACATAGGAATTACTTGGATAGAAGGATTCAGGGGTGGATGGATGGATGGAGACAGATGAATGTTTCTCTCCATGTTATCTTCACCCCCCGCTCTGCGTCGGCTTTCTTCTACTTGGGTTGCTCTTTCTAAGCTTCTCCTAATGGCAGCTGCACAACCTTCCTTCCCGTCCAACTGAAATACCATTTCTTGGTTTTAAAATGATGGCCAGCTTCTCAGAGTTTCCTAGTGACGCTCTTATGAAGACCCAGAAAATGAAAACAATATCATACCACAAAACAAAGCAAAACAGTCAGAAAATTACTGCCTGCAAGGAGTTCAGCTCAGTTAGGAAAAGTTAATTATATGGCCTATGTTTTTCTTTATAAAGCTGGCTACCAAACACCACCATTCAACCAGCTGCTCCATCAAACAGGGGTGGTCAGGTAGTCCTGGCCAACCTGTGTGCACTCTGCTTGCTGTTTTCCCCTGTTAGAACAGGTTGCTTCTGAGCCTATTTGCTGGACTTCTTTACATTTTTTTGTGAGCTGAAGTGTGATGATAGTACATACTGGATGCAGAGAGTTCGAATTCTCTTCACCCAGAGAAACCTCGAGAGCAGCATGAGATCACACTCATTGCCAGTAAGCCTTTTTGGAGGCTCTTTCCAAAATGGGCGTAATGGGGAGATTCTGTTGTGGCTCAGCAGGTTAGGAGCCCAACACAGTGTCCGTGAGGATGCAGGTTGGATCCCTGGCTTCGCTCAGTGGGTTAAGGAACCGGTGATGCTGCAAGCTGCAGCATAAGTCACAGACGCAGCTCGGATCTGGTGTCGTTGTGGCTGTGGTGTAGGCCTCAGCTGGAGCTCTTATTCAGCCCTTAGCCTGGGAACTTCCATATGCCACAGGTGCAGCTGTAAAAAGAAAAAACAGAATAAAGTAAAGTAAAATGGGCTTAATGGCAACATCTGTGGCTTCAGGCTGAGGATGGGACTTATGTGGGCATTTGAGAGGTGGCTTCTCTCTGAGCCTTCCATCAGTCACATGCACATGCCGGTCAGAAGGTTCTTCACCCTGCTTCTCTGCAGCTTTTTATTTAAAAGCCAGGCTTTGGCGAGCTCTTTGGTTGAACTAGTTCCTAGACAATCATTGAGTATGTACCATGTCCCAGACACTTTGCAAGAGACAGAGATGATACAAAGCAAGATCTAGATGTGACTCAGCCCTCAGTGAACTTAAACTCTATGAGGAAGACAGACATGTACACGAGTAACCATCTTGCAAGCCAAGAGGAAGTAAGTGCAAAATTAACTTAAGATCAGCACGCTGTCTATATGTAGGTGGTGGAGCGATGTGGAAATTCACAAAAGGCTTCTGTAGGAGTGTTTGAACTAAGAATGAGAAGGATTCCAGGAAGCAGAGGCCAGTGAGTAGACAACTCTCATCTGAGAGGACTGTTTATCTAAAGTCAGAAGATTGGGGGAACGTCCATAGATAGCAGTGACTGAAATGTAAGTAAGTAAATGTACGTGGTGGGTGATATGAGAAGTATTTTAGCGCTTGGATCATGGAGGACTGTGTATGTCATGCTAAGAAATTGGGACTCTATTTGACTGACAAATGAAACTTGATTCAGAACTAAGGGAGGGAAGTTAAAAAAAAAAAAAAGAAGCCTCTTTATTTTGGAAGGTGATTCTAGTGGCATTATATGTCTGGATCAGAGGGGCATGGGATTAGAGGCTTGATATAGTCAAGACAAAACTCAAGACAGGTCTGAACCACGTAAAAGTCCTGGTCACACACAGCAGTGTGGTCTTGTCACGGGAGTCACTGGGGCGGCAGGATGGCAAAACTCGCCCGGCCCTAGGTGTTTCATATCCCAGGTCTAGGGTTCTAAAAAGTGGTCTGAAATGTGAATACCAGAGATGAAGGCTTAGGAGTTTTGTGGAGAGATGAATATTAAAGGAATTGGATAAGAAAATTGAAACTGAAGGTTTATTTCAAAGAATACAAAGAGATGCTGACATCTATAAGATTCCTTGTGTGTGTTGTTTTGTAATGACATCCTGCAGTTAGTGACATTTAAAGCTTCTAGGTGACATTCAAAAGTCAGCCTTACGGCATCTTAACTCCCAGATCTTCGAAGGCTTATGCGAAAAGAGCCAGTCCCACATGAGGTCAAAAAGGTTGGTTAGGGAAAGTAAGCCAAACACTATCTGACAGATTTATGCTGAAAAAATAACAGTTCAGCCAGAATTGTGAAGTGTTCTTCATACCTGTTTAACCTGCTACCTATGTCACAAAAGGAGTACAAAAGCTATGCTGAAAATGTTATAAAGTATTTTTTATCCTTTATATTAGGTAGAATTAAAGAATTAAGCTTTATTTTTAATTTAGTGCAAAGTATAAATAAGAAATCAGAAATGGTCCCTCCCTGTAAGCTCCCACTGATAGGCCGATGGGAGTGGAGTAATATGGCACATGATAAGGAAATGACAG
>PVHT021183699.1:4826754-4882438 GCA_004024745.2 Catagonus wagneri | reverse complement strand
CCTCCACACAGCTGCCAAAACTTGTTATATCTTTTTTATTATGGCCATTCTAATGGATAGGAAATGGTATTTCATTGTGGCTTTGATTTTCACTTCCCTGGTGACTAACTATGGTGAGCATCTTTTCATGTGCTTATGGGTCATTTGTACATATTTTTGGGGAACATCTGTACATGTTCTTTGGATCCTTTGCCGGGTTGTCATTTTATATATTCATTTTATATATTATAAGAGTTCTTTTTATATTCTGGGTATAAGATTCTTATCCAATATGTAATTTGCAAATATTTTCTCTCATCTGTAGGTGGGCTTTTTCTTAATGGTGTTTTTTGAAGCACAAATGTTTTTAATTTTGACGAAGCCTAACTTACCAGTCTTCTGTTTTCACTTGTACTTTTGGTGACATATCTAAGAAATTATTGCCTAACCCAAGATCACAAAGCTTTACTCCAGTATTTCCCTCTAAAAATTTGGTAGTTTTCGTTTTTCCATTTAGGGCTGTGATCTACTTTGAGTTGATTTTGTGTGGGATGTGAGATTGGGGTCTCCAAAGTCATTCTTTTCCATTTGGACATCAATTGTGTTTTTGATGTCCAAAAAAACTATTCTTTCCCCCATTGAATTGTCTTGCCCCTTTGTGAAAAATTAATTAACCATAAATGTGAGGATTGGTTTCTAGTCTCTCAATTGTATTCCACTGGTCTACATATCTGCACTTAATGCTAGTTCCATACCGTCCTGAATGCTATAGCTTTGTAGTAAGTTTTGAAATCAGGAATTATGAAATCATGAACTCTTTTTACCTTTTTCAAGATAATTTTTGCTATTCTGAGTCACTTGCATTCCCATGTGAATTTTAAGATTATATTTGTCAATTGCTGCAAACTATTTCTTTTTAAAGAATATTTACCTAAAAAGAATTGTAGTTTGTATGTTGTTCTATACATTACTTTCTTTTCCCTTTTCATTTAGTAAGTCATCCCTCAAGGGCATTTTGTTTGTTTTGTTTGTTTTAGGGCCACACCCCAAAGCGTATGGAAGTTCCCGGGCTAGGCATCAAATCGGAGCTGTAGCTGCTGGCCTACACCTCAGCCACAGCAATGCCAGATCTGGGCATTGCTGCGACCTACACCACAGGTCACAGCAACACTGGATCCTTAACCCACTGAACAAGGTCAGGGATCGAACCTGCATCCTCATGAGTACTGGTTGGATTCGTTACCTCTGAGGAACTCCTCAAGGGCATTTTTAAACTCCACATCCATCAGAAAATAAGACCTCTGTACTTCTACACAGAATAACTGCTGGAAAAGGCCTCCAGAGTGTCCCCTTAGCCTAGATGGGATGATTACTTAAAACTTTCTCACATTCTTCTTTCTGAATCAGTACAAAGTTATGTGCAGTCCTATTTTTTCTCACCGCTTCAGTTTTCCACCAAAGGGGATCCTGGGACCCCAACTAAATGATTTGATTCTTTGGAAAAAAATGACCTCAGAAGAGAGTTATTTTCTTGAAGCCTTTCTGGCCAGGAAAGTTCAACTTTTCTTTTTCTAAAAAAAAGAAAAATGGTGAATGGACAGCCCCACTTTGGGAGCAACCCTTCACAAATCTGGCTGCCATCAACTGCCCTGCAGCAATGAGAACCATCTCAGAAAAGGCAGCACGGCAAGAGTGAGCTCTGCAGAAGTGGGCAGACTGCTGCACGTAACTGCGTTTGGTGGGAACATTCCTCCATCATCCTCATCCTCACCCCCACCTACCTCACTTCTCCTTCTTCCTTCTTTCAGGTAAAGCACCGGGTGCACATACCCTCCTCCCAAACAGCTTTTCTGTCTAGGGCCAGCATTCCTCTAATGTTACAGCTATACCAGTTGTGTTGAATGAGTTCCATGTCAGTAAGTAAAGAAATCCAGCATCTGAGGGGTTAAAGTCTGGCCCAGCAGGGTCTCTCCACTAGTAACTTCTGACTGCCTAACAGCCCTGATCTGTAGCTGCCTTCCCTATAGCAGTTGCTTTATATTTTGTCTATCACCCCTGCACACGTTTGTTCAGCAGAAGCATTCATAAACTAACCCAGTGGAACCCGTAAAACACGTTCCCAAGAGAAAAGCTGTTATCCAAAACCACCTTTCAGGTTTCTGGGAAAAGGCCCCCAAATGATCTGCGGATGGAATTCAGGGGAGTCTAAGAACTTGGATGAGAAACATTTACATCTTTATTTTCACTAAGCACTTACTAAAATTTAATATTTCCTTCAAGTGAGGACAACAAACGGCAGTAGTTTTTGCAGCACCTGAAACGTTTTCCCTGATGGCAACGCAGATACTTGATATCATGTTACAGTGGATGAAGTATCTTGAAGTGCCATTTATATTCATCACTACTTCTAAATTATAGTAATGATTAGACCAGTCATATATCTTACTTAATATGTTCATAAAAAAGCACATTTTATTATGTTATACATTTGTTTAATACTTCAATTACTGTATTGCAGTATAATTGTTTTTCTTTATAACCTTATGTATTCTATTTTATGTATTTAAGAATGTTATTCTGAAAAGGAGAGAAAGCAGGAAGCTGAGTAGTCCATGAAACAAAAACGCTGAAGAACCCCTAGAACAGATCTTCTGCAAGCAGCCTCCAAAGGGTGCACCAGTTAATATCACTAGGTACTGGAGGGGGCTTTGCTTTTAAGGCTGAGCTGTACCAAAAGATATTGATCACAAAGAAGATATCTTATGACACTAGAAATTCACGCCAGATACAGGATTCTTTTTTATAACGGCAACGAAAGCTAGAATAAAGCAATGAAGAAGACAAGTCAATCCGTAGAGACTCTTCTCAGTGGTTTATGGGTCTAACTTGCCAGCCTTTCTCAAGTAGATGTTTGGTCTCACTCAGGAAAGCAAAGCTCTCATCTGGGTATTACATATGTTTGCTTTCTGATTTCTATCTTCACTTGGACATTTCAAAGTTCAGTACTGGTACTTCCTTCTTATACTAGAAAGTATCACAAAACATAGTGTGATTTTACTTAGTAAAAGTGGAGTTATGTAAAAAATGAATTTTTAATTGCCAGCTGTCTTATCATTGAAGTTACTCCCCAGATTTCATGGTTACTGTGACTTCACAAGGCTTCCTTTCTCCAGGCCTCAGTGTGCAGGAGCCCAGCTTTTGTTGCCTTGACAATTACAATAGCAGGTCAGGAGAGGGAAGAAGATGGGGTAAGATTTCTCAAACATGGGCTCTCAGCCCCAGGGAGTCACGTAGACTTATTCTTGAAGATTCAAATTCCTGAAACCATGTTGTAGATTGCTTCTATTTCGATGATAATTTGTTTGTAACATTTTAAGATTTCTAAAAAATTTCAATGGTAGCTTTTTTATCTGAGATTTTAGTTTTTAAAAAAATCTCTTTCCCAAATTGGAATATTTAGGAATATTTTTTGAGATTGCCTCTGATTTTTTTTTTCTTCGTATCATTGAAAGTTGAAAACCTACACTCTTAGGAAAAGGTATAAGATAAATGGGTTTCCACATGTCTTTAAACAATCAAAATAAGGCTCCTTCTCCCCCTGTCTGTTGCTCAAGGAAGGAAAAAGGTGAAGAGTTCAGTGGTGCTGAATGGGCTAACCATCTATCTAGAAGGAATTATTTTGAGGCCCAGTATTAGCAACGAAGAAAATGTATGAACATAAATACTTTCCATATATATATATATATTATATTATATTATATATTATATGTGTGTGTGTGTGTGTGTGTGTGTGTAGGCAGGTAAATCTGGCATCTTTTTGTGCATGCTAAATTCAAAATGTAAATACATTAGAAAAAAGAAAAAAAATTCTCTTTTCGTGTCTATTTATTGTATGAAGCTACAGTCGAGCATAACGCACAGGTGGTTTAAAATGCTTCTCTGCCATCTGAGATCTCGGCTTGCCAGGGTATAGACAGGGATGTCGCTTTAGGGAATTGGGCTTATTCAGTATGTAAAATGAGACTGGCATGGGTTCAGAGGTTTTGTCTGTGTCTTTACCAGTGAACAATTTTTGCTTCCTTTTTTTAAAGGTCTTTTAATTTTTTTTTTAAGTTTTAATCTGTAGATGCATAGATTGGAATTACCTAAATTTTCCTCTCTGTAGCACTAAGATTCTTAATACCAAGTATTTATAATTACATTTCCTATCAAAATACATAGGAACTATTAGTACAAGCCAGAGGTCATTTTAATCCTGGCTTTAGAAATAAAAGTCTAATTTACAATCTTGTTAATAACATTCGTTTTCTTTTTTTGATGAGGATCTATGTTAACTTGATGAATGCGTTGTAACCACATTTTGGATTTTTTTTTTTTTAGAAAAATCAAACTAGATTTAATTTTTCCAAACCTGATGCTTTGTGAACTTATGCGGAGTATTTGACATTTAATTCATGGTATAGATTGCTTAAAAAAAAAAAAGGGAAAAGTGGTTTAGATAAGGCAGTATAGTTCAGTATACTGTTATACATAAATATGTATAGTAAAATGAACATCGTCTCAATAGCAAGTAGCGTCAAAAGAAAATCAACTCTTGGATAAATGGTGAAGGAAATACAAATCTAGGTTTGACAGCAATATCTAGATAATACTACTTATTTTATACAGATAGAAGGATTTTTGTGATCATTTAGGATTATAAGGTCTGCCTTTTTGATCCCCTGTGTTACTCTATCTAATTTTAATGAAGAGGGCAGTATGTGGCAATAAGAAACAGAAATGTTGAGACCTTTGTGGACCCTCTAGCGATCAGTGAATATCAGATCACAAATTTCCCCAGCTTTAATTACAGGCAAAAGAAAAGACAAAATTAGCATTTTAATATAGAAATATCTTAGGCTTTAGGAGAATTATGATAAATCTAATGTTGCCTAGTGAACCAAAGAGGGGATATTACAGCAAACTGTCTCCTTAGGAATATTTGTTTAAATAAAGGCAACAATACTTCATCCTTATCTTTTTTGGATAATTATCGCTATTTCAGGCTGTTCTTTGTTCCAGGTTTAAAATACCTTTAGCTTAAAAAAAAAAAAGTAATTGGCAGTGTTTGTTTTCTGTAAAACTACAAGAAGGGAAAAATGCCGTTTGCTTGGCACTAACAAGATAATTATTTTAGGGAGAGTTTTTGCTCTGCAGCTCCGGTTCACTGGTGCCATGGCATCTCTGCAATTGGATGCGTTTAGGTTACCTCGTTTCAACTACAGCGTATTAAACTAACTTCTCTTCCACGGCTGAGCTTTGCCCACCTGTCTCCCCTAAAACACCTGCAACATATGTTTGCATAACCCTGTAATGCTTTGCCTTTGGGGTCCTGAGAAATTCCCCCAGAGCTTTTTGCTTATAAACAGCTGAGCAATTCGTTTTTCTAATGATGGCTGCTTTTCCCCCAGCTTTGAGGCAATAACATATTCGCTAAAATAAGAGTCTCATTTTTCATCAAAGAGAAATGTTCGACATATTTTTCCAGTGCCGTTTCTCCTTCTGAGCCTTATTTTTCCCCTTTTCTAATCTGGCACGCTAAAAATTAAGAGTTGGTAGCAAGATATTAGGGAAAAGAAAACTAAGTAATTCTTCACTTGTCAAATATTTATTCATGCCAAACATACATTGTATTTATATTGTAAATATAAATCAAATTTTTCTATTAAACAAGTGCTACCAGAACTTTATCAATTTAATTAGATGTAAAAATTATGACCAATAAACTATAAAGATTTGCACATATTGTAGGAAATCACTTTAATTATTGTTACCTCATAAGCTGGCAAACAATTGTGCATTAAGTGTATGTGGTTTTACAATGAAAAAAAAATATGTATGTATAAACTCCTACTCTGAGAATTAAGACCATTTTTGTCCCCACATATAAGGTCCAGTGTGCATGACATATTGTCCTCAGTATGTGCTTTTGCTTATTTTTTTTTAAAAATGTAAATTTTTGGTAAAATCAACCCTAAATTCATATATGATAGATGAAACGCCACTTTCTCTACCTGTTTGTCATCATGGATTTTAAGTTGTCACACTGTCAAATCTGCTGTCAAAGGTCTGTTTATCGGTGCTCAGTGGTATCAGAAAATAATTATAGCTTCCGTTTTATTGGGTGTTTCTGATATGCCAGGCCCTGGACTACACTTAACATTCATTGACCCATTTAATCCTTTCCTCTGTTTTGCAGATGAGGAAACCAAGAGCTGCCAGGAGTGTAGCTGACTCCTCACAGCGCTGGGCCAGGAGTGGGTGGAGGAGGGTCTGGGCTTGAACCTCCCTGACTCCCAGCCCTTGGCTTCCTTCCGCCAGGCAGCCTGTGCTTCTAAAACAGATGTTAGATCTGCTCTCTTCCTTTTGTTTTCAACAGAAAACTTTAACTCTTTAACTCCTACTGGTACGGTCATAAATTAGAACCAGGATCCCTGAATTCCTTTTCTTTTGTTTGTGGTTCCGTTCTGTGTGTATTTATCAATAGCCAGGCCGTGAAAGACACCGTGTTCAAATACCTCAGACCCCTCTCCTTCTGGAGTCTCAGTTAACAATTTAAAAGATTACCATTCTGTCCTCAGGTGAAGGGCGGGAATTAGGGGATCAGTCTAGAAAATACTGTTTGTAATGACTTTTGTTGGATGAGTGTGATTTCACCAGGCTCAGGACAAGGAAAATGTGTCACATTCCATCTTGTGGTTAATTGTACTTCTTATAGCATCTTCTAGTTTGTTGTACTTAGCATGGGTTCACGTTTAAATATTTGTACACTGCCACAGAGAAGTGAGTTTGAACTTAAAATCCTGAGATATCACCATGTGGGTAAGGATGGCTGGGAAGTATTATATGCTGATCCGCAGACTTCAGTTCTGAGTAGAGCAGAAGTGAGCTTTCCACAATCACAAGCCATGCTCAGTAAGGTATAGAGTATTTTTACCTGAAATTACTTTAAGGGGCAGTTTACTGTTATATATTACAGACCTCAGAAGTGAAGAACGGTAACCACAAAGGAGAGGTTGGGTTTCAATCAGTTTTGACATGCATTGCGGTCATTCACTGCTTGTAAGTCGATTTGATCATGCCAAATTAACAAAAGCATTTTGGAAATTCGGAAGTACCACATGGGTTTGGCTTCGTTTTTTGTTTTTTGGGTTTTTTTTTGTCTTTTTGTCCTTTTATGGCCGCACCTGCAGCATATGGAGGTTCCCAGGCTAGGGGTCTAACAGGAGCAGGCCTACGCCACAGCCACAGCAACGTGAGGTCTGAGCCACATCTGCGACCTACACCACAGCTCACGGCAACACCGGATCCTTAACCCACTGAGTGAGGCCAGGGATAGAACCCACAACCTCATGGTTCCTAGTCGGATTTGTTTCTGCTGCACCACGACAGGAACTCCCTAGTTTTGGTTTTTTAAGTTCATCCAGGTTGGTCTGGGAAAGGCCTGGTAAACCCAGGGTGGATTGAATTTGTGATTTCTGCATTTTCACGTATAGTCGTAGAGACCTCTCAGGTCCTGAAACATAATAGGTATTCCTCCATACACTGCCCAGTATGTTAGGATATGATTACCATTTTGTTATCTTCTAAAGAAAAATTCTCCAAAACAATTTTTTTTTAATGTACATTGATTTGGAAAAGCTTATAATATTTGAAATCCTGACTGTGTGATAATGGCTTTAAAATAATTACTGATTGTTCCAATCCCTTGCAAAGACATACTATTAAACTTGTTGACATTATGTCCTGTGTAATGAGAACTTACAGCTGTCACAGAGTCTGGTCTTTCTTACATACAGAGTTTTGTAGTATGTGTAAAATTCTAGCTGCTCTTACGTTTTAGAGGAAATCCCAGATCTGTAAAAATTAAACATCAAAACAGTTATATTTCTATGAAATTTTATTTGAGAAAAATCCTTTAAAATAAGAAAGGCAAGAGTCTCTTCCCTTTTAAAATGTTTCAAATGCAGAAGGTTAGAATTCTGCTCATTTAATCTTATCCCACTAAGGAAACTTATTTGCTATCATTTTGGTACATAGTTGTGTGAGAAGATATTGCCTCACACTTTCTTGACTTTTTAAAACCTTATCCAGAAGAGACAAAACTAAATTAAAGAGAATTATAGGTATAGGTGAAATAAAAACTGTCAGTACTGAATCTTAATGTATAAAAGCATGTATGTACCGTTTATAGATTTGTGTCTGTATATGCTGATTGCTATAGCCACATATTGGTTTACAGACAGACCAGGCATTGGTTCTGTGCTGTTCATTACAGCAGCCACAAGCTCAGGTGGTCACTGAGCATCGAAGTGTGACTGGTCCCACTTGAGATGTGCTGTCAGTGTAAAGCGTATACTGGATTTCAAACACTTTGTACAAAGGAAAGCATGTAAAATATCTCAGTATTTTTTCTAGTGATTACATGGGTATTTGTTTGTTTTTATTTTTTAAGGCCAAACCTGCAGTATATGGAAGTTCCCTGGCTAGGGGTTGCATCGGAGCTACAGCTCTAGGCCTACATCATAGTCAACGGCAGCTTGCGGGATCAATAACCTACTTACTGAGCGAGGCCAGAGATCGAACCTGCATCCACATGGATACTAGTTGGGTTTGAAAGCACTGAGCCACAATGGGAACTCTTCCAGTGACTACATGTTAAAAGGACAATATTTTGGATGTACTAAATGAAACAAAATATTATTACATTTAATTTCACTCCATTTTTTTTCTTTTTATTAATGTGGTTGCTAAAATTTTTTAAATTACATACGAAAACTTGCACTTGTGACCCACATTTTATTTCTGATGGATGGTGCTAGTCTAGACCATCTGTATGTCTCCATATTTATGTTTTAGTCACAGCATCATCTTCTCAGATAGAAAACTCTGTTGGATAACTTTCAGCTGTAACCTCTGATTTTATTTTCTTACATTTCAAATGCCATTTTTCGGAGTTCCCGTTGTGGCGCAGCGGTTAACGAATCCAACTAGGAACCATGAGGTTGCGGGTTCGATCCCTGCCCTTGCTCAGTGGGTTAACGATCCGACGTTGCCGTGAGCTGTGGTGTAGGTTGCAGACGCGGCTCGGATCCCGCGTTGCTGTGGCTGCGGCGCAGGCCAGTGGCCACAGCTCCGATTAGACCCCTAGCCTGGGAACCTCCACATGCCGCGGGTGCGGCCATAAACCCGCGGCCATAAAATGACAAACGGCAAAAAAAAAAAAAAAATGCCATTTTTCAATATCATCTTTTCTTTTTTCAGTCCCAGTACAGTGGCACTTTAAACCGCCTCTCCCTTTGATAAGTCTCCTAGGAATTTAAATAGGCCTTAGTGAAAGCAATACTTGAGCCTCATTCATATGTTCGAGCTAGATCATTATTCCTAATAATGGCTTTAAGTGCTTAGGTAGATCAGCACTTCTCCTCTTGAATTGCTTGTCATTTCTTTATAAAGATGTTTCAAGAAATTACTCCATGCATTCCCTTCTTTCTTTGTTTTCTAGCAAAAAGTAACATAATCCTCTATTAATATGTTGAAAGTCAGACAAGAAAAGACTTTCACATTTGCAAAAACAAAATGTTTCAAGATACTGAGAATAAAGAGCAAAACTAGTCATGAGTGATAGTCCTACGAAAGTTCATTTTTAAAGTAAATCATGAATGTACTGTCCATCTGCCAGTGGCTTTGACCTCTGTTTCACTTTCCCTTTATACTTGGGTCCAGGTTGTCATCAGCTACCACAAGGAAACCTATGTAATTCCTAGAGAGAGAGAAGTTGCACTGTTAGACTTAATAGTATGGTAGTCATGGAAGCATCAGTTATCTTCATCAAGGCAATTCAGATTTGATTATTGTAGAACTGTGTTGAATACCAAACCAGTGGAGTAGTAGCTGGAGCTAAATCAAGAGATTGTCATTTTTGTCAGATGATTAGGGCTGACTTGGAAGAGATATGAAAGGGTTGAGCTGTGTAAATATTCTCTTTTCAGCAGAAAAAGAAAAGGTCCATCATGGCCTTAAGATGCAGCTTGTTAGCTTGATGAGTTTCAAACTGTTTAACCTTAGTAATTATATACCTCCACCTACACGCAAGCGTATCATTGCCTTGGGTTATGTCTCCAAGGATGGATATCAAAGCATATTGGTAATTTTCTTTTCAGATAAAATGCAGCCTTTCTGTGTCTAGTTAGATCTCTCAAAGGTTAGGGCATGTTCTGTTTGAAAGTCTTTATTATTAACTTGAATTCTATGCTCAGGTAGACCTTGGCACACATTTACTTATATGTTTAAAGAAACATTTTAATAAAAAATGTATATAATTTACCATTTTAGAGATGATGGTATTCATTTAAATTATGCCTTTAACATGTTATGTTTTTATTATAAACTAGAAGTGTATTTGACTAATTTTATTTGCCTGAGGGACTTGCTACATTTAAATAAGAGACACATTAAATAATAGCAATATATTTAAATAGACACAGTGGACCTAATGATTCAAGGACATTTCTATGTGTTGATAAATATTATTACATCCCAGAAAGTACAGAGGATTGCTACTTTAATGAAAATATGCATTGGTCAGTTTGATTTTGTATTGTGGTGGTACCCTGATAATGTTTCCACTCCCTGGGCACTTGTTAAACTTGTATATAAGACTAGATGGCATAGAAATTGCTAACTTTAAAAGATTTGCTGAATTCTAAAATAACGCATTTTAGGAGAGGAAAGGCTCAGTGTGCCATCTAGTGGCCATATTCAACACTCTGGTTATCAACAACTAACAGTGATTTTTTGCTCTTATCCAAAATGCAGCTTTCTTGACACTTTATATCTCTGAGCCTTAAACATAGATTGTGCTAGCATTACATATTATATAATATTTCAGTTTCGTTGTAATCCCATCTGCTTATATTTTGGAAAGGCATATTGAAAATGACAAATTATCAAAAATAAATCTAATGAAAGGATGTGAACGATGAGACAGGTAAAGGTAAAATCTATTGAAATTATTTCAGTGTTTAGTCAGACCAACGTCAGGTAAGGCAAAACTTTATAAAAAAACAAAACCCTAGCACATTAACTATTAAACTTCGTTATTACGTGTTTTTTTTTTCTGAAAGAATATAAAAACAATGGTTTCATCCTCTTATGTGTTAATGTATAATTTAAACGGCTTTATACAATGTAACTTGTTTCTTTTTTTTTTTCTATAGAGAAATCCAAGACCAGTGACTTACCAATTCCATCCAAATTTAGATTATTACAAAGCACGAGGAGCAGACCTCATGAATAAAAGCCGGTAAGTCCTCTTTCTCTGATGAAGGTTAAAAGTCACTAAGATATTCTTGGAGATCATCAGGAAATTTTACACATTATTTGTTGAAAATAATTTTCCAGATTTTAGCGTATCTAAATGCATGTAATGCATGTAATGAATCTTTGCTAAACAAATTATCTAAGTTTTTTTTTTTAAGCATGAGAAAAACAATATAGAGTGTTGTCAGTGGTAAGATGAAAAATTAAATATAAGTACTTGTTACAGTTTGAAGTTTGGCAGCTTCATTTTTCTAACACTAATAAACCTGAACAAATTGTGCCTACTTGTATAATCTCTTTCTAGATCCTTGCTGTTGATTGAAAAGAGACAGTTCTATAATATGTTTAAATTATTTCAGTAACAAAATTAAAATTGGGTTTCCCAACTGTCTTTAGAACTACACAACAAGCTTATAAATGCATCTTGTGTGTGCATTTGTGATTACATACATAGAAATTTTAAGGGTCACTGTAGGAATAAAAAAACATTAAAATCCTACTTTTAAAAAGAAATTAACACTGGCATAAAGGGTTGATGAAGTTTTGTTCTTTCATAATGCTATACTCAGATGTCTCAAGAGTTAACTTGTCAAACCAAAACCATCTCAAATTAGAATGTAATTCCAGCATGTACTCTGGAAGGCTGAAATGTTAGGACAAATACTACAAGTTGTCCGAATTTTCTTCCTTAAGCATTCTGCCTGAGTGCTAGCTTTTCTTCGGTACGGTTCCAGCAACCTAAATATACACTGATGAAGTATAACGTGGTGTGTCCTCCTCTTACTCATGTTAAAAATAAGACATAATTCCTTTTTTTTTTTTTTTGCCTTTTGTCATTTTTAGGGCTGTACCCGTGGCATGTGGAGGTTCCCAGGCTAAGGGTCTAATCGGAGCTATAGCCGCCAGCCTACGCCACAGCCACAGCAACACGGGATCCGAGCCGCGTCTGCAACCTACACCACGGCTCGCGGCAATGCCGGATCCTTAATCCACTGAGCAAGGCCAGGGATGGAACCCACAACCTCATGGTTCCTACTCAGATTCGTTAACCATTGTGCCACGACAGGAACTCCAAGACAAAATTCCTGACACACAGAAACTTGTGGTCTGAAAGGGGAGAAGGATTTGATAAGGAAGCTGCTGAATTTAGACTTGTCTTTGAGCCCCGTTTTAGTGTAATGCTGTTTTGGGTTTACCCATCCTTGATAGAAGTCTGTCTCAGTTTAATGGACTCGGTAATTATGAGACCAGTTCTAGAGCCCATGAGGCTTCTCTGAAGCTCTTTTTGTTCGTTTCATCGGATTCTTGTTTTACAAATAAAAGGTTATTCCCTAGAGTCATTGTTCATTTAATTTAACAAATTTTTCTTGAGTGCCAAACTCTCTGTATTCTAAGCAGCACTCAAGTGAACAAACCCAACAAAAATCCTTCCCCTCAGGAATCTTACAGTCAAGTCACTTATATTCCCTTCCTGTCATGTCAACTGTTTAGTTCTGATATGTTTAAAAAAGTAGTATAGTTTAGGCACTTTGTTCATACAAGATCCTTCTAGCTAGAGGCACTTCTTCTCTCCCCTAATCTCCACCCATATCCGCCCCTTCTCCACCAACCCATCCCCCCCCATTAATTTTCATAGGACAGCCCAGTAGCTCTCAGTCTACAGAAGGTCTCATCACACCCCGACTTAAGCCCTCCAAAGGCTTCCTACTACCTCTATTGGTCCACCTTTCCTCCTTGGCCTCCCCGCTGCTAGTGACATCCTCTCCTCTGCCCTCAGCTTCTTCTCCCTCCGCTAGAGCTTGCCTGGGGCCACCGCACTTCCCTGTCCTCCCACCTTCCTCTTCCTTTGCCTCTTCAAGAATGTCATGACTCAGTTGAGCAAGCCTTAGAATTGCCTTTGACTCCTCTTTCTTTTTTCTTTCCTTCCTTCCTCCCTCCCTTCCTTCCTTCTTTCCTTCCTTCCTATAAGCTACATTTAAGAAAAAATAACTTTTGGAGTTCCCGTTGTAGCTCAGTGGTTAACGAACCCGCCTAGGAACCATGAGGTTGCGGGTTCGATCCCTGGCCTTGCTCAGTGGGTTAAGGATCCGGCGTTGCCATGAGCTGTGGTGTAGGTCGCAGACGCGGCTCAGATCCCACGTTGCTGTGGCTGTGGCGAAGGCCGGCGGCTACAGCTCCTGTTAGACCCCTAGCCTGGGAACCTCCATATGCCGTGGGAGCGGCTCTAGATGAGGCAAAAAAAAGACCAAAAAAAAGGAAAAAAGGAAAAAATAACTTTCATTGGAGTATAGGTGACTTAACACTGTTGTGTTCGCTTTGGGTATACAGCAAAGTAAATCAGATATATATACACACACACACACACATACACACACACACACACACACACACACACACACACACACACACAATCTTTTTCAGATTCTTTCCTCATATGGGCTATTACAGAGTATTGAATAGATTTCCCTGAGCTATGTAGTAGGTCCCTGTTACCTATCGATTTTGTATACTATGCAAATATGTAGTATATAATATGCTACCCCCAACTTCCCGATCCATCACCTCCCCCTACCGTTTCCCCTTTGGTAACCATAAATTTGGTTTCGAAACCCTTGTGACTCCTCTTTTTCTCTGGCTTCACACATCAATTCCATCAGCAAGTCCTGTTCAAACTGTGTCCTGAAGTAAGTCACTTTCCTCTCTCTGCACCGCTAATTGCCCTTCTCACTCCCACAGCCTTCTAACTAGTCTCCCAATGCAGATCCAGTCATATCACCCTACTGCTCAGAGCCCTTCAGTGACTTTGGGTAAAATCCATAGCTTTTTCAGTGGTCTGCGGGGCAGGCCCCGCACAGTACAGCCCCTATCTCTCCAATCCCACGTGCTCCCACGGCTCTGTCCTGTTGCTCACTCGACTAAGGTCACACTGGCCTGCTTAGCACTCCTTAAGTCCTCAAATGTGTTGCCACTTTGGGAGCTTTGAGCTCTTTTTTCTCCATGTCTGGGTTCTTCCCCAAGAATCCACATGGCACACTTACTATTCACTCTGTGATCCGGTATCACCTCTTCAGAGAACCTCTCTTTGATTGCCCTGCCTAAAATAAAATTTTAAAAAAAGGTGATATTGTATCACTTATGTGTGGAATCTAAATATGGTGCAAATGAACCTATATGCATTACAGAAACAGACTCACAGATATAGAGAACAGACTGTGGCTGCCGGGGAGGAGGGGGTAGGAAGTCGAATGGACTGGGAGTTTGGGGTTAGTAGATGCAAACTATTGCATTTAGAATGGATAAGCAATGAGATCCTATTCTATAGCACAGGGTACTGTATCCAACCTCTTGGAATAGAATGTGATGGAAAATAGTATGAGGAAAAGAATGCATATCTATGTATGACTGGGCCACTGTGAGCAGATATTGGCACCTCAGTGTAAATCAACTATAACTTAAAAAAACTAAACTAAAGTAAAACAATGGAACACTCTGTCCTTTTACTTTGCTTTGTTATTGTTTTTGTATCTTCTTTACAGCAAGTCTTACCCGAAATGGTATTTTTTGCTTTTTAAAAAATGTTTATTCAATTTTTTGTTTCTTTTTACTGTTTGTTTCTTGTACTGAAATGTCAACTCTGCATGTTTATCTTATTAACTGTTGTATCCTCAGCACCTCAGATGGGGCCTGGAATATAGTGAGCATTCAGTGAAAGAAGGATTGCAGGCAGCAAATAAACATTTAAAAAGCTGCTCAGACTCATAATTAGTCAAAGAAATTCCAATTAAAACACCTATGAAGTACCATTTTTCACCTTTCAAATTAGCAAATTAAAAATAAATGAGACAAGAGTTCCCATCGTGGCTCAGGGGTAATGAGCCTGACTGGTATCCATGAGGACGCAGGTTCAATCCCTAGACTCACTCAGTGGGTTAAGGATCCAGCATTGCTTTGAGCTGTGGTGTAGATCACAGATGTGGCTTGAACACTGTGTTGCTGTGGTGTAGGCCGGCAGCTGCAGCTCCAATTTGACTCCTAGCCTGGGAAACTTCCATATGCTGCAGGTCCGGCCCTAAAGAGACCACTCCCCCCAAAAAAGGGACAGAGATGTGTGAGTCCCAGAGATCTACTGTAGAGCCTAGGCCCGTAGTTAATACTGTAGTAGGTACTTACCATTTACTAAGAGAGTAGATCTTATTTTAAGTGTTCTTACCAAAAATAAATAAATAAAAAGTAATAATGAGGAGGACAGGAGGAAGCTTTTGGAGGTGATGGGTAGGTTTATGGCATAGATTGTAGTGATAGTTTCACCAATGTATACTTACCTCCAAACTCATCAAGTTTTGCACATTAAATGTGTACAGCTGTTTGTGTGTCAGTCATGCCAATAAAGTGGTTTAAAAGGAGTGAATGAATGAGCAAGCTAGCACTGGTGAAGGCACATGGGCACCCTTAGTCACCAATTCAGGGAATGTAAATTGAGAAAAACTTGATGATCTTGCCAAGCAATACTTCCAGTTCTATATGTGGCCCTTATTACTACCACATTATTCCCCAGAGGTTTGTTTGTCATGTCACTACTTTATCCATGATCAAAAACTATTGTAGCTACAAAGCCCTTGATAAAGTCTTCCTGGAGCTCTTTAGTGCCTAAGATGCTGTTCACCAGGCTGGACCCTTCAACCATAATTAGCCTTGCAGCTACTTTCTTAGTTGTTTAGAGTCTATTAAATAGCTAATGCACTGGGGCTATAATTGAGTAACAAGACAGGTAGTGGGGATGATCCAGAGGGAACTTATAACTTCATGGGGAAACCCCAGCAGTGAGCAGTTCTTAGAGGAGAGACAAGAAGCAGGCAGACATACCTGGAAAGCAGGGAACAAATACTTGACTAGGTCTCTGGCAGTGGACTTCTGTCTGTGTTGCCTATCCAAATAAGGATTGAGGATGCAAAGATGATGTGTGATTTCATGGATCAGAATATCTCTAGAAATCAAGAAGCCTGATTTCTCCTCTCTGCTTTACCATGGATTGCTGTAATTAAGTCTTTAAGAGCAAGAGCCTAGGTATTTTAGTGGCAGATTTTCCATTACATGTGCGGGTATTATCCACTGTGCTCTGATTTTACTTAACTTGCAAATTTCTTTTTAAAAATGGGAATTGACATTTTCTTATTCATTGAACTTTTGAGCTCAGAATAATTTAACACTCAAATCTTGCTCCAATTTTGTCCTTAAATAACTAACCATAAATTGCTGCTATAAAAATATAAGTACATCTGAATTGTGACCAGTCTTTATAAAGACCCATCTAACTTATTTAGGACTCTGTGACTGCTGAAATGCCCACTGAGTATCATGGGAGAGAATTTCATAGTTTTAAAATACTGCAATCTCTTACACTGAGTAGAATCACACACCTCCTTTATTTCAGAACATTCGTGGATTTTCTCTGTTGAAAATAACACAGCACAGTTTCTCAAAATGCGTAATTTTTCCTGCTCTGCAGAGGTGAGGAAATAATAGCACCTGAGCTCTCAGCAGCACCTCAAGGGCACGTGTCACTTTATCGAGGGGTGTGTTTTTACAGGCTCCACAACTGTAGGTCTTCAACTCGCATAAGCAATTTCATATCACCAAAGTCAGATATAGCAGTTGATCAGATGAGGCCTTGAGAGAGCTGGAAGAACCCAGGTTTGGTTCCTGGTCTCTCTGCTCCCAGATCAGCACTAGACTAGTCTCCTCCGTGCGGAGACTCCCAGCTTTCCTCTGCCTGGCAACAGAGCTTACTTTAAACGACTTAACAGATGTCAATAATGAAAGATTCCAGAATTAGATCCCCTTGTCAGGATCCCTACATGGGATCAAAGAGGAAGCCAGGCTCCAGGGAAAGATAGTTCCTACAGGGGAGGCTCCCTGGCCTTTGACAGCCCCACTGGCCTCTGCTAGGCTCCACGTAATGAAGGAGTGCTGAGTCCAGTCCATCTTTACCCCCGAGCGTGCCTGGCGGTCTGCAGTTCTCCATCTCTCCTAGGGATCAGGACCTGCCCCAGCTTAAGAGTGCTCCTCCCAGGGCCTGGCCTGTCAAGAATGTCCTAGAAAGCGCATGATCCCAGGAAGCACAAGGATTCTTCCAGCAATTGTGATCTTGTGCTAGAATTTGAGCTTTGTGAGAATGGGGATCACATCTGCCTCTGTCATTGCTGTTCCCTCAGTACCTGGCCCAGAGAACAAAATCAGACCTTAGTGAAGTGAATGAATGCTGTTTTAGCTTCATATTGGTGTCAGGGTCTAACTCAGAAACTTCATATTCCCAGGGCCCGACACGGTACCTGGCACTGTTTCTAGCATTCAGTAAATATTTAGTTTAATGACTGACTGAATGAATACTGTTTTGAATACCTGAAAGGCATTGTAAAAATTTTCCTAACCAATTTCCATTTTATATAGTCCACAAGACTTTTTAAATTGGGCTTTATTATATTTACTCAGAAGTATTTTATTGCTAAAATATGGGAAGGAAATAATATGCTAATAATATTTCCCAAGCCATGAAGCCAAGAAGTCCATGGTTATGGTCCATTAGTAGTTAATTGGCTAATCAGAATTTCAGAGGACACTGATTTCTATATAACTCTAATTTTATGATATTTTTGTGCTCAAATAAGAGTTTACGCTCTTTCCATTGTATCAGAGTTGTTAATTCCTAACCAATTTGGGTAAATTGAAAACACTATCTCTTACCTATTGCAGAGTAAAAAAAAAAAAATCTTTCTCCTTTTTAAAAATATGTAAATATAATTTGTACAGAAGATGTAGGTCTTAAATGTTCAGTCCGATGAGTTTTGGCAGCTGTGTTTACCCATGTAACCACCATCTAAACCAATATATCTGGAGTGAACGTTTCTTTCCGCTGAGAATTCCCTCATATCCCTTTATTGTCAAATCTAACCCTTTATCCCAGGGCTACTACTGCTTTCTGATTTCTGTTACTTTGCATTAGTTTTACCTTTTCTTGAGCTTCACATAAATAGATCCACATAGCAGGCACTCTTTGGGGTCTAGCTTTTTTCGTTCAGCATAATGTTTTTGCAATTCATGCACCTTGTTCATATATCAGTCTATTCTTCCTTTAGATTGTTGAGTTGTATTCCATTATGTGATACACCACAAGTTGTTTATCTGTTCTCTTGTTGATAGATACTAGCTTATTTCCACATTTGGGGTGTTATGAACAAGACCACTAAGAACACTGTTGTACAGGTGTTTTGATGTTTTTGTTTGCCATTCTTATTTTGGCTATGTGTTTATCTTAGGTAAACACTTAGAAATTAAGTTGCTCTGTAGGATAGATGTATGTTTACCATCGGAAACTGCATATTGTTTTACAAAGTAATTACGCCTTTTCTCACTCTCATCAGGAATATACGGGGGTTCTAATGGGTCTAATAACCTTGCTAATAACCTTTGCTTTTGTTAGTCTTTTTTTTTTAATCTGTTCTAGTTGGTATGAAAATGGTATCTTATTGTGGCTTACTTTGCATTTTCCTGACCATCTTTTCATAGCGTGTTGACTTGTATATCCCGTTTTTAAGTATTGTGCCTGTTTTTAATGTTCTTTGTCTTTTTATTCTTGATTTGTAAGAATTATTTATATACTCTGGATAAGACTCTTTGTCAGATACATGTACTGCAAGTATAATCCCCCAGTGTGTGGCTTGCCTGTTCATTTTCTTAATGATGCCTTAAAGGTGTCTTTTGATGAGCAGAAAATTTTTATTCCGATAAAGTTTATTTTACCAGTGTTTTCTTTTACAGAAAGTGCATTTTGTTTTCCTATCTAAGACTCCTCTTAGTGTCCATTGTGGAGGCTACTTAAGACCACCTTCAGCTTTGATGATTCTCTGGACTAGATGGACTCAGAACTCAGAAAAGCTGTTATACCCATGTTCAAGTATGTTACGGCAAAAGGATACAGGTTAAAAGCAGGACAGGAAGAAAGACTGGTGTCTGAGAGAAACAAGTACAAGTTTTCAGTTGTCCACTCCGAGTGGAGTGCGTCAGTCTCCCTGGAACTGTGTATGGCAACACTCGTGAGGTGCTGCCAACCAGGGAAGCTCACCCAGGACTTGTGGCCCCCAAGACTTCTTATTAGAGGTCAGTCATGTAGGCATGAAGCCAGCATGTAACTAATACCAGCTACTCTGTCTCCAGTTCCCTCAGCGGTCACACTGATACAGTGCAGCAGGGGCCAAGGTCAGACAGAAACATGCTTTTACCATAAGCCCCATTGGTAGCATAAACCGTTTGCTGTGGCCCAAAGCCATGGGTCTACAAAGACACTTTTATCAGGCAGGACATTCAAGGGCTGGGTTATCTCCCAGTTGTCCCTCAAGGGCCAGTCCCGAAAAGCTTTGGAATGTGCAGGATTTGGGCAGACCAGGCCTGCCGAGTTAGTCCCTCACTATTCAATCTCAAAAATATTCTATCTTCTTCTAAAAGTTGTGTGGTTCTAGCATTTGTATTAAACCTGTGGCCCACTTCAAATAAATGTTTCTTTGTGGAGTGAGTTAAAAATTCTGGTCTATATTTTTTCATATGGATATCCAGCAATTTAGTGCCATTTGTTTAAAAGACTTTCCTTTCTCCGTTGAATTAAATTGCATCCTTGGTCGAAAATCAATTGACAGTGTGAAGGTACCTCAGGAAACTAAATATAGAGCTACCATATGATCCAGCAATTCTACTGCTGGGCAAATATCCAGACAAAACAAGTTTCATTGAAAAAGATGCATTCTCTCCTATGTTCATAGCAAGACTATTCACAATAGCCAAGATATGGAAACAACCTAAATGTCCATCAAAAGATGAATGGGTTGAGATGTGGTACATATATGCAATGGAATATTACTCAGCCATAAAAAAGGCAGACGAATACTATTTGCAGCAACATGGATGGAACTCTCATACTAAGTGAAGTAAGCCAGAAAGAAAAAGACAAATACCATATGATATCACTTATTTGTGGAATCTAAAATAGGGAACAGATGATCCTATCTAAAAATAACAAACAAACAAAAAAACAGAAACTGCATGGCCAAGAAAAGCAGACTTGCGGTTCCCAGGGAGAAGGGGAGGGAGTGGGATGGATGGGCATTTTAGGGGTTTTGGGGATGCAAACTTAAGTTATATCTGGAATGGATGGGCAATGAGATCCTACTCTACAGCATAGGGACATGTATGTGATTGGGTTGCTTTGTTGTACAACAGAACTTGATGAAACATTAGGTCAACTATGCTTTAATAATAATTAAAAATTTTAAAAGAAGAAAAATGGAAAGAGAAAATGAGAATCAATTGACAATATAGATATGAGTCTTTCTGGGCACTCTATCCTTTCTCTAGTGCCACACTAGCTTAATTATGTAGCTTTATAGCAAGTCTTGATTTTAAGTCATCTGAGTCCTCCAACTTTATTCTTTTTCCTTAATTTGGCTATTCTAGGTTCTTTGCATTCCCACATAAATTTTAGAGTCAGCATGTCAATTTCTATAAAGATTATTGGGAATTTAGGAGTTCTGGTTGTTGCTCAACAGGTTAAGAACGCGACATAATGCCCATGAGGATGTAGTTTCCATCCTTGGCCTCACTCAGTGGGTTAAGGATCCAGGGTTGCCACAAGCTGTGGCGTTGTCCCAGATGCAGCTGGATACATTTGTTGCTGTGGCTGTGGCCAGCAGCTGCAGCACAGGTTCAGCCCCTAGCCTGGGAACTTCCATATGCCACAGGTGCATCCATAAAAAGGAAAAAAAAATTGGAATTTCGATTGGCATTATATTGAATCTATAGAAAGCACACTGATGCCTTAATATTGAATTATCTAATCCATGAAAGTGAACATGGACTATCTCTTCATTTAATTAGTCTTCTTCAAATTCCCTCAATAGTGTTTGATAGTTTTTAGTGTAGAGGTCTCATAGATTTTTTTTTTTTTTGTCTTTTTAGGGCTGCACCCACGGCATATGGAGGTTCCCAGGCTAGGGGTCAAATCAGAGCTACAGCTGCCAGCCTACGCCACAGCCACAGCAACGCCAGATCTGAGCTGCATCTGCAACCTACACCACAGCTCATGGCAATGCCGAATCCTTAAGCCACTGAGCGAGGCCAGGGATTGAACCCTCAACCTCATGGTTCCTAGTCGGATTTGTTTCCACTGCACCATGATGGGAACTCCACCTTTATCACTTAGTTTTGATAAATACCTATTACATCCTGAGTTTCTTGAGATATGGAAAGAATTTCCTCCTCTCTGCTTATATATCCTGTCTCTTCTTGCATGCTGTCTACTTTATCAGTGTCCTTAGTATTTTAGTCACAGTTGTTTTAAATTTCCAGTCTGATAATTCCAACATCCCTGTTATATCTGAGTCTAGTTCTGATGCTTACTCTCTGTCTCTCTCTGTTTTTTGCGTTTTTAGTACATCTTATAATTTTTTTTGTTTGTTTTTGTATAGTTGAACATGATATTTTGAGTAAAAGGAACTCCAGAAATAGGCATTTAGTAATGTAGTGATAAGGTATGGGGGACTGAAGATATTCTGCAGTCCTATGATTATGTCTTATCCTGTGCCTCTAGACTGTAAATTTGGCACATGCCTCTCAGCCTCCTTAGGGGGTAACTTAGGGTAGGACAGGATGGCTAGAGGAGGTTGGGTTTGGCGACTTCGCTTCCCCCAGGTCAGTTAGGCTCTGAAAAAAATCCTAGCAGGTTAGATAGACTCTGGTTAAATATTTTTTCTGAGGGTAGACATTTTGAGAAAAACAGAATGCTCTGGTGTATTTTAGATGGTTCCTTTTCCTCTCCTCCTGCCAGAAGCACAACTTTTCTCCCATAGTAGAGCCCCAGGAGGTAAAACTAACAAAAGTTTGACTTGTCTTCTCCCCCCCATGACTGGGTCCCCTTGGAGAGGTTAACTCTCAAGCTTGTCCACACTGAGCCTCTGGCAGTTCGTCAACAACCTACCCTTCCAGGTTCTCTGCCCCAGCACTGGTTCCTGGGTTTCTGCCCTGGTGGGTCCTGATTCTCTGTATTCACCTGTCACTCCCTCCAGTAGGGGGAGTAGTAGTTTGCCGTCTGACCTCACTTCTCTTGTGGATCTAAGAAAAAGTTGTTGTTGTTGTTATTGTTGTTGTTTTCAGTTTGTTCAGCTTTTTACCTGCTGTTAGGACAGAGTAGAGACCTCTGAGCTTTTTGCATGCTGGACTGGAAACCGGAAGTTCCCTCGTCTAGTATTTATACAGCTCAAGTATCTTATTTTTCTTCTGCAACCTCATTGTGGGTTCAGATTAGCTTTGTAGGCTAAATCAAAACATTCATGTTGGGAGGATTTTTTTTTTAATATGAACTCATGTTAATCCATGCCTCCCTATTCTATATGTAATATGCATTTATAAAAAGTTTTAACCTAAATGCATAAGTTTTTATTTATTATCATTTCGTTTTATCTGTTTCATTTCTTTCTGAGGCTACCCTGTTGTATTTTAAATTTTGATTATTTTATCCAGTATATTGAGTATCTCTGCAGTTTTTGGTCTCAAATTCAATAAGCACAGTTTTTCTTTCTTCAAGTCACAAAACTATAGGATTTTCTGTCTAAAAAGGACACAAAATATCATACAGCCTAGCCTCTTTGGTTTAAAGATAAGGAAAATTATGTCCAGACAGCAGGCCAAAGAACTTGCCCAAGTTACATAAGACAGAAGACTAAGACCTTGAAAAAAGGGAGTGGTGAGCAGGTCCGTGAACCATGCCTGAAACACACGTCACCAGGTGGGTGCTAGAGTATTCAGCAGTCCATGTGAGGTACGGTCTTTCAACTGTAACTAAGCAGGTATTATCCTCCACTGTATCCACTGGCACCTTGATAATATCTAACAGACATCAGCGCTTCAGATAAGAAATAAAGTTGTCCTAGAGTGACCTGTTTTTAGTGACCCATACTGGCTGCTTGCAATAAACTCAACCTTTACCAAGTAATTAGTAAAAATGTTTATATACATGAGTATTTGTTTGGTTTCCTCAATTCCTTTGAAAAATCAGAATATTTCCCCACTTCTATTCTTCTGATATTTCTGTTTTTTATTTAATAAAACAAAATGGGTAATATACTTAAATAAAACAAACCCAGCTGTCTAAAATTTTAAATGTATCTGAATAGCAGTAGAATCAACAGACTGTTTCAATGTGGCGGAAAATCTTTGATGCTATTGCTATAACCAGATGCAAATGCGTAGCTTTAAATGCTTTTATCAGGAAAAAGAGAAAATGCATTAATGAATGGCGAATGAATGAATGAACCAAGCATTCAGCCTTTGAGAATACAAGAAAAGAAATAATAAGAAAAATATAAATTAGAATAGAGAGGAAAATCATTAAAGATAAGTTGAAAACTCATTCTTTGACAAAAATAAGCGTCTAGTAAAATCTTATTGCAAGTGGAGTGAAATGAACAAATATTAGATACTTAATATTAGACCTAAAAAAATAAATCTATAGATAGGACGGAAATAAATCAAGACGGTGTTAAGATTTGAATGCCAGGAGAGGAAATGTTGTGGGGAAGTGTTACAAAGGCGGTCTTTTTTCTTTTTTTAATGCTTTAGAAAGGTTTTAGAAGTTGAATGAGAACCTCTTATGACCCGAGGAATTAAGAATAATTGGAGGTACTGGAAGCTCTTTCAGTAAATAAAGTGTGGGCCAGAAAGCCAGGCTGCAAGAGATCGAGTTGGGAGTAAGAGGGTAGGAAGAGGCAGCAAGAGTCACCCACTTTAAGAATCTCAGAAACTGAACAAAAGGGCCCAACAGTGAAACCAGGCTGGGTTATGATACAGGTGTATTGAAGGATTCATGGATCTTCAGAAAAATGCTTCTGTTGCAGCTGATTTAAGCTTTTGCTAAAGAAGGTCGTGCCAGGAGTTCCCTGGTGGGCTGGGTCAAGGATCTGGCATTGTCACTGCTGCGGCTCAGGTTCAAAACCTGGCCCAGAACTTCTGCATGCTGCAAATGCAGCCAAAAAAATGAAAAGAAGGAAGAAGAAGGTTTTGCCAAAAGTAGGTACTTGGCAAAATTTCAAAGCAACCCCTCCTAGATGGTACTATTTTTAATAATAGTATGTAGTAGACAATAGTAATGAAAGACTTTGACTACAGAGTTAGGTTTGATAATTAATGTCTTATTGACCCCAAAGCCCTCTTATTACTTTTAACACTGTTTACACATTGTATCCCATCTCTTATCCAGTACAGTCCAGTGCTCACTATCATATCTCTTGAAAACTGCATTGATTTTCATTTAGCACCCATGACTTAATGGTGTACATCACAGTCAGTAATAATCGTTGCAGATTGTTTAGTGTGTATTATGAAGACTGCTGCCACTAGTATTTAAGATGTGCCTTAGTTCACTTCATCATAAAAGCTGCCTGAAATGCAAACAATGGATAGTGTGCTTTGTCCAGAAGCACGTGGTATACAATTGCTTCTGTCTGAAAGTACCTAGAGTCCTTCAATAGTTGTTTTAAAAATAAAATGTTCTTCTGGAAGCTATGGGTAGTTGATGAAGGAGAAATTGGTTAAAAACAAAAAAATGTTCAAGAAAGGAAAACAGCGCTCATCCCCTTTTAAGAGCTATTCAGATGAAAAATTGCTCGGCGTAAGCTTGATCTATATGTTTTTCGTGGTTATTAGTAGTAATGAAGATGCATTAACCATAGTCTCTTGATAATGCTCTAGCAGTTTCTTAGTACTTTTATCAACATATAAATTTTAGAACTGGCAGTGTGGGAATTTAACTGGTACATTTTTGTTTATAAAAAAGGGTAACAACATTATAACTTCTTCATATCTGTGAATTATGAATCTTGACTTGCACACAAGCAATACTTAAATGCAGTAGAACTTCAATATCATAATAGCTCTTCTTTCTACTGCCACTCACAAGAAATGGGCAGGCACGCAGGCCGCCAAGTACAGTGCAGTGCCAGAGGTGAATGCCTTCTTCACGTGCCATTCATTTTTTTTCCCCTCAGTACTCATGTATAGAGTGCCTTCTCTGTCGCTGAGCTGTAGTGTATGTAAGTGGAGGAGGCGCTACTTCATTTGGAAGCAGCTAAGCATTGGAAAGTAGTGGTGCGTCCTCAACATGTAGTCTTACCTCCATTAGGAAACGTTATTTTCAATAATTTTGGGAAGGACATTAAAAGCTCAGTTCCTTAAAGACAGAACAATGCAGAACAAGCCATTTGAAAAAGGAGTTTTTTTCCACATTTCATTGCTTTGTAAGTGAAAATAGCTCTTTCTTTTATAAAGCTGAATTCTTGGTTTTAAATTTGATTTCTCCAATCTCCAAAGCAATGTCAGTCTCCAACACCTAGCCCGTAATATTAGCTAGAGCCATTAGAGAAGACTTTATGGAGGAAGAAACGCAGTGTTCTTTGTTTTTTATTGCAGAACTATGGATGAACTTTTATTACAGAGCTCTAGTAATGTCATTTAAAAAGTAGAATTACTTTGTAACTGCTGCCAGGTAGATCTGAGAAAAGGAAAATGATAGTAAAATCAGTACTACAACAAGCAGATCCCTCAAACTTTATTTTCAATTTCTTGCTTTCCTGAAAAAGAAGCTAAATGTGAGAAAATAGGATTCTACCAATGATTTGGGCGGTAGCAAAACAAACTGACACTGACGTGGAGTTGGACAACTTTCTACAACTAAAATCATTTAGAATCCTAACTGGTCTTCAAGATAATAGCCCTGAGATACTTCAAGATGATGAATCATTTGGGAAATAATCCAGCGTTGGCTTGGTGTCCTCTCTTTGCCAGACAGAGCGCAAGTGCTGGCAAGCCCCGGCCGCTCAGAGAGGACGTATCTGAGGCGGAGGGGTGCAGGGGGTGGTTCACTGCTGCTGAGAGGTGGAGGGAAATAAGGCTGGACCTTTGGCACTGCGGTGCAGAGTCATTGGTGATCTAAGGGGTGGTTTCAGGGTGATGGCAAGAAGACCACAGCCAGCCTTTGGTGAGCCAGGACTGGAGAAGCATGTAATAAGATAGGCGTCTGAAAAGACATGCTGTGAAGAGGAAAGAAGCGGATCAGCAACTAGAAAGGAATGAGGGCTCCCTAAGGAGAAGTTGGGACACACGCGTGCATGTGTGCACACACCAGGGTTGCATGGCCGATGAAAAGATTGGTAGAAAGGAGAAGAAGGCGATGCAGGAGAAGAAGGGATCCCGAGCATGGAGAGGCCGGCCAAGGCCGGGAGCAGATGCTTCTTCCACACTGACAGGTGGAAGACTTAGGTAGATGCGGCTGCCATTTAACAGATATTTACAGGACACGTGTATTATAGTAGTGCTAGGCGTTGGCAACAAAGCAGACAGACCAAAGTTAACGTCTCCATGAAAGTTTTATTTAGCTGGAGAATGGAGGGGGTGGACAAATAATAGCCAAATAAGTAAAGTATGTGTCATGTCAGAGGGTGTAAAGCGCTGTGGGGAAAAGCAAGGCAGGGACGGGCGGAGGGGAGGAGGTGGACTGCGGGGCTGGTAGAGGTCAGTGAGGGTGGACTCAGTTCTCAGGGACCAGACACCTGATGGTCTTCATAAATTGACTTCCTGGCTCTCCAACACACTTACTTTTCAAAAATCAGATTAAATGTGGCCTTGTTCCCACAGGCCAGGGCTCGTGGGCAAGCTCCCCTCAGCCAGCTTTCCCTGGTGCTCCTTCTGTGAGTGCCCTCCGCCCACCCTGACTTCTGCAGCCCCGTACCTCTCCTTTAGGGTCCTCATCACAAGTTTTAGTCGTACATCTGTTTACGTAATTATTTGATTAATGTATTTTTTGCCAAGAATCTGCAGGAGGGGAACCCTGTCTATTTTGGACAGTTGTCGTGTTGGTGCTAACAGGTGCTTTGCTGAATGAGTGAATGACAAGAGACCATTTTCCATACAAGTCTTTAAGGATCTTTTGGTCTTATTATTCTGTGGTCACTGTGACGTTTTCATGCCTCACGTCATGTAGCTGATCTAGTAAATGACCTTGTTCAAAGTAGGTAAAATAGATTTTTATACCAACAGAGTGTGTGAAATAGAGGTGTCCTCTAAAATAAATACTTTCTTTTTTTAAAAAAAACAGGACCAATGCCAAAGGCGCTCCCCTGAATATAAATAAGGTCTCTAATAGCCTGATTAATTTTGGAAGAAAACTGATTTCTCCAGCAATGGTCCCAAGTGGTGCAGGTGGCCCTGCACCAGGAGGTAGTGGGGCTGCTTCCTCCCCAGCCGTGGTTCCCACCAGGACCTTGGTGGAGGCCCCCAGGCATCCTTTGCAGCAGCAGCAGCAACAGCAGCAGCACCAGCAGCAGCAGCAGCAGCAGCAGCAGCAGCAGCAGCAGCAGAGGCTGATGAAATCGGAAAGCATGCCAGTGCAACTGAACAAAGGTAAGTGAAAAACACTCGTAATTCCAGACGGAACGTTCTCAGGTTATCCTGGGGTTTCCTCAGCTGCCTGTGAGGGACCACCATCCTGGGGGGAGGAAATGGATGCACAACTTAGTTTTGGAAAATTTGTTATATGAGATCCTTTTCACCTTGGACTTTCAGATACTGTATTGTTCTTGAGGTAATTCTTTTTAGGTACCTTTCAAAGCTATATACCTGAGTATACTTGCAAGTCAGCCCTGGCAGTGCCCAGGGCATGGCATGAACTGTCGCCGCACAAAACTTGAGGTCAGTTGCCCCTGCTCCCTGTTAGTTCTGTGTCGTGATGCTCTTGGCTAGAAGAGCATCTCAAAGGGGAAGGCCCGCTACAGCCTTTGTCTGTGCAGTTGGTTTGGAGAAATCGGGGTACCAGCCTTGCAGTCCCTCTTCCAGCCGCTTTACCTCTGAGGAATACAAACCACAGCCCCAAAGAGGGGAAACGGCCAAACAGAATATCTCAGGCAGCCAGAGTAAGTGTCTGAGTCCCTGCACCGAGAGTTAGGACAACACGCGAGCAGTGGATCCCGGGGACCTTGGGCTCCGGGCCTCTCGGCTGAGGACTGAGCACTGCTGCGGGTCCTACTTTGGCAGCCCTCGCTGCTGGGACCCAGGTTAGCTCCCTTCCAGGGCTTCACGTGCCCAGGTGTTTTGTTCACAAGCGAGCCCTTTAGGTTCTTACTCAGAAGCCTTTTCTTTTCTTTTCCACTTATTTCCAAAGATGTATGAGTTAAGTGCCACCACTCATAGCCAGTTAGAAACAGCTGCCTTTATTCGTGGTGGTGAGGCTCTGCGCTCCATACCCTGGAAGCAGGAAGTAGTAACACGACGGCAGAAAATCGGCACCAATCAATCCTAAGGCCTTACAAAGCACAGTTTCTGTGGCCATTTAGTGTCAAGGCAAATATCCTCCTGACCTCATATCCTCATGCCTCACAGGGGTCCCTGGATTATAGCCAAGTTCAGTAGGTGGCATTGACAATAACAGTGCTAACACTTAGTGAGTAAGAAGACCTTAAACTCCAAACCGTGTTCCATATACTTTGTTTAAGGAGATGCATCCAAAATTATTTTTAAAAATTTAAGTTGCTGGTACTTAAACTGGTAAACTTGACTTAAGTGGACTCTATTCCACAATGATAGAAAATAATGAGTACTATTCAATAATGAATGTTCATGTTCTTCTCTTAGTTACATCATGTTATCTGTTGTTGCCCATGTGAAATATTGGACTTTATGTAATTACTATTTAAATTTCTATTAGAATATTCCATTTACCTTACACAAGAATATCTTTTAAAATGACCATCTTCTCTCTTTTTAATGTAGAGCTATCACACGTGATCTAAAGAAAAGGAGACTCCAAATCATTTACATATTATAAATGTATTTTAATGCCAGGAGACATGCCCACTTCCAGAATGGAAATGAATGCTATTTTATATATTTTTTAATTGTACCGTTTTATTGTTCTAAACAAATATGATTTCAATATTGCTTTGATAACAAGCTGTAGTCAGTAGTAATTCTAACTGATGGTAGGCAAATGAGTCAGAGAATCTCTTAATGCTGTAGCTTAAATTTTCTGAGGAACCAAGCCAAATGACTATAGAAATATAAAGTTGTGTCTCTAAGGAAATGTCATGTATTAATATCACAGTAAGAGAGAAATGAAGCACTTGAGGATGGAACAATTGATGAAAACGAAGTCCCCAGTTATAAAGAAACAACGGAGCACTTAAGCAAAGTATCTGGAACATGAGTGTCACTAGGGCATTTTGTAACTGATCCCCGCGCTGGGAAACAGTGGTCCTGTTTGGCAACTCTCCTTTTTATTTCTGATTTGTTTTCTCATGTCAGACTACAAAAAGCTTGTCTACCTTCATATTAAAGACAAATTGAGTTCCCCGGTGGCCTAGCAGTTCAGGATCTGGCATTGCCACTGCTGTGGCTCTGGTTGCTGCTGTGGCTTGGGTTCGAACCCTGGCCTAGGAAGTTCGCATGCTGCAGGTGCAGCCAAACAAAAAACATAAAAAAACCCTCAAGGACAAATTGTCTGGCTAATGCCCCTCCTCGCATAAAGTTTAGAACTGTATCAAGTAAAAGGCAAGGAAAAGAGTTTATACCAGTAGAAGCTAGGGCTGTTTGATGCCCTTACTTTGTTCACTCTGACCCTTTTCTTCACCTGCAATAAGAGGTTTGGACTGATCCCTAGGGAGCCTCCCAGTTCCAAAACTCTGTGGTTCCTTGGTGACAGATATGTTAACTCTTCTCCAGCACTGGTTCTTTGTGCTGGTGTTCCCCACAAGTGTCCTGCTGCGCTGTGATGCTGACAATTCTGCAGGTGTGTCACCTGGCCCCAGAAATGAGTGATCACAGTGTTTACCCTTTCGGAAGGCTCCTGGTGGAACACGGCTTGTGACCATCTCGGAACAGCATCTGCTTAGTGCCTTCGAGGCAAGGATACAGCAGAGGCTTTTTAGTGTACTCTGCTGGAAACTTTGAAAGTTGTTTTGAAAAACGGTTGTTTATGCAGATGGAAATGCTTACGACTTTCACAGGTTCCTTAACTGTCGTTGACTTGTGCTTATATAGGGGACGAGTTCTATGGAAAACCCAGAATTCCTGTATCTGTTGCTCGCCACGCATTCTGCAGCTGGTGTATGTGTTGGGGGTGGGGTCCTGGAAGAGCAAAGGTGACCCTACATTCTTTTCCCCGGGGACATCCCATATTAAAATTAGTTTTCAATCTCTAAATGCACCGTAATGGGTGATCCAGAAGCAGCAGAGTAAAGTGAGTAGCAAACATAGAATTGAAAATCTTCAAATGAACAAGAAAATGAGGCACACCATTTACCAGTGAATAGAGAGTCAACTATTTTATGAAAATTCAGGACCTGAAAAGTGCCCCCAAAAGTTGTTTATCACTTATTTGGAGTATGTACCTACTTATAGATTTTATTTCGGTTATAGGAGAAAATAAATGCATGTACCGTTAATGGATAGGGACAGTCTAGTTACAACCCAGTAATTTCCAGATGAGCTGGCCATACTGTAAATCATACTTGCAGCAAGTGCATCATGGCACCGAGGGTTGTTGTATAATTCAAAAATTGATTTTTTTTTCTTTTTTACTATTGTGTAAAAGTTACAGGGAAAGCAGATCTGTTAGTCATACGTTATACATAGAAAATATGGTGCCTTTTAAGAAGGCTCTTTTTGGTAACTTGTTAATCTCAGAATAGCATAGGACTTCAGACAGTGATCTATCCAGGGGATGAGTCTGTTGACAGTGACTGTGGTTCATGTTGAACTTTGTCACCCAGGAAGGAAATCAAAGAACCCAAAAAATCTTCCTTCTCAGTGCTCATGTGAAATGCTCCACAGCGTTTCCTTTTCCTTTCTTTCCTGTTAAAATGCACTCCTCCATCCCCTCCCTTCCTTTGTCTGTTTTTTTGAATTTGAACACTTTATTTTAAGCCTTTACTACAGGTCCAATTTGTAAATGAAATCTCGCCTATAATAAGTATATCAAGTTTAAAGGGTATGCAGTTCACAGATTTATTTTTACATGTTGACATTTATAAGTGCATGTGGTAACTTACGAAATCTTTTCATTACCTAATATGAAATTAGAACTTGTTTAGGTCTTTATCTTATCACTGAAGAAACTGATCTCAAGTTTAGTTAAAAATAAATTTTGCCTGTGATAGGAGGAAGTCAATTTCATACGAATGCTTACTTCTTAAATGCACGTAACTTAACTTTTGGATAAAGAATTAAAATAAAAATAAGAAAACATAAAATCACACTGTTATTTGTAGCATAATGAAATCTGCTCAGCAAAATCTTTTGATTGCTAAAGATTCCTATGCTTTAGACTAGTAGAAACTTGTTTTCTTTTTTCTATAAGGAAAGCATGCACAAAAACTTTTTAGGAAACACTTCTAAAAAACTATTTTCTTTAAAAAAACACTCTATATTCCTTTCTCTAAGACTGTATTTTCTGTTTCACTGTACTTTTAGTAATTAGGTTGATAAGTAAAAATATTACAAAATTAGAAATGAAAGAAAAGTTGATTTTTTTCCTTTTTATGAAATCTCATTATTTTTTCTTATGAAATGCAGGCGATGTAGGTACAGGAAACGATGCTCATGTTTCTGTTCCTGTCCAGACTCTAACTGACCTCCCAGGTACAGTTACCATGGCACTGTAGTCTGTTTCTTTGCCTGCAGTGTTCTCATTGCCTCCCCCAAAACTCCATTTTCCTTTTTGCCTGCCCTCCATTCATGCTGTTTATCAGTTCACTCCATTGTTCAGCCACTGGGTGGCACTGTTGTTTAGAACAAAAGTCCCCTCGCATGTCATGCCTTGGTGGTGGTAGTGGTGGTGGTGGTGGTGCCGAATCTGGCGAAGATATGGGGTTTAGGGGTTTTTTTGCTTTGTTTTGTTTTGTTTTAATTAAGTTTGCACCAGCCTCTTTACTTGAAAAATGTGGTCGCTCTATATGATGTGGTTCTTTTAACGCCACGTTTTTATTTGGCAGCTCATGCGGAGGTGTTCTTTTTTTTGCTTTAGTGATTTGTGACAGTATTTGACAGATTAGCTCTGAGATTAGACACTTTATATGTTGTTTCTATGCGTATTGTTGTTTGTGTTAGCCAGAGGTATTTATTGTATTTTACCTAAAAGAATTGTAACTCAGTTTTGAAATATGTTTTTAAGTACAGGCTTTGTATTATGAGTTAACAGAATTAAAGTTTAGCATGGCAAATCTCTGTACAGTAATTGACAGTGGCTTAAAATAAAAAATGATAATATTTAACTATTATAACCATTTGTTCAAAATCTAGAAATGGTTTATTTAGGAAATGCAAAATAATAGTAACCCATATTCAGCACCTCCTGTGGAATTTAGAAACACATAAATATTTAAAGTAGCTATGTTCACCTTTTACTATGTAATCTTTTAGATACAATGTGCTATAGAGAGGAATTCTGTATTAAATGGAAGTCTAGACTAACTTTAAGAATCCTCCACTCAAATTCACACTAAGAAACCAAACTATCAATTGGAATTCATATCATGTCTTCTTTAGTTTAAAATGTAGTCATGCTACTAGTATTAAAATACTGTTTTAATCATGATATGTCATCATGATACCTGTGCTTTTATTTTATTTTATTTTATTTTATTTTTTGTCTTTGGTACTTTTAGGGCCGCACCTGCGGCATATGGAGGTTCCCAGTCTAGGGGTTGAATCGGAGCTGTAGCCGCTGACCGACGCCGCAGCCACAGCAGCACGGAATCTGAGCTGCATCTGTGACCTACACCACAGCTCATGGCAACGCCAGATCCTTAACCCACTGAGCAAGGCCAGGGATTGAACCTGCAACTTCATGGTTCCCAGTCAGATTCGTTTCCGCTGTGCCATAATGGGAACTCCTGATATCTGTGCTTTTAAATAAATTAACAGAAAATAATATATTGTGATTAGGAGAGGAATGGTGTGTTCTCTTAACGTCTTAGAAGACTATACTGTGGCAAAAGAAGGATGTGATCTTGAGTGTATATATAGTTCTGCGTTTCACGGGTACAATTTCTGGCTTGGTTCTGATAGTTGAACCAGCTGACCTTCAGTTTAGGGCTTTTCAAGCTTGGGGATCCCGTGAAAGGCTGCTGTTTACTCTTCTTAGTGTCTGTTAAGTAATCTGTATAATAAAGGGGTGCAGCAGCATGGCCAGTAGAAGAGGCAGATGATCTCCAAGTGGTTTTCTTTAGCCTGGTCCGTTATTGCATTTAACATTGATGTGATTATCTGATCTGGTGAGAATTCGTAGGACTTAAATTGGTTTTCTAAAATTAAAATCTGAGCTTCCCCCACCCACTCCCTGGCAGCTTTTTAACAAGAGTTTTGTTATCCCAAAGACACTTTGCTGCAGAGTGTATCTCCAGCTATGGAAGCCCCATTGTTTATACCTATGGGGAGAGAAAACTGAGGGAAGGGCTTTCCTCTTCTGACTTCTGCTTCTGCGCCGTTGCTCAACCCATGTTTTCCTGCAGGCCAGAGCCACGTGAACAATACTGCTCTTTAATTAGAATCTTGAAGAAGGAGGTCGGACCATTTTGTTCACAAAACTTGTGTTCTCTAAGTAGAATCATCTCATCCACTTATTCAGCACGTATTTATTCAGTGCCTGCTGTGTGCCGAGCTCTGTTTTCCTTGGTCTCTTAGTCTTCCCTCCAGCTTCACCAGGCTGCTTGAGCATCACCTGGTGCCTTAGATAACCCAAGGGAGCCTGCACTGTAAGGAACCAGCTCTTTCTCTGGGTACCTTGTTCTGAATTCCCCTACCCGCCCTGCTCTGACAGCAGCTTTGAGAAACAAGGCCAAATAAACAGCTTCCAGTCTGGGATGAGGTAGTGAGACCCGACCTGCCCTGCTTTGGAGAAGTCACTTTGTGTTTTCCTCAGCACACTTCCCGCAGTGTCATTAAGCAGGAGGGAGTAGAAATAATCCAAAATAGTGGTGGCAACAAAAAACTTTCTTACAATCTCTGCTTGATACGGTTAGTGGTATTAGAAGTTGGGGAGTTTCATCAGGGGTGCCAAACCCACTTATATTCCCCTGTATAATAAGAGTAGATATACTTTTCATTTCAGGGAAATAAAACTATCACTCACATGTTCTCAAGTGTCTTTTTTTCAAAGCAATGGAGGAAATTTCAAGAAATTAAGTAAATATCAATATTTTCTATGATTCCTTGATTATATATAGTCTTTTCTTTCCATGAGGTTTATTGTCAGTATCTTTTACCTTCTAACACACAGTGATTATATGAGTTTTAATTTTTGGAAGAAAATTCTGAATATAAAGTGAGACTTCACCATTGAAGTCAATAAATCATTTTTGGAAAGTTGTTGGGAAATCCCGTTTGCGTGTCTCGGTATAGGCTGCAGTCATAAAAAATGTGCTACGGGAGAGTTCACTTTTTGACTTAAAAGAGTTTCTTCAAAATTTCTTTTTGAGATGGCATATCTCCCCCCAGAAACTTTTTTTGGAGAGATATTTAGGAATTTATTCACAGACTAAAAAACTTTAAAACTTGAGGACACACACACACACACACACACACACACACACAAATACCCAGACAATATCTCCAAAGAGAATTTAGAATTTCCAACAACAGAAGTATATAAGTATTACCCTATACTGGACTCTTAGGAAAGACATGTAGATTTCTTAAGATGTTGCCATAGGCATTTTAAAAATGTGTATTTGTGCGTGTGTGTTTATGTTATGGATATCAATGTATGTATATAATGTACACACATAGATATCATTAAATAACATTTATCAGGTTGTTTTGTTCTTTTCCATCATGATTTATTACAGAATGTTGATTGTAGTTCCCTGCGCTATACAGTAGGACCTCTTTGTTGTTTATTTTATATATAATAGTTGGCATCTGCTAACCTCAAACTCCCAGTCCATCCTTCCCCCACCCCCACCTCCCTTGGCAACCACAAGTCTGTTCTCTATGTCTGTGAGTCTGTTTCTATTTTGTAGATAAGTTCATTTGTGCCCTATTTTAGATACCACATATAAATTATTTCACACAGTATGTCTTTTTCTTTCTGACTTACTTCACTTAGTATGATAATCTCTAGGTGTATTATGTTGCTGCTGGTGACATTTTTGATGGCTAATAATCCAGTGTGTGTGTGTGTGTGTGTGCGCGCACGTGCACATGCATGTATGCCACGTCGTTACCCATTCATCTGTCAGTGGATATTTTGGTTGTTTCCGTATCTTGGCTATTAGAAATAGTGCTGCTATGAACATAGGGGCATATATATCAGGGTTTTTTTTTTTTTTTTAATAAAAAAGTTTGAAAAAGGTCAAGAATCTCATTGCCTAGATAGCCACTGTTGACATCCTTAAGGTAAAACTAAAGCACATATAACATTAGACAATCCCAGGTAACTAAAAGAATTACATGGGGGGGGGGACTTTTCTCCTCCTGTTTTTTTCTGTCAGCCCACTTCACTAAGGGTATCCATTGTTAGGTTTCTTATAATTCCTTCTTGAAAAAAAAGTAGATTTTAAACTGAGGCGTAACATATGAGTCACATGAACATGATAGCAGCTCCTGTCTGGAGATGACCTCCTTCAGGACATGCGAGAGGAAAGCACTAATAGAAAGGTCCCAGTGCAGATGACAAGCAGCCGGTAAAGCAAAGAAGAGGGAGGTCAGATCACCTTGAGCAGGACACAGCAATGACAGGACAGAGAGCCTGCTTCCCTCATAGGGGTGAGAAGGAGGAGACTGCAAAGCCCAAAGGTTATCCTGGCGGATGGCCCTGTATGGGTCACTCTGGGTGTTGCTGAGAAATGACAGCCCTGAAGCAGGACAAGCGGTTCCATTATGTTCTGAATAATCACTTTCAGAAAGCAGAGAAATGTGGATTACGTAAAACAAACTTTGGGGCAAGCATCAGTGAGCTAGAAAATGCCTCTTTTGGGAACACTTATTGCAAAAGACATTGAATAAATGAGTTGGTTTTGGATTGAGAACAGGGTCAGAACCTGCCTTTTGCTACCAGACGACCTCATTCCACTTTTGTTAATCTAATGGGAGGTCACTCTGACTGCAGCCCACTCAGCACTGCCCTTGTTAGGGGAGCCCGCGGTGTGTCTTTGCCCAGCATGGGCTCTGAGTCGGGCCTTGGTTTGAACCCTGCCTCCTTCACTGCCTTGCTGGAGGACCCAGGGAGGCCACCTGACCTCTCATCTGCAAAGAGAGAAAAAGAGCAGCTGCTGCCAAAGCAGTTTTAGGGAGTTACCCCCACCACCCCCACCTTGTCCTATAGGAAGCGCTCCAGGGCGCCACCTGCTGGATGGGCAGGGTATGAGAGCGGCATCGTTACAGGTTTTCCTTAGGTCCCTCTTTGGTTTTTAGAATCAAATATGTGAAGGAACCAACTCAACACCTCTGTCTTTTCTTAATAATTACTTCTGACGATCTGAAACCCCGTGTGTGCGTTCCAGCCCTGGATGGGATGGCACTTGGCCTCTCTGGGGGCTGGAGCAGGGTCTCTCAGGGGCTTCACAGACAGCCTGCTTCCTTTCCCTCTCTTGGCACCAAGATGTATGTTTTAACCATTGGACATGCACCCTCTTGCTGTCTGTCACTCAGGTCTGTGAGGTAACAGAGTGTCGCCAGACAAGGGCCAGCTGCGTCCTGTCTTCGCCTGGGTCCCTGTTTGATGTCAAGACAACTCCCTTTCCGTGACCTCAGCACCAGGCTTCCCAGGCTTTGCCCTTCCCACTCCCCTGAGCCCAGCCTCCCACCAACAGCCCCCACACTTCTAGCCTCCTAGCATTTTGCCTTTGTGTGTCCCGAGTCCAAATCGCCCAGCTGGTCTCAGATTTATGGGGGTTCTGCCTGACTCTTTAGGAACACACCCCAGCCTCTCTGGCTTACCATTGAGTTTAATGAAAGGAAAGTCACAAAAATATTGTGCATAGAGCAATGTAGGACCTTAGTATATTTTTCCCATTCCTCCTGTCCTCACTCCCAGCCACTCTGTAGTCAGGGCTCCTCACTGGTGCCTTTGAAACTCACTCAGTCAACTTGGGCTCTTTGACCAGTTGACACATAGTGAGTGGGATTGAGCTTTCACTGAATGTTTCAAAGAGGGACACAGAATGAAGGAAGGATTTACTATAGCCAGACACGGCCATATCCGAACCAGAGAGCACCCTCGTGCACTTTAGAGGAAGGTGCGTCCCCCTCGTGCAGACACAACTCACACGGGGCGAGCATCTGAAGATACGGTGCCCCACCGGGTGCCCCTCGGTGTGGCGATCGTGGGGTGCTAGGCTTAGAGCCAGTTAGTTGAAGCCTGTGGGCAGTCACAGCTCAGTAAAGCCAGTGTCAGGACAGCCCTTTGACAGGTCTGTAACCAGATGACCTGGATTTGGAAGTGAGCAGCATGCTGGTTATGGTCTGTGTCTGCTTGGGTACATCACAGATGCTGGGGGCCAAACGTGCCCCACATAGGACACACAGACCGTGTGAGGTAGATGCCTTCCTTGTGGATGAGAACTGTGTCATGTGTGTGTGCCGTGTGTGTGTGTGGGGGGGGGGCAGTGTCAACGACTTGTTCAAGGCCCCACAAGTAGGTATCCGCAGAGCTCAGATTCAAGCCCAGGTGTGTGACTCAGCAGGTGTTGGTTTGAGGAATTCCGCCCTGCAAACGCTTTCACATCTGCCACCCCAGCTGTAGCTGAGGCCCTTAAACTCTCTTGCATGGGCCAGTGCAAGAGATGCCTCGTTCAGCCAAGCTCCTGTAACCCTCAGTCTACTTTCCTGCTTAAAATCTGTAATAACAGCCATCACTACAGACAAGAGAAAGTCCAGGCCCTTTTGCATGGAGTCAGGGTGCTCTTAGGGGCTAAGTGGCCCTGCTTTTGGAGCCTCGCCTTCCCTCTCTCCTCCCTCCCCTGCAGCTGGGTTACCCAGAGGGAAAAAAGCTCACATTTAGAGTACCAGCAAGCATTAGAAAGCATTTATATGATTTCCTTCTCTCCCCAAGAAAAGCACTGAAATAATCATTCAATGGAAAAGATGCATTCTGTTGAACTTAATCTTATTTTATTTACTCTGGTACGGGTGTCATTTTCAATTCCAGATGGATGGCAGGAAGCTCTGAAGGATTTATCCAGGCTTTGTCTGAGCTCGATGTTCCCAGCCGTCTAACTGTCTTGTGGATGCTGTTGTCTGCCCAAAGTGACCCTCCTTGGGTCACCCACACCACCATGACCCCCACTCTTCAGATTTTAAGATTTTAGAATCTTAAAAAGGAGCGCTGTTTACACCTCTGCATTTGCTGTTATCACCTGCGGTGGCAGGCTGGCCAGTGTATGTGCATGTCTGTATCTCAGCTGTGCTGCTGTTTTAGGAGCTTCTTAAGAGCTCCTGTTGTGGTCACACCCCCATCCTTAGTGCTGGGCAGAGTTCCTGTTGGCGTTTCATGATCAGTCTGCACAGGGCGTATTCCCCCAAGTTTGGTTTTGAAGCAGAGACTATGCATGCTTGAGCTGGCTTAAGAACAGGTCTGTATTTAGTAGATTCAAGAATGCCTTATAGTTCTCCTTGAGGCTGGGCAGATTGAGAATCCAACTAGTATCCATGGGATGCGGGTTCCATGCCTGGCTCCACTCAGTGTGTTAAAAATCTGGCACTCCTGCAAGCTGTGGTGTAGGTCACAGGTGCGGCTCAGATCCAGTGTTGCTGTGGCCGGCAGCTGTAGCTCCTATCTGACCCCTAGCCTGGATACTTCGATACACTGCGGTGTGGCCCTAAAAAGCAAAAAGAAAGAAAGAAAGAAAGAAGGAAAGAAAGAAAGAAAGAAATAAGGAAAGAAAGAGGAATGCCTTAGACCATTTTGTAAATCATTGTCTTGGGTCAGAACTTTGGAGAAACAAACTGAGACAAGGATTGTGGGTGGGAAGCTTTGGGGGAGTTCCTGGGGAGTGGAAAGAAGCAAGTGCTGAGCTGCGGGAGGGGTTGAACGCGTTGCGGTTGCTGCTGGGACCTCTGGGCTGAGATCGCCCCTCAGTTGTCTGTCTTGAGGCCAGGGGCTGACCTTTGTCTTTTGTCATCCGAAGGCACTCACTGAATCGGAGCTATTCTTTGGGGAGGGGGCGTGAGTCTGTTTCCCAGAGTGGAAGGAACGCAGGAGAGCCATCAGCAGCCCACAGGCCCAGCATCCGGGAGAATAAGTGCCTCAGTCCCGCAGGGAAGGTCAGGGCAGGGCTCTGCAGCCACGTACGTAAGAATGTGCTGGAGTTCTCTGGTGGCTCAGCAGATTAAGGATCAAGGATCGGGCATTGTCACTGCAGATCAGCATCGTGTTTTGGTGCAGATCAAAAACTGGCCAGTAATGTTCCCATCAGTTAAAAGCTTTAAAAGGTTTAGAGCGCTTCAGAACCGCTGTGCAGTTTATGGGCTTCAGCGTGTCGAGAATACTGCCTCCCAGCCCAGGAGCAGTCCGGGTGAGGCCTGGGTGATGGAATGTCCCATCCGTTTACCCCACCTGCCTACCGTGTGGGCCAGGCCTGGAAAAGGTTGGGAAGTGGGACGGTCCTTTCTTCTGTCTCACATGCTGGTGACTCCATCTTCTTCAGGTCTAAATGTTTATGGTCCCAAAGGGCACAAAAATGGTAGTGAGCTAGTTTCTATAATTGAGGGGAAATGTATCTTTTACGGAGTTTTCATATGAGGTACAGGCCAAGTGGTACTTTATTAATACTGCCACTAATGAGGAATTTGATCATTCAGCAGTCATTCAGATGAGAACTGACCGAGTGTTATCTCTGAAAAGGTAGTGTGCCAAGCAAAATAATGGCTACAGAGGAAACTTAGGGAGTTTGTTCTTCATGGGTAAAAACCACTTTCAAGTTCTTTCTGGGTTGGGTAGCTGGATACTTATTCTTACAAAGTAAATAATTGATGAGCTAACTTATCAAAAGCAGGTGTTTGAAAGTTTTCTCCCATCAGCTCATTTTGTTATGGTGGTTACTCTGCATAACAGCCCACAGGCTGTAGAACACATTCGGAAATTGAGACTGTTGTCTGGTTTATACCTGCACCATCCAGTGCGGTCTCCCCCAGCCACGTGGGGTCTTTGAGCACTTGAAATACATGCTGTGAGTATCAGAGGTGCACTGGTGTTTGAAGACTTGGAATGAAAAAATGAATGTGAACTATCTCAATTTTTAAAATCTATCTCAATTTTTAAATTCTGATTACATGTTGGAATGATAGTAGTTTGGATATGTTGGGTTGAGTAAAATATTTAAATTCATTTCACCTGTCTTTTTAAAAATGGACACTAGAAAATTAAAAATGAAATACATGGCTCACATTATATTTCTGTCGAGCAGCCCTGATGTATCCAGTCCTGGTTAGATCTTCCAACTTGAACATCAGCCGACCTTTGCCATAGCCCCACAACGTAACACCCACTATGCCAACTTTTCTCAACGGGTGAAGTTGGTAATGACCACAATCCTGCACTCAGTGAAATCTGGCCTTTGTGATATAAGCAAGCATACAAGCAACCTGACCATCTGACCATCAGCTTTTTGTTTCTGGGAAAAGCTCTGTGTGTGTGTGTGTGTGTGTCTCCTAAAAACTGGCTAGATGGACCCATTCCTCAAATCTGAAAGCTCCTTGGAGTCACCCTCTCTGATACAGAATTATAGTAATATGTGTTAGCTTAGTCTTTAAGTTTGGACAAATCTTATGATATTGCTATATCATATATATATATATATATATATATGTCTTATAGGTGGGTAATCTGAAATTTTAAGGGACAGATACATTCAATGGTACAAACTCAGAAAAAGATGGAAATTTTTCCTTTTCATTTTGTGAAAAAGCCATTTTCTTGCTTATCAAAATGCTTTGGCTTCTTAGATTTCTTCTTTCCTGTGGACTTTTAAAAGTAATTAGAAACTCAAAGCTGAGCAAACATTTCTTTTGTTTCAGCTTTATCTTCCACCACCACAAAGAAATAAAAACTACTAAAGAAGCAGAATTCCAAGAAACAACAATGAGAATATATAAAGGGGAACCTAGGTTTATGTTAACAAATTGTTTCCCACATATATACAATGGGACTATGTTCTAGAATTTAGGAGGAACTCCCCTAAACCAGTCTTTAAAAATAAAATGATCAGGAGTGCCCATTGTGGCTCAGCAGTAATGAACCCGACTAGTATCCATGAGGATGCGGATTTGATCCCTGGCCTTGCTCAGGCCTCACCCAGTGGGTTAAAGGATCAGGTTGCCAAGAGCTGTAGAGTAGGTCACAGACGTGACTCGGATCTGGCATGGCTGTGTCTGTTGTGTAGGCTGGCAGCTGAAGCTCCGTTTCAACCCCTAGCCTGGGAACCTCTATATGCCATAGGTGGGCCCTAAAAGACAAAAAAGTAATAAAAATAAAAATAAAGTGAGCTGAGACAATTCACATAGGACCTGTAGATGGCCTATATTAATATGTTAAAAGATATTCAGCCTTGCTCAATAGTTATCAAGAAAATTTTAGCTAACACAATAAAGCCCTCCCTCCATCAGATTAAATAAATAAATGAATAAAGATGCAATACATCATATTACCTTTACACATATATAAATATATATTATACACACGTATATGTACGTTAAAATCTTAGAAAGCAATATGGAATCATTTATCTAAATTTAAAATGTACATGGCAGTTCCATTTATGTAAATTTACCTTATAGAAATAACCAACTTACCTAAAAATGTACCTCTCTAGAGTGCTGTCATTTTGTTTATAAAGACAAAAATATTAGAAAAACCTAACTAGGAGTGTTATAAAATTTTTTCTTCACATTCATTAAAAAGGATAAGATATGTTATTATATATAACAAAGATAAATTTCCATGGCCAAGTTAAGTCCAAAAAGCAAGTTACAGAGGTAAGTACTTTTGGAATAACAGAGTAAGGACCTCTTAAAAATCTGTTTCTCCATAAAAGTAACAAGAAGAGTGGCAGAACTGCCAAAATCAACTTTTTCAGAACTTTAAATTTGAGAAGCACCTATCCAGGAAAATGGCTGAATCTCACTAACAGCATGCTTTATAACATTTTAATTTTCCTTGTTTCCACCTCTTCTCTCCAGCTGTGCCACAGAGTTTTATAGCCAGTAGCCTCATAACCACTAAAGGAAAGAGAATGAATTTGGAGCATCCTACAAGTCCCATACCCAGTAAATTGTCACTAATTGATCTGTCCAGGAACTTCCTCAAAAAGCCTCTTTCATAAGGCTTGTCTTTATTTGGCTTTATTCAGAATTTCTGTGGGAGAAACCCTATCCGTAGGGCATCCATTGAAAATAATCAGTAGCACTTACTTAACATCACAGCTGCCCCAGGCAAAAATGGAGCAAATGAGAGGCTAACCCAAAGCTTAAGAGGAAAATTAGAGGCAGGCAAAAAACTTAAGAGGAAAACCTAAGGCATGTGACATCCATGGGGGAGTTGAAAAACTCCAGTATATTCCTGGTACTCTAGAAGGCCGTATACATGCAGGATTGTGCACATGCCCACGAAAAGGATTAAGAAGGGTTTAATCTGTCAACTTGGATAAATTTGAACCACTGTGTACGCAGAACGAAGGCTTGCACAGAACTGTAAACTGCCCTCCAGAGCACTGAAGCCCTGCCCTAAAACACAGGCACAGAGTCCCCAACAAAGGCTTAGAAACTTCCTGGTTCAAGGAGTTTAAGGAAAGGAAATTCCTGTCTCCTAACTGACTGCTAAAGTAACTGCGCGGAGACCCCAGGGGCACAGGGTAGCAAGGAATATAGGCTTTACAGAACTAGTTTAGGGAGGTCACGAGAGAGAGAGAGAGAGAGAGACAGACAGACAGACAGAGAGAAAGAGAGAGAGAGAGAAAGAAAGAAAGAGAAAGAGAAGAAAAGAAAGAAAGGGGAGAGGGAGGGAGGAAGGAAAAAGAAAAGAGGAAGGAAGGAAGGAAAGATGAAAGGGAGAAAAACAAACAGCAAAAAAAAAAACAAATCTGGGGGCTAGGATGGAATGTAATTTGCTGAGCTGACACATAATTTTGTTAAAATGTCCAGTTTTCAATAGAAAGTCTGAGACAGGAAAGAAACAAGAAAGTATGGCCCATATTATAGGCAATAAAGCAGTAAGTACAAAATGCCCCCGAGGAAGCAGAGACATTTGCTTACTAGATCAGTAAACTATTAAATAAGCTACTATTAATGTCTTGAAAAAGTTAAAGGAAACTGTGTCTGAAGATCTAAAGTAATATATGAGACCAGTGTCTCACCAAATAGACAATATCAATAAAGTGTTAGGAATGTTCTTAAAGAAACAAATGGATATTCTGGAGTTGAAATACAATAGCAAAAATGAAAATTTTACAACAGATGATCAACAGTAGATTTGAGCTAACAGAAGAAAGAATCATAACTTGAGGACATGTCAATTGAGATGATCTGGTCTGAAAAATAGACAAAAGAGTGAAAGAAAATAGAGTTGCAGATACTCGCAGAATATATAGAGATGATGGGAGTCCCAGAAGGAGGCACTCAGAGAAAGAAAGCTGTACAGAAGGAATATTTGAAGATGTACTGACTGAAATATTCCACAGCTTTATGAAAAACATTAGTCTGTGTATCTAAGAAGCTCAGTTACCTCCAAGCATGATAAACTCAAAAGAGATCCACACCTAGACACATCATGGACAAACTTCTAAAAGCCAACAACAAAGAATCTTGAAGCAGAAAGAGAAGACCAATGCATGATGTCCAAGAGAACCTCAATAAGATTAATAGCTGACTTCTCATTATAAAATCATGGTGGCCAGAAGGCAGTAGGATGATATATTCAATAATTCTATGTCCAGTAAAACTATTCTTCAAAAAGAAAGAAGAGGAGTTCCCGTCCTGGCTCAGTGGAAACGAATCTGACTAGTTTCCATGAGGACACAGGTTCAATCCCTGGCCTTGCTCAGTGGGTTAAGGATCTGGCATTGTCATGAGCTGCAGCGTAGATTGCAGACCTGGCTTGGATCTGATGTTTCTGTGGCTCTGGTGTAGGCCGGTGGCTACAGCTGTTTCGACCCCTAGCCTGGGAACCTCCATATGCCCTGGGTGTAGCCCTAAAAAAAAAACGAGAAAAGAAAGAAATTAAGGCAGTAACGTATAAACAAAAATAGAATTTAATGCTATCAAATCTACACTGTAAGGCATAGTGAAGGGAGTCCTTTGGGCTGAAATGAAAGGATACTTTAAAACAGTTCAAATCCACACAAAGAAAAAGAGCACTGACAAAGGTAACTGCGTGGATAAATATAGAATACAATATAAATGTATTCTGCTTATGTTTTTAAGATCGCAGTACTACCCAAATTGGTGCACCTATTATGATCACATTCACTATCAAAATGTCAGGTGTCTTTTTGGGAGAAATTTATCTGGAAATACAACCCCCCCAATGGCAAAAACAGCATTGAAAATGAAACAAATTGGGGTCTCTTACTCCTCAGTTTCAAAACTGCAGTAATCAAGACAATATGGTACTGTCATTAGGCATGTATAAATGAAATAGAATTGAGAGCATATAAATAAACCCTTATATCTGTGGTAAGTAGATTTTCAACAAGGGTACCAAGACCATTCAATAGGGAAAGAATAGTCTTTTGCAGAAAGAGTACAGAAAACTGGATCTCTGCATGAAAAAATATAAAGGTGAACTACTTTCTCACATTATATACAAAAATTAACTGAAAATGGACCATGGACTTAAATGTAAGAGCTAAAACTATAACACCTAAAAGAAAATATTGGAGTAAATTTTTGTGATTAGTCACTGTCTTCTTAGGCATGATACTAATAGCACAAGCAACAAAAGAAAAAATAGGTAAATGGGACTTCATCAAAATTTAAAACTTTTTGACTTCAGAGGATACCACTAAGAAAAGTGAAAAGACAGTGCACAAAATGGGAGAATTTTTTGCAAATCACATACCTGGAAAGGCAGTTGTACCCAGAATATATGAAGGAGCTCACCAATAAAAGCTCAACAATAAATACAAATATTAAAATTAAAATGGGCAAGAGATTTGAATAGACATTTCTCTACAGAGGATACACAGATGTCTGAAAAGCACATGTACTCAACATCATTAGTCATTTGTGTTGGTAAAATATAAGTAAAAGTCATGCTGAGATACCACTTCATACCCATTAGGATTGCTAAAATTAAAACAAACAAACAACAACAACAACAAACAAAAAAAAAAAACAGTCAAAAGTATGTGTTGGCAAGGATATAGAGAAACTGGAACCTCCGTAAAATGCTGATGGAAATCCGAAATGATGTAGCTACTTTCAAAACCAGTTTAGCAGTTTCTCAAAATGTTAAAACAGCAACTCACCTTACTGACCCAGCAATTTCACTCCTAGGTATTGACACACAAGAAATGAAAACATACGTCCACATGAAATTTTATGCACGAGTGCTCATTGTACTATTATTCATAATAGGCAAGAAATGGATACAGGCTAAATGCCCATCAACTGAAGAGCAGATAAACAAAATGTATTCTATCCATACAACAGAATATTATTTGGCAATGAAAAAGAATGAAGTACTGATACAGGCTACAGCACGATGTACCTTGAAAACATTGCGCCAGCCATTAGAAGCCCATCACAAACAATCGTATACTGTATAATTCCATTTCTATGACATGTGCAGAAAGGGCAAAGCTATGGAGACAAGTAGCTTTCGGGGCCGGGGGCTGTTGAGAGCTGGGTAGCGGAGGAACTACAGATGGGCACAAGGTTTCTTTTTTGGGTGACAAGAATGTTCTAAAATTAGATGGCGATAGCTGAGGATCTCTGTAAATACATTAAAACCCACTGAATTATACACTTTTAAAAAGTGAATTTTGGGAATTCCCTGGTGGTCTACTGATTAGGACGCTTGGTGCTTTTACCTGGATTCGATCCCTGGCCTGGGAACTGAGATCCCATAATCAAACTGCTGCACATCGTGGCAACACAAACAAACAAAACGTGAATTTTGTGGTATTTGAATTAGATCTCAATAAAGCTGTCTTTTTTTTTTAAGAGGAAATTATCACATTTAATCTGTTTACGGTAAAAATGTATTTACTTATTAGTGGTATAATCTTGAGAAACTAAATAGGTGGTTCCTGAAGTCTTTTTCAGCTCCAACATTCTAGGACCTTATGCACTGAGGTCATCACCATGAGATCTAGCCCAGAAGTTAAGACCCAGAGCCTGCAGGCAGGTGGGAGACAGATGGAGGCAGAGAAGGAGAGAAGGGAAGGTACAGTTGAAACTTTGATAGTCTAGACCCTGAAGGTGCTTTTGTGGCCCCAGAGGCCCTGCGCCCCCCTCCTTTCCCAGCCCCAGGGCCACCTCTTCTTGCCTTCAAGGCTCAGCCCCAACATCACCCACTGCAGTCTGGATTCCCCAGGAAGCAGACCCTGTGACAGAGCTACAAGTACAAAAGGTTAATTGGGGACTAACATCTGTGACAGGAAGAGAGGGGAGGGACTAGAACTAAGAAAGGGGGTGTCATCAGACTGTGGTGCAGACCTCGCAGAAGTCTCTGGAGGCTGGGCAGGAAGCCAGCCCTGAGGCTGAGTTCCTAGTAGAGGTGAAGATGGGGGAGCCCTTAATTGCTGGTCGTTGGCTGGCGGTCCCATGTGAAAACTAACTTTATACAGATAACAGCTTATTGAGGTACAATACCTAGTCCATAAAATTTACCTTTTTAAGTGTATCATTCAGTGATTTTCAGTGTATTCACAGAGATGTTCACCTCTTAACAACTGTCTAATTTTAGAGCATTTGAAGTTAAACTTGACCCCTCTCTTCCTCCCACATCTGTGATGGATTCATCAATAAATCTAGTCCGTTTTGTGTAGACTCTGACCACGTCCCACCATCCAGCTGTGCTCATTCTACTAACTTGGATTTTTGCAGTGGCAAAAATTGTTTCCCCACTTTTTTTTTCTGGCCTACCACTAATTCTGTTCCCAACACAGCAGTCGGGGAAACTTAAGTCAAATCATGTCACTCCTCTGCTCAGATCCTCCGGTAGCTTCCACTGGCTTCCCGTCTCAGAGTGAAAGTCATCAACATTGTCTGCAGATCCCCACATGACGCCATGCCCTTCTGCCTCCCTGACCTCCCCCGTGCCCTTCACTCTTAGCTTTTGCCTCCCTGGCCACCTTGCTGTTCCCTGAATACACAGAGGTCCTGCTTGTTGTGCCTTCATATTATCTGTGAAGCTGGTATTTTACTTTTTTCAAGTTTTTTTTTTCCCAAATGGCATTTCCGTGACACCTTCCCTCATCATCCTACTTAAAACTGCACTCAGATACTCACGGTCCCTTTTACTGCTTTATTTTTCTCCACAGAATTTACTACCATCTAAAACTACCTATTTTATTAATGTATCTGTCTGTCTCCTCTTACTGGAAAGTGAACTCGAAGGGAGGAATTTTTGATCATTTAATTTCCACTATCTCCCTGCACCCACAAGGGTCTGGCACTTTAAGTCCTCAGTTATAATGAGCCAATGAGCGAGTGAATGCTGTGCTGGGTCCTTAAGTCCCCATTGTATGACTGAGACCTGTGTAGGTCTGGCCACAGCCTGTTGTGTTCATTTTGCCTTGTGCACCATGCTACCCTCCCAGCCGGCCTTCTTGGAGCCTTTGCGCTTGTGGAGCTCCACGGCTCCAGCACTTCTCAGTGTAAAAGGCACTGCTGGAGTCACAGATACAGCCACCTTGATGCAGGGACCAGTCTAGGCCACAGCCCTTTGAGCCAGGGCCTCATCCCAGTTCCAGATGCTTCTACCATGGGCAGGGGTAGTTGTGTATCTGTCTTGCAATTAATGTAAAGGAAAGAAGCTGCTTTGAAAAACTAGTGAAGAGTTTAGATTTTTTACCTTCATATAATGTGCCAAATAATCATTTTCTGGCTGCTAATATTAAGGATGATTTCATTAGTGAGGGAAAGTCCTTTTGTTTGACCTGTGATTTCCAAAAATTGGATTTTTTAGTATTTTATATGTGTATCACATTTAGACCATTGTAGTATAAATAGCTTGTAGAAAACTGCAGCAGTACTTCATTGTCTTTAAAAATGGTCGGCTATTCTGATACGTAAAAATTCATGCATGCATCTTAATAATCCACAGTGTCTTTATGTTGATCGTGTGAATAAACAAGTACCATAATTGATCACTTATTAAAAGTGGTAAATTCAGCAGCAGTGAAAGTCTGTTGTTTCATTATTGCTGCTTTGCTTTTTCTTACAGGACAAAGTTCTAAAAACATCAGTTCATCTCCAAGTGTTGAGAGTCTGCCTGGAGGAAGGGAGTTCACGGGCTCCCCACCGTCATCTGCTTCTAAAAAGGACTCCTTTTTCAGCAGCATCTCCCGTTCCCGCTCACACAGCAAAACCATGGGCAGGAAAGAATCTGTAAGTACTTCAAGATGGTTCTCTCTTTATCCTTCATTTTTCTCTAGAGTGGTGCATTTGTTAAAGCCCCTTTTAGTCCCTAGTTTTATGAAGTTCTTATAATTTTTAGTGACTAAAATGAATTATTTCATCAAAAATATTTTAACTTTATTATTATATTTCAGTGATTGGGGGGGGGGGGCTGCCCATGGCATGTGGAAGTTCCCAAGGCCAGGGATCAAACTTGAGCCACAGCAGTGACAGCACCAGATCCTTATCCACTAGGCCACCAGGGAACTCCTAGTTTAGTAATATTTTAGGGCTCTGATCTATATTACACTGGGAGGAAAAAAGTAGCATCAATTTAAAATAAGTTGAATCCCAAATCTTGGTCCTTTTTTTCCCTCTACAAATGCCTTTGTCAAAGCCTGTACTTTCTTCTAAAATATAACAGATAGCATGATACCAAATGAGAGAATAAGACACTTAAGATGAACCTAGCTGTTTTTTCAGCTTAAAGTATTTCTTGAAAACTAAAAATAACTGTTTTACCAGTTGTTTTTAAAAGTTATACAAATTACACTGAAATTACCGTATATTGATAGCTACTCTCTAATCACCTTTGTATATATTACTTAAAAGGACATAACTAAAGCATATCAACTTCTTAAAAAAGCCTGTTTCTGAAAAAAATTTTAAGTCATCTTCACAAGAAATAAAACATTTAGTTACATTTTATAGTTCAATGCTTGATATTCTAATATGCAGAATTCATCTGCCTGTTGGAAGAGCATGCAAATGTAAAATATTACGGAAAAGAACCTGTCTGTTGCTGAAATAGTGCTAAGATGGGGAGGGAGGAGACTTGTAAAACCTTTGAGGGATAATTATCTGCAGTACGTAGATGAGATAACAGCATGATGTCCATCTGCGTGACTTTATGACCTTGAGTAAGACACTCAGCTTCCTGGTGCTTCAGCCACCTCATTTGTAATGTAAACAGCACACTTTGCTCTCTGAAGGGAAGTGTTCACTATATACTCTCTTGGAGTGCTTTCCACGTTGTAGGGACTGTGATTTTCTAATTTGTAGAAGAGCAGAACAGCAGCTTTAATGCAACCAGTTAGCTCTGCTCCCTCCTAAACCCCACCCCGCGGAGAGTTAAGTTGTTAGGATAAACCCTCTAGGAATAAGGAAACGGGAGTGATGACAACAGCGACAAGATGCTGTTACTCGGAAAGCAAATGTCAAGTGGAAACTAACTTAGCAGCCTGAGAAAGCTCAGTGCTAAGCCAGCAGTAGGGAAAAACCAAGAAGGAACTTGACTTAAATGGCAAAACCTTCTAAAAGCCTGGAACCTGGAAACGGGGTGAAAGGGGTACTGAGGAAACCTCCCCAGAAAATAGAATCCAAGACAGAAAATGCAAAGTAAGAGAGAGAAACATAAGAAAATTAGAGAACCAGCCCAGGAGGTTCAAAATCTAAAAAAACAGGAGTTCTGAAAAGAGAGAACAGAGAAAATGAAAGGAGGGAAATAATCAAATATGTAATTCAGTAAGTTTTTCCACTAATGAAAGACTTGAATTTTCAGACTGAAAAAGTACATGAGTGAAAAACCCACCCACACACAGATACACTACTGAAAAAGTTCAAAACTCTGGGAACAACGAGCTATCCCACAAACAGGGAAGTTGAGGGGAAAGAAAGATTTCCAACAAAGGATCAGGAACTAGAATAGCTACAAATCTCACATGGCAGCACCAGAAGTAAGACAGTGGAGGACTTCCTTCAGCATTCTGAGAAAATTACTCCCAACATAGAGTCCGCCTGGCCCTCACCAAATGAAGTAAGGGTGAGGGCAGAATAAAGAGCCTTTCAGACAGTCAAGTTTCAAAAAGTGTATCTGCATGCATCCATCCTCAGAATTCACTGGAGGGTGTACACTACGGAAGCGAGGGCAGCCACCAGGGGTTAAGAAATAGGTGAGAACAGGAAATAGAGTGTCCAGGGGAGGACCTGCGGATCCCTCAGAAGGGTAGGTGGGCAGTCCCAAGACTGTATCAAGCCCAGCTGTTTGGCAGGTCCAACAAGCAGGAGCCAGCTCAGGTTGGAGCAAGTCCAAAGGGTCCAGAAAAATTTCTCTGAAAAGATAAAATTGGAAGAATGGCTAATGTATTTGAACACTGAGAAACTTACACAAGTAGGGGTGAGTTTAGGCTTAAACTAGTGCTAACTCTGTGAAAACTAAGCCACTGAAACCCAGCACAGTGGTCACCCCAAAGAAAAACAAAGAGTATATAGGAAAAGATAGGACGGTATGGATAGACCTGGTCACTGAGCCATGCCTAGAATTTACATGGACTTTATAACATAAGTCTAGCAACTGTTAATCATGATAAAATCCATTGAGAAGGTGGGTAGGGAACTGTGTTTGCTTGGGGCGGGTTGGGGGCAGGTGTTGAGGTCAATAGCACTGCATCTTCATCTCACATCGTGGAAAATTAGTAAATAACACACCCCAGAAAAATCAGGAGGCGGCATTATAGGTTAGAGATAATAAAGGTGAAAAAAATGGGTGAAAGAATTGAAAGTGGTTGCTTGAGGAGAGCAGGAAGTGGAGGGTGGGGCTGTGTGAACTGTTTTTCATAACAAGCCTTGTAGAACCATTTGACTCTTCAAAGTGTCCCACGTATAACTTAATTAAAAATAATAACTAAAAATTGCAGCAGAAATAGAATGTATAGTGTATAATAATAAACTAGAAGAGGAGCTGTCTGCCTGTACAAAGAGCATGTCTATGAAGAACCAGAATAAGGACTAACAAATGGGAGAGGCATATGGAGACGTGTTTGATTTGCGTTCTGTCGTATTCTGGTGGCATATGGGTTAGTCTACAACACCAATTAATTACTTTTCTTTATGGTGCTACTGTAACTTAAAACTGAGAAATTGAGCAAAAAATAGAAATAGCGTAAGTCTCACTCTCTCCATAGACCTGCTGTGGACTGAGAAACAGAGCGCCCAATTATTATTCAAAATTTATCATATTTCCTAACTTGTGGAAAGTGAGCAGACAGAAGTTTGCCAGAGAAAGCCCTGAGTTTTCCAAATAATAGGTGATTATTTTATGAAATAATGTAGCTGGTGCTCTTTGCCAGATAATTCTAGTTCTGCTAGGCTTGCACTCGTGTCCTCTGTGATCTGTCAGAGCCATGGTCTGGCGGTGTTGGTGTGTGTTGCCACCACAGGACCTGGCACAGTGAGCAGGGCCCACCTGCCCACTCAGCGTTGGCGTGGAGTGTGAGTGAGAGGAGACGCCTTTATTGTTTCAGCTGAGACTGCTGTGTAGGGCACAGCTGGAAAGTGTTCAGGCCCAGAGCTGGAAGTCATCCTCCCATGGAAGCCACCTGCTGCCACCGTAGTGGTCCCCAGGGCCCCCGGCGCAGATGAGCAGGCACCAGCCATCCTCGAGCCCACTCTGCTTTCATTTCCAGCCCTGTTTGGTGTGAACTAGGGATAGTCCATGTCCTCAGGAAAGTTCAAGATAATTTTTCATTAACACCATCATCATCTCAGTTTCTCACAGAGCAAATGAGCAGACACTGAAGCAAAGATATTTCTTGCTTTGGGTCCCCCGTACCCTTAAACTATATGATGCCTTTCAGATTTCAAGAGTCAGGTTATCTTTTAAGGCACTTCAGGATTGAGAAATTGTTGACGTCAGTTAATAAAAGGCTGAAATAGCAGTTACAAATAGACATTAAAACAAAAGTAGTATTGTAGTTGCTATCAGCCTACGAGTGGTTGAAATCTACTTATAATGTTGCTAATTGAATCATTAAGAAATGATTTTTCAACATCAATATAGGTGTGACTTTTCTGGGACAAGAATCGTGTATTAGGTCATGGAACTTATTTCCTCTCACTGTGCCTTTTTATGTATATAGAAAGCCTTTTTGTGATGCACGGGCTACCTTCTTAAAATTATGGTATATCACATTTACTCCTATTAAGGCTCCTGATCTGGTTGTGTAATAAAAGAACATGAAACTCAGCTGAGTCTGTAGAGATAACAAATTAAGCTTTGTACCCTGTGTTTATAAAAGACATTATTATACTACTTTTCTGAAATGTGAGCAAACTAGTAGGAAGTTTTAAGAACTGATCCTTCATAAGTAGTAGTTTTGTTTTGAGAATTGGTATTTATTCACAAAAACAATTTTCCGTCTACTCTGTTTCCCAAAAGAGCCTTTAGGGCTCACCTTATTCAGTCCAGATTTTACTCGAGCTCTGATTTTTCAGTCTTCAGGAAATTGACATTTTTGGTACTTTGAAATTTTCATGATTTATTTTGCATGGTAAGGTAAATTACATCCACTACTTAGTTTTCTAGCAATCTATTTTAGTTGGTCATTTATCTAACTGCTAAATAAGTTTTTACTTGTTTTAGCACCATTAGTCATGTTCTATGATTGTTGCCAAGTCGTTTTCCAATAATATCTTTGCTAAAGTTAAATAGGGAATATAAGAAAAATTCTAAAATTGATTTGTGTATGTGAATAAGTTCTAACATTTAAGCACATTACCAATTTAATGATATTTTTTTCTAAATTTCTGATGAACTGCAGGACAGCTCGCTATGCTTTGTGATGGTTACACACCAATTTCCAAAGATCTAAACTTATAGATGGTTCAGAATCCTCTCTAAGCCACAGGAAATCAAAATTATCTGAGCTGAAAATCCCTGCATAAAACAGGGTGTGCAATGAGCTGTCTACCACCTGCAGGCTCACAGCACCACTGGGGCGCTGAGTCTTTGTGACCCCTGCATGCACTCATCATTGCCTTATGGTAGTTTGAACATACGCCATTGTCATACTATTAGAATTTATTTTGATGGTATTCACTGCTCTATCCTTTATCACAACAAAACAACAAAAATTGTCAGATGAATGAAAACAGATTTGAACGCAGATTCATAGTTCTGGAAGTGCAGACAAATGAAAAATGAACTAATGTGGAGTTCCCTTCGTGGCTCAGTGGTTAACGAATCTGATTAGGAACCATGAGGTTGCGGGTTCTATCCCTGGCCTTGCTCAGTGGGTTAAGGATCCGGCGTTGCCGTGAGCTGCGGTGTAGGTTGTAGACGCAGCTCGGATCCCGTGTTGCTGTGGCTGTGGCGAAGGCCGGCGGCTACAGCTCCTGTTAGACCCCTAGCCTGGGAACCTCCATATGCCGCGGGTGCGGCTCTAGATAAAAGGTAAAAAGACAAAAAAATAAAATAACTAATGTCCTCAGGTCATATTCTAGAAGTTGGAATTTAAGATATATCCATATAAGAAATATAAGAGAGCAGTCACAGTGAAGGTATTTACAGTGAAATTAAGGGAGGAGGAACCACATCTAAAGTTAGTGATTTAAATATAAACATAACTCATCAGGAAGAGAGTCATTAGGTGACTTAACTACCATATAACAATAAATAATATGGATTCAGAATGTAGACCACCATGAGCTTTGTTGATCTAGACAAGCTTCACTAGAAAGATTAGACTTAAACCACAGGCTTATTTCTTCTTCCACTAAATGAAAACCATTGTTTTCATCTTGTGATGAAGACCCTGTGACTTCCTAGGACAGGTGGTGGTGGTGGGTATTGAATAGGTGGTCAGCTGTGTCTGCCATAGGTGTTCTCTTCTCCTTCACGTCCGTCCACCAGCAGAGTGTAAAATAGTTGGAATTATATTGTTTTTGGCAAAAAATACGAGAAATTACTATCTCCAATGAGGAAATGTATTGCTTGTTATTTTGAATAACAGGGGTCCTGAGAGAGGCAGGTATAGAGTTAGTTGGAGTTAGTTGCGTGATTCGGTTGTTCATTGACATCATCAGCTCTCCATTCTGCCACCTCAGTGTGTTGTTGGCTGTGTCCTCAGCCTGCTCTCCTCTTTCTCAAGAGGGTTGCCACCGAACCAGGCCCGTATCCCGTTGTCCCTCCCCCTCACACACAGCGTCTTCTAGAGACGCTGATTGGAAGTTCCCCCACGGGCTTTCCCACCCTCTCTCTCAGTGATTGGCCAGAAAGAATCCCGTGCCCAGTCTTAAGCCAATCACTAAGGGGAAAGGTCTAGAGAACTCCACGGCGGTGGGGGAAGGTGGTGGAGGTGCGTGACTGGAGACTTCGATGGGCCATTTATCCCCAGTTGCCAGAATGATTCATCTGACCCTTCCCTGAAGGACTTGCACTTGAAAAGATCCACTTCTTTTCTATCAGTAATGTTTTAATTGTGGGTTTTTAGGCAGCTTGTGTTGGGTTGGTCGTTAGAAGAGAGAAATTGAACAATGGCCTTCCCAGTAGGTCAGAATTGTCCTAGCTATCTGATTTTCTCTTCAGTCAGTGATGTATATGGTATATAATGTGGAAAAGTATTGATTATAATGGATTTTTTATGGGTTTCTGGGTGGAATTGAAAACTGGCATCTAGAGTATAATAATAGGATTTTTTCAATTAATAAGTATCTCATTGTTATCTCATTTTTTTTTTTTTTGCCTTTTTTTGTCATTTTATGGCCGCGGGTTTATGGCCGCACCCGCGGCATGTGGAGGTTCCCAGGCTAGGGGTCTAATCGGAGCTGTGGCCACTGGCCTGCGCCGCAGCCACAGCAACGCAGGATCCGAGCCGCGTCTGCAACCTACACCACAGCTCACGGCAACGCCGGATCGTTAACCCAC
>PVHT021183699.1:4753487-4826654 GCA_004024745.2 Catagonus wagneri | reverse complement strand
TCTCATTTTTTAATCAGTAATGCTAAAGATATCTGGATTTAAAATATAGTCCATTTAAAATACATTCCCATGTAGTATAATTTATTGAGATGAATAGATAAAAAATGAATTTAAACCTGTGCTGATTTTCTAGCTTCTTTTAAGTCTTATCATAGGAATTTTAATTTAAGGCCAAAATGAACTCAGATATTTGATCCATGACATTCAGTTGTCATCTGGTGTTATATGGACCGTGCTCACATAACACATCACTGTCTTTCTGCCAGTGTGTCAGCTCAAGGTCAGGGAGGATGGACCATAAATCTTTGTAAGAGTGTCCTGTCCTTCTCTCTCCATCTTTTTGCCTCAGTTCATGTTAATACCATTGTAAGGAAATGTGAACTTTAGAGGGAGTGTCATAAGGAACACTCTTTTATCAACAATCTATAGGATGATAATTTTAAATTAACTTTTGTTAAACATTTTATAACCAACTTTTCATATATTTATGCATTGATAAATTTATTTTTAACCAGAAATCTGAGGAGTCCCTGAAAGCAGAACCACAGGAAATGGAATTCTGACCCTTGACTTAATGCCCTCTTTAGAGCATGACAATGGTGCCCTTCGGGGGCGAATGAGACACTTATCCCCTCATGCTGGGCCCTCTTCCTCCGTCATTTGTCTTCAGCCCCATAATCCCCATAAAACACCAAGATGCCAGACTAGACTGTGCTGATCACTGCCCTGGAGGCAGAGACAAGGGTTTGGGAGAGCTCAAGTGGAGCAATTAGAAATATTTAGAATCCCTGGCCAGAAATTCCTGTGGGTTTGAATTCTGCTAAATTAAAATGTGTCATCGCTAGCATTTGCTTCCTTCCAATGACCTTTCTTAAAATTTGACATTTATTTCATCTTTTAATGCCATGTTGCTTTGGGGACAGTAGTGTGTGTCCTAAAGGCTCGTGTGCACAGCAAGGAAGGAGATGAGGGCTCCACGTTGTCTTGTGCAGACGGCGGTCAGCCGAGGCCAGAGGGCCAGCTGAGGGGGCTTCTGGGTTGTCCTCTTTCTGCTTCAATGGCATCACCACCCCCTCCTAGAGCCATCCAGCTTTTAAATCTTCTGCCCCAGTAACTCATCATTTATTCTTTGAAACACCTGTTTACTTTTCCAGGAAGCCATATCTTTAATACACTAGACTTTAACTCCAGAACGAATGGTTTTGCTCCTGTCGGAGGAATCCTAAGCCTACGGAACAAAGAGGAGAGTTTTTCCCAGCTCACCTTGAAACCTTAAGGCCAAGGAACGCCTTTTTGGTTGGTCCTCACACTAAAGCTGCTCTGCCCAGAGGGTCAGTCAGAGACTTGAGCCCCTTTTCCCTTCGCTGAACCGTCCTGGCCCCCCAGCTTTCTGCTCCAAGATGCGCATGTGCCAAGCATTCGTGTGCGGGTGGTAATAAGCACCAGGAAGCTCCTGCCTCCAGCCAGGGAGAAAGGGACAGGGTTACAGGAGCCCCAGTGCAGCCTGTGTGCTGCTCGCAAGAGCCCTGCTGAGGGCAGGTGGACCTGAAACCCAGCCTGAGCACAGCTCACTAAGCTGCATGCCCATGGTGGCAAGCAGGCAACTAACTTTCAAAGGTAGTATCCATCTCCAAGTCCTGACCTAAAGGAAGTGACCTTTTTCCTAAATAAACTAAAGGCATGTTTTTGGTTAGTAATGGCCCCAAGAGGGAGTTTCAGTTGTTGGGAAAACTCAAGGTCTTTCTATTTCGTGGCAGTGATGTTGAAAACATGTTAGTGTTGACATGAAGAGCTAATAAATGAGAAAAGAAAAACAAAAAACAGAATTTATTTGACCATGAGTAATAATAAACATAATCATTTATACAGAGCATCCACCATCCATGCTTTATTAAGCCTTTTAATAGGCAAGTCTGTCATTACAAATGCATCTGATTAACTTTGCCCTAACTTTGATTCCATTAGTACGCTTGGCTCATATAAGCTTGACCTTCCTCTGGGCTGTTTGCTTGTGAAGTACAATTGGTCCATAAGCAACTTTTTAAAATATATAACAAACAAACAAAAAAAAAAAAAAACACCAGGACCATCCTCAGTCCTGACATTACAGTGTGGCTGAAGGGTTTTCAAAGCCCTGAACATATGGATCCCTGGGAGATTATATAACCCAATTCCCAAGCTTCCTTTTTTAAGATGATGACAAAGCCATCCGTCCTCTCCCTCGGAGTTGTTACCGGTTTAGTACAGTTGTGTCTATACCCTCATCATTTCCAGTCAAAACGTCATTTTCCAAAGTTATTTAGAGAAATAGAAACTTTAACAGCAGTTACTCAACTCAAAGCACAATGATTGTTATAATCCATGAACAAATTAGTTTAAAAAAGCTATGGGCGCCATCAGAAAAAGAAAGAAAGAGAGAAAGAAAGAAAGAAAAATGTTTCAATTGGAAAAGTAGTTACAAAAGGGGACACTCCTCCCCCCCCCACCCCCACCATTTATTCCTAGACCCCTGACTAGACTCTGATTCCTGGCTTCCTTGGTCATATTTCCCAATTGTTTTCACCTTTGATATTCTTATTGTTCTGCTTTAATGCTTATCTTTCTTTTTTTGCTTCTATGATGTACTTTTAAAGATGTTCCAATTAAGGAGTTCCCGTTGTGGCTCAGTGGTTAACGAATCCGACTAGGAACCATGAGGTTGCAGGTTCGATCCCTGGCCTTGCTCAGTGGGTTAATGATTCGGCGTTGCCATGAGCTGTGGTGTAGGTTGCAGACGTGGTTCGGATCCCGCGTTGCTGTGGCTGTGGCGTAGGCCGGCGGCTACAGCTCCGATTAGATCCCTCGCCTGGGAACCTCCATATACCACGGGTGCAGCCCTAGAAAAGGCAAAAAGACAGAAAAAAAAAAAAGTTCCAATTAAATAAGCCCAGTGCAATCATACCTTATCTCTGGAACAGAACAGGCTCCTCAGGCTGGCATCTAGGATGCTTCCAGGTGACTACTCTGAGCTCTGGATCATCATCACCTTTTTATTCTCAGAGACCATCAGTTAGGACAGGACTGTACACAGGGTCATGAAAGTTTGCGGTCCAGTCCAGAAGTTGATGGAGGTCCCTGCATGCAGAATAACGCCCGGTCAGTCTAGAATAAAGTGAGAAATGTTGCTACATCACCTAACATCAGGATGTGCTCAGGCTAGATTCAGGCCGTTTTGGGGGCTTCAAGTATATCTGTGTGCTCCACATGCATCTTACTCATCCATCATGATATAAAGATACGTATTCCATAAAACATCAAGAACGATACTTTGAAAAATGAAAATAAGAATGAAACCAGCAAGGAACCTCTAGGTAATAATGCTAACATTTATAGAATCTTAAATCCATCTCTAGGCAGAAGTCAGACTTTAATACCATCCAGCAGGACTATTAATAGCTATTTACTGCCCAGGATAAGTGATTGTTGTTTTTTTCCTCAATGTCTGTAGTCAGAATCACCTACCCATGGGCTCTATTATGACTCAGCTCTTTTCGATACCCTTGATGGAAGTCTGCAGAATTCGGTTTGAAGGTTGGGTAGGCACAAGGTGTTTTTCTCAAATAAATGAGCAGGCCTAAATCTTTTGCCAGGAATTGAGATCCGAATTTCTGAAATAGATGATTAAATGTAAAGACTGTTTCAACGCTAGCTCCTGGATTTCATTCCAGAGAGTGTCATTATTTACGATGCTTTAACCTGAATGTAACAGAAATCCTGACCCACACCGATTTGAATAATAATGTAAGTTTTGAGCTCAATTAAGTCCAAAGCACTGCTTGTTGGAATCACCTGGAGAGCTTAAACAATACCAGTAACAGGGTAACTGAATCAGCATTTCTAGGGTGGGTCTTGAGCCTTGGTAATAGTTAAAATCTTACCAGGTTGTTCAAATGCATAGTGAAGTTTGGGGCTGATGATCTAGAAGCTCATCAGTGTCCTCAAAGGCCCAGTTTCCTTCCCCATCTCTGCCCTGCCCTGCTCAGAACAGGCTCTTCCTCAGTTTATAAGCAAGAAAGGAAACAGAAGCAAAAAAGAAAGGCCTCCTGGATAGGCGACTAGTATCCACAAGGATGCAGGTTCAATCCCTTGCCTTGCTCACTGGGTTAAGGATCCTGCATTGCCTTGAGCTGTGGTGTAGGTCGAAGACATGGCTCAGGTCTGGTGTTGCTGTGGCTGTAGCCTAAGCTGGAAGCTGCAGCTCCGATTTCGACCCCTAACCTGTGAACCTCCATATGCCATGGGTGTGGCCATAAGAAGAAAAAAAAAGGAAAGAAAAAGACAGGTCATGTCTTCCCGGGACTCTGGATTGGATTGCCTTCCCCTAAGGAGAGGGCCCGGCTGCAGGGCCCTGTGGGGAGAAGGACAGGAGTGAGAGCACAGGCGCACCAGGGCCCCCTCCCTTCATCGAGTTCAGTCAGCCCTGCTGCATGCTGCCTGGGTCTCCAGATCGAAGCTTTTCTGCAAACCTTTGTGGGGAAATTATAGATTTCATCGTTGTGAGTGTATTCAACTTCAAATGAACAAACACCTTCAGAATAGTCAGTTTTGTTGGAACTGATTTATATGTGCCCCCAAGTCACCGGGCTGTGCAGAATCATGCATTAAACACCACTGAACTCCTGGGGAGAGTGGGGTCAGGAAACAGCATTCAGGAACTTCATCAGTAATAGATAAAGCAGGAACCTAGTCAACATGGAGGCTCGGTTTTACAAATGTTAAAATGATTATGAAATAAATAAATACTACATGCAGTACTTAGGCCCTTAACCTCGAAAAAGACCTGAAGCTTGGTTGAGGAAGTGAACATAAGAAAGGTGCAGCTCGTGAGCTACAGTGAAGTGATGAAAGGAGAGTTCTCTGGAATCTGACAGATTTGGGTTATGAGTACAGCTTTTCACACTGAGGTCGCTGGCAGACGTGTGAGGTGTGTGCTGTGTGCGTTTTGTGCATTCCTGGGTGTCCAGGTCCAGCCACACGCAATTTTCTGCTTTCACTCAGTGTTTCCTAGGGATACAACTGGGCATAAGCAAACACGAAATTCATGCTGTGTTCGATTATTCCCTAATCCGTCAGTCTTGTTGGAACAGATTCGCATTTCCAAAGCAAGCATTGTAACAGAACTGATTCTACTCCAGGTGTGATGTGCAGCTTCTGAATCTGGTTGGGTTGGGGAAATGAAGATACAGAAAGATTATGTTTTTGGAGTTCCTGTCATGGCTCAGCAGTAGCGAGCCTGACTAGTATGCATGAGGACGCAGGTTTGCTCACTGGCCTTGTTCAGTGGGTGAAGGATCCAGCATGGCTGTGAGCTATGGTGTAAGTCACAGATGCGGCTCATATGTGGCATTGCCTTGGCTGTAGTGTAGCCAGCAGCTGCAGCTCCAGTTCAACCCCTAGCCTGGAAACTTACATATGCTGTGGGTGCAGCCCTAAAAAGACAAAAGACAAAAAAGAAAGATTACATTTTCTGTATTTTTTGTTTTCAGTTTAGTAACTGAGTTCTCCGTTCTCAATTCAATAATAAATTTCTGTTAATCGGAAATTTTAGAATGTCTGTTTTGTTAATGGTTGCATACATCCCTAGTATTTATAGCACGAGCTTTCTCACTGTATCTGACTCCCCATTGGAAATCTGCAGGGGCTCCTTCTCCCTGGGGTAAATCCTACAGTTTTTAGGCACAACCCGCAGGTCCCTGGACACTCTCCCCTCCTCTGGCCTTCCTGTGAGAGCCTCCCTCCAAATCGCCCCCAGCCCTTCAGAAATGAAGGGCAGAAACAGAACAGCTGTTTCATACCTCTGCTGTTTTGCTCCACTGTGACCAAAATGATCTAAGTGGTCACAGAAGTCCTAGATTTCCTTCCAGTCTCTGCCCAATCACTTCGTGTCCCATGGAGCTTTCCCGGCCACCTTCTAGAAGCTTTAAGCCTTTTCAGTAGGTAGCTGTGTCCTACTTAAGTTGCAGATTCCGGAGACCCGCCCTTAACCTACAGAAGCAGCATCTTGAGATGGAGCCCATCCTGTGTTATCTGCAATTGCTTCCTCTGCTTTCACGGTCAGAGTACTGCTTGCATTGTATAAGGCTCTTATAGGCAATTGTGTCTATGACAGTATCTCATGTCAGATATAGTGTCTGACCCTCAGTAGATGTTTAGGAGTGAATGAAGCTGTAGAGGGTTTTGTGTGCTGCTCAAGGGTCCAGATGTACTAGGCTTTCTTTCCTCCGGCCTTTTCTAGGTCCTAAAAAGTCACCTCATTTCCCAGGGGCATTCACCAACCACATATGAAAAATAACAAGAATGGTTGGTATATAGTGATAAATGAGGTTTTTATAAATTCGTTTAAGGGCTAAACTTTCTAAAGTGATATATATGTAAATAGACAATTATTTCCTTTTTTTTAAATTCAAAAGTCTCATAATTGGTAATGTTTGTGTTTATCAAAGCCGTTCCAACACTTGGTTTCCTTTTACGAACTGTCATTGAAAGTAGTTCTTAAACCATGCTAGATCCTCTGCTTGGATTTGCTGTAAGGAACCATTTTTTTATTTGTCTCTAAAGGGACATCACGGGGGTCATTTAGCCCAGAGAATGGTGGTACAAGGGTGCACATTTCATCCTCACACGGGTCAGTTAGCTTTGCCGTAAGCAAAGCAGCCTTGGCCGAGGCCCTTCTATCTGGGTCAGCCATTGTGCAGATGCCTACTTTGGTGCCAGAAACGGCACGGGAAGGCACGCAAATGGTTCTACCCAGCCAGCGACACTGTGAGAAGCCCAGCTGGAGACCGGTGCTGGCTGGGTGGTTTCATCAGTTGGTCTGATCACATGTAAGTGGAGAGGGGGAAACCCTTGACAAATAAAGTAACATCTGTGCCGACTGGCATGGTGAGCACAGAACGATTCTGATTTGCAGAAGATCAGTCAGGTTGCCTAATTATATAAATACAACAACTTGGTAGCCTACAGGTCCAAAAGATGGGGTCATTTCCCTACAGAGGCCATGTAATTTACTGGCCAAACAGTCTCTTCTGGGAGAGAGCTTTTTTTTTCCCAGTTAAAATGTTCAGAAGGCAGGTAGTTGCCTTAACAACTGTGCTTAACATTTTTATACCTTTTGAGTTTTTAAAAGCTAGGAAGTTCCTAAGACAAACCATATGCATATGCTTATTTACTTAAAAGAGCAGTAAGAGGATTTTTGCAAACAATAAGGTTTGTAACTCAGAGTAAGGCTTTATTCCTCCTTCTCCGGCTACACCTGTGTTAAGGTTGTCCTAATTAAAGTTTTAATTTTCAGTATTTTTATTTTAGGATTGTACTTTAGAACATGCAGCATATGATCTAATTTTCTGTCACCGTTCTTATCTTTTCTGTTTATTGTTTTATAAACAACCTCTAGAAAGGCAAACTTAGAGTATAAGAGCTCCCAGTGTTGAAGTGGCAAGAGGCAGAAACGTGTGCTTCTAAGTGCTAAAGGTATTGAAAAGATATTACTTACTATGATTATTATTAAAATATCTTCCGAAAATCAGGGATAAATTTAAATACCATAGATTATGGACATGTACCATTTTCTTTTTATTGGCATTTATGTTTGAAAGGTGCTCTTTATTCTCTGATACTGATACACAGCCTCTGTTTATCAAAAGTTACGGAAAAGAGCATGCATAGCTCAACAAAATTCATTTATATTTGGATTCAAAATAAGTGTGTGTATGTGTGTTTACAGTAGAATAAATTGATACCTATCAGTCTGAGAATTAGTCCAGAATAGAACAGTGAAGCGGCTCCGGACAGGACTGGCTGAGAGAAACTGCAAAGCTGCCTTGAGAGCCCGTTACCCTGCTTCTCCTCCCTGCATCCTCCTCCATGCTGAGAATAGGTTTCCTGGACTGTTACCAAATGTGCTTCTAGCCCTGCAGCCACCTGTTAAAACCACCTTACTGCAGGGAAGTGGTAAAGAGCTTCACAGCCTTTCCAGGGGGATTGGAAGCTGTATTCACAAGTGACCAAGAAGGCATGAGATGGTTCGTCCAAGTCCTTGCCGTTCAGAGTGTGGGCCATGGACCGGCTGCATCGTCATCCCCAGGGAGCTTGTTAAAAATACCGGATCTCTTGAAGTTCCCATTGTGGCGCAGTGGTTAAAGAATCCGACTAGGAACCATGAGGTTTCAGGTTCGATCCCTGGCCTAGCTCAGTGGGTTAATGATCCGGCTTTGCCATGAGCTGTGGTGTAGGTTGCAGACGTGGCTCGGATCCCACGTTGCTGTGGCTGTGGTGTAGACCGGCAGCTACAGCTTCAATTAGACCCTTAGCCTGGGAACCTCCGCGTGCCACAGGTGCGGCCCTAGAAAAGATTAAAAAAAAAAAAAAATTCAGTCCCCCCCCACCAGACCGACTAAATTAGACTGCCTTAAACAACATTCTCCAGGTAATTTTCGTGTGTAATAAGATTGGAAAGAATTAGTGTAAGTAATTGAATACCAAATCAGAAATGAAATTTTCTGTAGGTAACTATGCCAGCTTCAGGCTTATCCTGCTGTGAACATGTTGTCCTGGTGGGTGGCGGGTAAGTGCTTTCTATGTGTGAACCTTGCTCTTAGGACATTTTGCGTGTTTTAGCTTCTTTAATCCTCAAAAGACTCTTGGAGGTCAGTGCTATATTATCTCCCATCTTACAGATCAGAGAACTGAGGCTTAGAGAGGCAGAATTTAACTCCTGTCAACAACAACAAAAAAATTCCTAGTCATGACTGGACAATGGGTAATTTGTACCTTACCAGGTAGAGCCAAAAGAATAAAATGGGGTAAGATACGAAGATCGTTTCTTACTTCCTCAATTAAAATTTTGAAAGGCAGTTCAATAAGAGGGAACTTCTTTACCTTAATTTTGTGAGCTTTACATCCTCTTTCTGTAAAATATCGTTTATAATCGGTACCCCCTATGGCCCACTCAGGGCAAGCACGTGATTTGAGTTAATTATTTTAACCTACTCACACCTGACTTCAAAAGGATACTTGGAACAATTCTAATATGTAAAACAATGAAGTGAATGCGGATTAATATCTAATTGATCACTTTGAGGGACACGTTAAAGTCAAGCTGCAGTTTGTTAGAGAAAATTTTTGCACAGAAAAATAACTTTCTCCCTCTACCTCACCCGGTGGCACTGCCCAGCGGCCTCCTCTTGGACTGCTGCAGGGAACTGGTTGGGAGAGTCCCTGGTGGGGACCAGATGAGGCAGCGTGATCAAAGAGCAGAGCTGGCAAAAGCCTGGCTCTCACCTCACCTGGTCAAGCTTATTTTAGAGCAGGCGGTTTTTAACAGTATAAGGGGGCAGTTTTGTCTTTTATTTTGGTAAAATAGACCTAACATAAAACTTACCATCTAAATCATTTTTAAGTGTACAATTCAGTGGTATTAAATTCCTTCCATCTCCATAACTCTTTGTATCCCTTTGATTTGAAACTCCATCCCCACTAAACAGTAACCTTCTACTCACCCACACCGTTCCCTTGGCAGCTGCCATTCTACTTTCTGTCATTATGACTTGACCACTTTATCTCATATAAATGGTATTTCTATAAATATCATACAGGATTTGTATTTTTGTGACTAGCTTATTTCACTTAGCATAATGTCCTCAAGATTTATCCATGTCGTAGCATATGTCAGAATTTCCTTCCTTTTTAGAGCTGAATAATATTCCATCATATGTATATACCACACTTGGCTTATCCATCCCTCTGTTGGGGGACACTTGGGTTGCTTCCACATTTTAGCTGTTATGAATACTGCTGCTATGAACATGGATGAACAAATATCTCCTTGAGATTCTGCTTTCAGTTATTTGAGTACATACCCAGAAATGGAATTGCTGGATCATTCAGTAATTACATTTTTTAAATGATTTTTATTTTTTTCCAGTATAGTTGATTTACAGTATTCTGTTAATTTTCTACCGTACAGCAAAGTGACCCAGTCAACACACACATATACACACACACATACGTACATCAAAAATTTTTTTTAAATGTGCATCAAAAACCATATTGGATGCAGGTTCAATCCCTGGCCTCACCTAGTGGGGTAAGGATCTGGTGTTGCTGTGAGCTGTGGTTTACGTTCCGGACGTGGCTGGGATCTGGCACTGCTGTGGCTGTGGCATAGGCCAGTGGCTGCAGCTCTGATTTGACCCCTAGGATGGAAACTTCCATGGGTGCAGCCAAAAAAAAAGAGAGATAGCTGTCCAACTTAATTCTTTTGCAAATGGATATCGAGTTTTCCCAGCACCATTTATTGAAAATACAGCCCTTTGCCCAATTTAATGATCTTGGCACCCTTGCAAAAATCATTTGACCTTACGTGTGAGAGTTTATTTCTGGTTCTTTATTGTATTCCATTGATCTATATATCTGTCTTTATGTCAGTTTTGATGCCACATCAAAACTATGCCACACAGTTTTGATCACTGTAACTCTGCAGTAAGTTTTGAAATCAGAAAACGAGTCCTCCTAATTTGGCCTTCAACAGGATTGTTTTGACTATTTGGAGCCCCTATGAATTTTAGGTTGAATCTTTCTATTTCTGCAAAAATGTCAATGGGATCTTGATAGATACTGCATTGAATCTGTAGCTCATTTTGGATAGTATTGATATCCTACTAATATTGACTCTCCCAGCCCATGACCATGAGATTTATTTCCATTTCTTTCTCTTTAATTTCTTTAAGCAATGTTTATAATTTTCTAACATAATAAGATTGTATTATTTAAAAACAGATAATTTTATTTCTTCCTTTCTGACTTGAATGCTTTTTACTTCTCTTTCTTGCCCGATTGCTCTGGCTGGAACTTCCAGTACTGTATTGAATAGCACTGGATGTTCCCGCTTTGAGTGCAGAGAAAGAAGCTGTTACCCTGAAATTGCTGCTCAGGGTTTGTACATTGGACCAAGTTATTATAATTATTTACTTTTTCACAAGTTATTTCATTTGAGTTATTCTTCCTGCTTAGTCTTGTTTAGAGAACATATACGTTTAGAGTACAGTGGTGCTTAGAATTTGATTCGGAATCAATTTTGATGATTTAAAAACAGTAACATCTCCTTTTTTCTCCCTTGTAATTACCTTTTACCTTTTTTCTTATTTCCTCTCTATCGTGTTATTTGAATACTGATTTGATTTTTACGGAAATATGATCTGAGTTCATTGTAGAAAATCCAGAAAAAATGAGAGAAATGACCTACAAATCCTGCCATTTAGACAAATAACCAGTATAATCAGTTTGCCAAATGTCTTTCCTTCCCCGCCCCCACCAGCCAAAAGCAGAATCATTCTTTACCTACCCCTTTTCTAGTCAGTACATGGTATGTTATTGTCAAAGGTTCTCCTATGAGAACATTTGACTTTGAGTTGCATAATATTCTGTGCATCAGTGTACCTGTAGTTACTCAAGTCCCCTGTCATTAGACATTTAGGATTTGGGAAGAACGTCTGTGTGCATGGTGCTGTCAAGACGCTGAGGAACTTCCTGGGAGTTCTTTTTTCATGTGTCCATCATTCCTTGGAATAACTTTCTAGAACTGTATTAATAATCTGGAGACAAAAAAATGAACATTTTTTTGAGCATTTACTATGTGCCAGCACTTCCTTTGGAACATCTCATGTAATTCAGTCCTCCAACGATCAGCTGAGGTAGGGAAGATCCTTATCCTCATTTCATAGGCAGGAAACAGGCCCAGCGAGCTCTTCTCTGGGGTCAGGGTCTCAGAAACCCCATGCGATGCACACCGATGCTGCGGCTGCCACCGCGCTCCCACTCACCCCCCAGCGCGGCTGTCCTGGTCACACGCCCGGACCACTCATCTTTATGCTCTTGCAAAGCCTTCCGTGCTCCTCTGCCGTGCTTCCTGGGGGTGTCTTCCGCTGCTGACACCATGTGCTCTGGCTGGGTTTCCACGTGTGTGTTTTGCCCTTGCGTAACCACAGCTTCCTCAGAACATCCAGGGCCTTCCCACTTTTTCTCCTCGAGACTCTCCGTTTCCTTCCCTTCCCACTCCCTGCTCACCCATCTGCTCCACAAAGACTGGGCGTCTTTCCCGTCTTCCGGCTGCTATATTTGGCCTGTTCCTGCCGCCTGCCGGTCGGTGTCAGTTCCTTGTCTGCCTCCCTGCGATCTGAGGACACCGACTTGGCGGCTATCGGGACTCCACCCCAGTGCTCTTCCTGCCCCACTTTTCTCCAGACCAGGCGTGCTGGGGTTTCCGTTAGTCCGGGAACAGAGACCATCCCCTGCCGCCTGTGTGGTCAGGGCAGGGCCACAGCCCCCAGAATGTCAGTACAGAAAAGCTTGAGCTTCTGAGAGGAAAGGAAGAGGAGGCCTTTGTGCCGAACCTTAGCTCCGGCGCTGCTCTCCATGCCCTGACTCAGCTCAGGCTCTTTGCCCTTGTTCCCCGCTTTTCTGATCCCAGTCCTTTGTTGACTGGGTCCCTGCCTCTTAAAACAACTGACTTCGTCATTTCCTCTGAGCCAAGTCCCCCTTCTTCAAGACCCGTTAGAAATGCTACCTCTTCCAGAAAATATGCCTTCACGTGCACCTCTGTGGATTGGAAGCCGTCTGCCTTCCCCATCATCGTGGAGCCTCCCCCGTCGTAGCTCCTGCCTGTGCTCCTCTCCTGCCTTTATGTATGGGTCTCACCTCCTCCTAAATTCACCTCCCCCTAAATTTGCAGAGGTCGGAATACATGGGTCATTCGTTTTTGTATTTCGTACAAGGCCGAATATAGTGAAAATGAATATATTTGTTGAATACATTGATAAGTGACTAAACGATAAACTACAAAACTCACCCTCTTATTAACCAAGAAATAAAGACATGGAAGCATTAGCAAAAGGGATATATAAAATCCATATATTATAAAACCATTTGGACAAGTGAGAGGTGTCCTATCTGTGGAAGTGTGATGATGTGTGTCAGCTCTTTTGGGGTGAATGGTGGTGGAAACCCCACTTTAAAAAAATAAATAAATTCAGAACACATTTTTCCAGATACAGTCAAAACGAAATCACTAGGCAAGCAAAATGGATCACAGCCAATCCTACCTGAATGTTTCTGAAGGAAAACAATGTAGAAAGCCATTTGGGGTTAGGCCTTACCAATAGTGAGTTTCTCTGAAAGGAAACTGAGAGATCAAGTTCTTCATTGGAAGGGCCTAGTAATCAAGCATAAGAAAGAAATGTTCACGGGAAAGAAATGGGAGAAATGGGCCAAGTGGCCTCGTTCTCAAACAGCCATCTCAACCTTGGCATCACTTCTAGAGAGCATGGCTTACACCGGAGACCACATTTCAGGCAGGACATGAGATGATCCACCTCACAGGTTTGTGGTGGGTATTAAATGATCTAATGCATGCAAAGCCCAGAGCCAGACATGTTACAATCACTGTAAAAGTGTTAGATGCCAGCTGCTTGTCCTTCTGATGCGGTGGCCCTCGTCCTCTAGCCCTTCCCTGAGGGGCCGCTGGGCCACCGCTGCTGTGTCACACACGTAGTCTGCATGTGGCCCTATGTCCTAATCCTCCATCAGTTTCTTGCCTTGCACACCGGTTGACCATCCAGAACTTAAGACAGTGATGGATCTTAAGCCCCAGTTCATCTTTCTAGGCTAAACCACATAAAGGTTTTTAAACCAGCAACCAGTGTTTTCCAACAGTGAATCGTAAAATCCTCATTTAAAATCTATTTCACTGTTTTGACATGATAGATAAAAAATTTTTAAGGAAAAATGATTGCCTTTATGGAGTACCTACTCTGTGCCCAGATACTCTCTGTGTGTTGCCATTTTGTTCTCCTGCCAGTACTGCCAGGTGAGGGCAGGAGGACCAAGAAATCAAGGAACTAGTTCAGGATTACACAGCTAGTAACTGGGAGAGAGAGGATTTGAACCCAGGTGTGTCTGCCCCTGAATTCCACCCTGTGCCACCATCCTCCTCCCTGGAATGGAAGGCTGAGCATGTGTGCCAAAGTAACTACGATAAGCATCTCTCTTCATGTCTTACGTATACATAAAACTGACACTAACTGTTTGTTTTTATAAAACCTCAAGGCAATTAGCCAAGCATTTGTTTTTGATTACAGAGGACCAACTTAATGAAAACAAATGACTAAAGCTGTCAGTGTCTGAAACGTGTTAGTTGGAAGGCGTGTGGAGCATGAGAAACTAAGATAGAAATGAAATGTAAAGTCGCTTCCCACAATTTTAGAAGCCTGATTCTTGGCTCTTTCTTTTATCTGCAATTATATAGAAGAGTGAAGAATAAATGACACCCTTTTGCCTCCAAGTGATTCCATTTCTATTTATAAAGTCTGAGTGATATTTGAAGGACTTGGGAATGTTTTAAGATCAAGCAGACTCTAGAGAGATAATACACAGGATTTCAAACTTCTAAACAGGGCCCCTCAACCTGTTTCAACCAGAATGCTCCTCCTATCTCAAAATTAGGCTTTTGTGTCAGCTTTCCTTGGAAATAAAGATGAAAACTGCCGTTTTCCACAGTGTAGATTCCATTTGTATTGAGGTTTATTTGGGATTTAGGCAAGCGAGATGCTCTTTCCCCTGGCACCAGAGCCCTAAGCAAAAGTGGACGCTTGAAGGACCATGCTTTATATCCCCCTGTGCTCACCCGCACATGCTTTGGGGTGCCATGCTCTCGGGTCTGCGCTGCACGCTTGTGCAGGTTGTGTACCGCGTAGCTGACAGCGTGCCATTCTTACCCCATTTCCCTTATAGCAGTGTTCCCACTAGCACAATAAAGTGTTTGGAGGAAGAGGCGTCTTTGAACTATATAGTCTTCTCTTCAGCTCTCCAACACCTCACCACCCACAGGCTGCGCCTGTGTCGCCTGATGTGTCTCATCTCAAGCCTTCTTCCCTCTCAGCTTTTAAAAAGAAAGCAAACTGAGTAAAATAGACCCATTTAGGTAGGAATGACTGCTGGGGATTAAAGCTCCCAAGGGTTTGCGCATTTTATAAGAAACGATCGCTTAATCCAAGTTAAACTAATACGTAGACTAAATAGAGAAGAGGTTTTAAGCCAGGAGGTAGTACATTCCTAGTGTCGCTTTCCATTCTGGCCTGTCAGCATCCCACTTGGGAGCCAAGTGCAAAGACAAACTCTGGCCACAGCTGAGTCTCCTCCGTTCAAAGGACTGCCACGCTTTGGCCTCAGCACAGTTCTAGGCTCGTCCAGTTGGGTTTGTGTCTGTAACATGTTGGAAAGGTGACTTGTTCAGTTGAAAGGAGAGGGGTCAGGGACCGGTATTCCCAGAGCATTTATTCTCATTTCTTTATAAGACTTTCATGTACTCTGCCCCCTACTTCATATAACTTTCCTGTTCCAGCTACAAGCTTGTCAGCTCCTCGGAAGCAGAGTTCTGCCTTTTTACCTTCTCCATAAAGTGCTGAAGTTTGGCTCAGAATGGGTAGAGGATTATTCCAGGTTATGTGACTTGTTGATGGCAGGACCGGAGACAGATTTAGGATTTTCGTTGCGCTGTGTACTAAGCCAGGGTGCTTTTCATTCCGCCACTGTGTCAGTTCCCTGTGGCAAACCACCCCAAAACCCCACTCCTCCAAACGGCGTTGTTTGTTCTCCCAGGTTTGTGACCCGGGCCACGGCTTGGCTAGGCTGCCCTTCTGCTTCCTGTAGTGCTAACTTGGGCCACTCACCTGGCCAGCTGCAGAGGGGCTGGGCTGAAGGTCCAGGAAGACTTCATCCCTGTATCTGGAACTGTGGCCTCTTTCTCTCCACATTTTCTCTCTTCTGTGTCAGTCTACTGGACCAGGCTTCTTTACAGCTAATTGCGTTAGCTGTCTTCCTCTGGTGAAAGCAGAAGTTGGCAAGCCTCTTACACTAGCCCCAACTAGCACAGTTCGACTTCTGCCTTGATGTCTCTTGATCAAGGCAAGTAACAGGCCAGCCCAGATTTGCGAGCCCAGTGAGTGGGACGGCACGCACGTTGAGGGAGGAAGGAATTGACGGTGACTGTCTTTGGAGACTAACCACAACCTCTGTTAACCGAGAGATGTGGCCTTCTTTCTCTGATTCCTGAAGGGTCCTGATAGAACAGGGAAACTCAAGTCTATGCAGCAACAAAGGAGAAAAGGGAGAGGAAAAATGCCCTGAAACATCTCATCGTTTTCCACCTAAAGCCCAGCCGGTTTGTGCTTGCGCTTGTGCAATCCTACAGTGGCCATTTCCCAAAAATTTGTTTTTAGAGCTACTGCTAAGTCTGTTTTCTTCATCAGGCATTTAAATGCGTATTCCTAAGGATTCATACTCCAGGCAGCTGTTAAAAACAGTACTTTTCAGTACCAAGTATGTGTATTGCTAAAATGCCGTACACCTACAAGTAACCTTTTCAACTCTTAATTTCACATCTATGTGTCAAATTATACTCAGTCTCTAAGAAAAAAGCACATCTTGGAAGGTTTCTCTTCCCTTCTTTTTAGCGACAAAGGATTCTTATGTGAAAGGGCGAGCGTCTAAGACTGGAAAATCAATTTTCTAGCCTTGCCCGGCTCTGGCAACATCCTTTCTTTATATTCCAGCTAACTTGGTTTAAAATATCCTACATTATGAGAGTTATTCTCTTTCTCTGAGAAATTAACTCCTTTAATCTTCTAAGATTCCTTAGGAAATTTTTTGCATGGATTATTTTTTTTTCCTTAAAAAAACCAAAGAACCCAGACTTTATCCTTTTGTTACAGTCTGATTCTCTTTGACCATTTAAATAATTATCCTACCCGGAGTATAGTTTTTTTTCCTAGAAACAGTCAAATAAATAAAAAGCTCTCTTGTACCCTTTCAAGAGAGGAAATGTAAGAGCAGCTAATTATGGACTATGGGGGCAAAACCTTTTCAAGTGCTTTGGGAAATCTCATATGGTAAGAAACTGTCATTGTTTAGAGCATGATGAGGTTTGTCTTATACAAATGGAAACCTCTGGTTTCTCATATGTGTGTGAGAAAATGTAATGGTTTTGTACCAGCTGCCAAGGGAGTAAGAGCCACTGTAATCCCATTTACTCTTCCAGTTTATGGGGTAGGTAGTTATTGAAGATATTTTATGTACTTTTTTAAAATGCAAGGTTGTATGGGTAAACATTTACAGATGGCACAAAACTAGCATTCGATGAGGAAAAGTCTAAATTTTTTTTTTAAACCTACATTTTACCCATACTCTGTTTTAGTGGTGGTGGCAAGAGTGGGTTTGCTCTTGTTTATTTGCTGCTTTTTTTTTTTTTTTCTGTCCAAGACTAAAAAGACATTGTGGCTCTTTAAAATAGTCTGATTCGGAGTTCCTGCTGTGGCGTAGTGGGTTAAGGATTCAGTGCTGTCTCTGTGGCCGCACAGGTTCAATCCCCAGTGCAGTGGGTTAAGGCTCTGGTGTTGCCACAGCTGTGGCACAGGTCACAACTGTGGCTCACATTCAGTTCCTGGCCCAGGAACATCCATGTGCTGCGGATGTTGCCAACAAGAAAAAAAGAAACCCAGGTCACATGGAGAACTTTGGGGATTTTTGTTGGTCTCTTTTTTCATTTTCATATCTTTGCCCCCTTCATTTTAGGAAGAAGAACTAGAAGCCCAGATTTCATTCCTTCAAGGACAGTTGAATGACCTGGAGGCCATGTGCAAATACTGTGCGAAGGTGATGGACACTCATCTTGGTGAGTGAAGGGCTTTGGTCTTGGGGATCGTTGACAGTCACGACAGCTATGGCCACGAGAGCCTAGGGTAAACTCTTGCCGTGAGCTATCTCATGTAATCCTCGCGGCCAGCGGGGGTACAGTCACTCTCCACTTTGCACAGATGAGGAAACCGAAGCACCGAGAGATTAATAAGATTTTCCCCCAAATTATAACACCAGTAAGTGGAGTGGAAATTCAAAATCAAGCAGTCTGACTGTAGCTTTCAGCTCTCAACTGCTGCACTGCCCTTTGTAAATATCTGAACCCCAAACTAAAATGAAGCGTTGAGCTGCCAGGATCAAATAGTCAGCTGTACGGTTGTGCTAACCCGTCTGTAATCACTGACGTGATTGTTTTGGCAACACTTTCTGTACATTGGTAAATATATGCTTTAACCACCTGCCTGAAATGCACGTCAAGACCATGACCTTTTCTTACTTCTGACTGTGCCTGGAAGAGATGTCCTAGTTTGAAGTGCAGTTTACCTGTGAATTGTCCATATGTCACACGGTGAGCCTCCAGGCCTTACTTTCAACACTTGTGAAAGTTCTGTGTTTTGTCTTAGAAATGGTCTCTGCTGGATCACCAGGGTATTGCTTCAGGAGCTCCTTGTTGCCTGTACAATTTCTAGAATGCATTCCCTTACAAGTTTCAGCCCACTGAAGGATGTCCTTTCCCTCTGCATTCTAGAGTCTAGCTGCGGTAGTTTAGAAGTAAGACATGCACTGTCATGGAAATGACCAGTATGCTGCTTAGTGGCTGTGGAGAAGAGGTGAATCTGATCACTGAAAGAAATTAGGGCGCATGCCACCTATGAGGGAAAATCAAACAGAAGCCGTCAAGGCCTCTTCCCAGCCAGGGGCCCTGAGAATGGCCCATCTCCAGGGCCTCCTGAAGGTGGACCCCATACCTCAGACCCCATCCACCCCTTGGCCTGTTGGGTTATGGGCCCACTGCATGTGGCCAAACAGCTGTCATTTGGTTGTATCCTGAAACCTATTAGCCTTGAGCAAGTAGTAAATGTTCCCTTCTAGATTTGGGACAGGTGCCTGACCAAGTGGCCAGTAGCCTCCCAGTGTCTTACTAGGCAGCTGGCTGAGCCCTGTTCTACGCTCATCCTTCTTTCTTGTTAGCTTGACTCCTCCTTCAGAGAAAGCTCTCAAAAGGAAGAGACAGAGGAGAAAACGTGATAGATGATCAAAAGGGATAGAATCTCTCACCACAGCAAGAGGCATTCCCCTGTCACATCTGATTCCACCCCCTTCAAAACTCTATTTATATGCTGCTTTCCAAACTATTTAAAAAATTCATATAGAATCAGCTACACGAATCTTAAGGCATCACTCTTCAAAATGCATCAAAAAGAAGGAATGAAGAGGTAGTTTGTACACAGATTATTAATAGGTATTACATAACTAGTTTTAGTTAATTTAAATATAGTTTTAATCGTAAAGTAGGTGTGAGCATGTGTGTGTGTGTGCACATGTGTGTATTTTTTGCTTCTCTGGCTACATGGATGACTGTTTCATTACTTGACTTTGTTTTTGACCAAAGTAGAACAAAGAAGTGACTGAGAAGATTTACTGGAACTCCCGAAAAGTCCTGTTAGGAACTTTCCAAGTTGTTTGGTCCACATAGCAGCTTTTAAAGCAGCTTTACTTAAACCTCAGAATTTTCAAACACCCTTTGCTCTGATTTTGTTCTTTCCGTCAGCACTAAAAGCATTTTCTCATTGCAGGGGAGAGGGGAAACACTTGAATTAAAGAAAAGCCCACACCAGCTGTAAATTTTCAACTAACTGCAAACTAGATTTGTTTTTGTGTGTATGTTTCACTCTCAGCCAGAATCCCTTCACAGAGCTGTCGACTTCTTTTTGCCTTGTGAACAGCATGGCTGCATTTTTACAGTGGGAGTTGAGGGTTGCTACAAAGAATTCCTGGCCCTGGGGCCTGTGGGTGCATTTTATTTTATTTATTTTATTTTACACTGACTTATTAAAAGGGTTTTCCTGGGTTATATGCATTTTTGACTCCAAGCAAAAATTTGAGGGAAACACAAAGATGAAGTGAAGCTCTTGATTTACTTTTTCACTTATTATACTTCCCTTAAAAAAATGACTTTAATACCCTAGTATTTTTCCATATGAACTTTTCTATTTTTCCTGAGTATTAAAGTGGTACAAAATTGGAACAACTGCAAAAATCCACTGGTAGGTGATTGATTATGAGCTAGTAATGCAATCTTTATGAAGATTAAAATACTTTATTACCATAAGAAGATGTTCATAATCTATTTTGAAGTGAAAAAAGCAGGTGGCACAATAGAATATATTTGATGTGAAAATAACTCGTGCAGGTGGCACGAGTGAAAGGAAGATTATAGAGGGACTTTCCAAGGGACCCAGTCTTCTATGCCTGGAAAATCCGTAGACGCCCTAAGTGCATGTAACTAGCACCCAGAGGTTGACCTTTACGCTGCAGGCGAGAGTCGGCTGTGAGAGAAGCTGGAGTCGTACCTGAGAAGGAGAGACAGTCTCGACATCAGACAGACACAGGGTTGAAGTCAGGGTCTCTCACTTCTGAGATCAGCCTGCTTCAGGCCTTCACGGCCTGTTCGTGTCTTCATGTATAAAAATGGAGATACAAATACCTATCTTGCCAGTTTACACAAGACTAATGTGTTTTTAAAGTCCAGCACAGGTTGCATGTTCAAGACAAATCCTCCCCTCTTTCTCCTTCAGCCTTAAAAAAAATTTTTATTGGCATATAGTTGTTTACAAGGTTGTGTTATTTTCAGGTGTACAGCAAAGTGATTCAGTTATACATATATAGAGAGCCATTCCTTTTCAGATTCTTTTCCCATATAGGTTATTACAGATTATTGAGTGGAGTTCTCTGTGCTATAGAGTACTCCTTGTTGATTATCTGTTTTGCATAGTGTGTATACATTGATCCCCAAATCCTAATTTATCACTCCTCTGTACGTTTCCCCTTTGGCAACCACTGGTTTGTTTTCTAAGTCTGTGAATCTGTTTCTGTTTTGTAAATAAGTTCATTTGTGTTATTTCTTTTTTTTTTTTTTAGGTTCCGTATATATCCTTTACATGTAGCAGTTCAGTTTCCCAGCACTACATGTTTATAGACTGTCTTTTCTCTGTTTTATATTCTTGCTTCCTTTGTCATGGATGAATTGATCATAGGTACATAGGTTTATTACTGGGCTTTCTATCCTGTTCCACTGAGCAATGTATCTGTTTTTGTGCCAGTACCATACTGTTTCGTGACTGTAGCTTTGTGGTATAGTCTGAAGTCAGGGAGTCTGATACCTCCAATCCTGTTTTTCTTTCTCAGGATTGCTCTGGCTATTTGAGGGTCTTTTCTGTTTACATACAAATTAAAAAAAAATTGTTTTTAGTTCCGTGAAAAATGCTATTGGTAATTTGATAGGGATTTTATTGAATCTGTAGATTGCCTTGGGAGGTAGAAGAATGTTAATTCTTCCAATCCAAGAACATGGTACACCTTTCCATCTGTTTGTGTCATCTTTAATTTCTTTCATCAGCATCTTATAGTTGCCAGAGTGCAGATCTTTTGCCTTCTTAGATAGGTTTATTCCTAAGTATTTTATTCTCTTTCTCTCTTTAATGGCCCCAATTGTGACACATGGAAGTTCCCAGGCCAGGAACTGAATCTGACCCACAGCCACAACCTCCACCACAGCTGCAGCAACACCAGATCCTTTAACCCCCTTCACTGGGCCAGGGACAGAACTTGCTCCTCCACAGAAACCTGAGCTGCTGCAGTCAGATTCTTTTTTTTTTTTTTTTTTTTGGTCTTTTTGCCTTATCTAGGGCCACACCTGTGGTGTATGGAGGTTCTCAGGCTAGGGGTCTGACAGGAGCTGTAGCTGCCGGCCTTTGCCACAGCCACAGCAACGCGGGATCCGAGCCGCATCTGCAACCTGCACCACTGCTCACAGCAACGCCAGATCCTTAACCCACTGAGCAAGGCCAGGGATCGAACCCGCAACCTCACGGTTCCTAGTCGGATTCGTTAACCACTGAGCCATGATGGGAACTCCTGCCGTCAGATTCTTAACCCACTGTGCCTCATCAGACAGACACGGGGTTGAAACCAGGCTCTGGTTAATGAAATAAAATCCCATTTTATTCTCTTTGATGCAGTGGTAAATGTAAGTGTTTCTGTAATTTCTCTTTCTGATCTTTTATTGTTGGTATATAGAAATACAAGATTTTTGTGTATTTATTTTTTATAATACATCTTTACTGAATTCATTGACAAGCTCTAACGCTTTCCTGGTAGCATCTTTAGGATTTTCTATGTATAGTATCATGTCATCTGCAAAGAGTGACAGTTTTACTTTGTCTTTTCCAATTTGGATTCCTTTTATTTCTTTTTCTTCTCTGATTGCCGTGGGTAGGACTTCCAAAACTATGTTGAATAAGAGTGGTGAGAGTGGACATCCTTGTCTTGTTCCTGATCATTTCCTGAGTAAATGCTTTCAGATTTTCATCACTGAGAATGATGTTAGCTGTGGTTTTGTCATGTATGACCTTTATTATGTTGAGGTACGTTCTATGCCCACTTTCTGGAAAGTTTTTATCATACATGGGTGTTGAATTTTGTCAAAAGCTGTTTCTGCATCTATTGAGATGATCACATGGTTTTTATCCTTCAATTTGTATATTTGGTGTATCACCAAATATTTGTAGATATTGAAGAATCCTTGTATCCCTGGGATAAATCCCATTTGATCATGGTTTATGATCCTTTAAATGTATTGTTGGGTTCTCTTGCTTGTAGTTTGTTGAGGATTTTTGTGTCTATGTTCCTTAGTGATATTGGCCTATAGTTTTCTTTTGTGTGTGTGTGTAGTATTTTTGGTTTTGATATCTGAGTGATGGTGGCCTCATAGAGCTTGCAGCTTTTTGGAAGAGTTTCGGAAGGATAGGCATAACTCTTCTCTAAATGTCTGATGGAATTTTCCTATGAAACCATCTGGTCTTGGGCTTTTGTTTGTTGGGAGTTTTTCAATCACTGTTTAAATTTCAGCACTTGTGACTGATCTGTTCATGTTTTCTATTTCTTCCTTATTCTGCCTTGGAAGATTGTACTTTTCTAAAAATTTGTCCATTTCTTCTAGATTGTCCGTTTCATTGGCATATAGTTGCTTTTAGTAGCCTCTTATGATCCTTTCTTTGTGTTTCCTTGGTGTCATTTGTAACTTCTCCTTTTTCATTTCTAACTGTATTAATTTGAACCCCCTCCTTTTTTTTTCCTGATGAGTGTAGCTAAAGGTTTATCAATTTTGTTTACCTTTTCAAAGAACCAGGCTTTAGTTTCATTTACCTTTTTTTATGGTTTTCCTTGTCTCTACCTCATTTTTTCTACTCTGATCTTTATGATTTCTTTCCTTCTACTAACTTTGGGTTTTATTTGTTTTTCTTGGTCTAGTTGCTTTAGGTGTCAGGTTAAGTTTTTTGAGATTTTTCTTGTTTCCTGAGGTAAGTTGGTATTGCTTATAAAGCACTTTTGTGGCATCCCATAGGTTTTGGATCATCATGTTTTCATTGTCATTTTTCTCTACATACTTTTTGATTTCCTCTTTGATTTCTTCAGTGATTCATTGGTTGTTTAGTAACATATTGTCTAGCTTCCACATATTTGTGGGTTTTGTGCATTTTTTTCTTGTAATTGATTTCTTTTCTTTTCTGTTTTTTTTTTTTTCTCTTCTTTTTCAGCCACACCTGCATCATATGGAAGTTCCCCGGGCCAGAGATTGAATCTGAGCCACAGCTGTGAGCTATGCAACAGCTGCAGCAACACCAGTTCCATAACACACTACTCTAGGCCAGGGATGGAACCTGTGCTGCCACAGCAATGGCAGATCCTTAACCTCTGTGCCACAGCAGGAACTCCTGTCACTGATTTCTAATCTCTTAGCATTGTGGTCAGAAAAATTGCTTGATATGATTTCAGTTTTCTTAAATTTATTGAGGTTTGACTTGTAGCCCAGGATGTGATCTATCCTGGACAATGCTCTATGTACACCTAAGAAGAAAATGTGCTCTGCTGCTTTCAAATGGAATGTTCTGTAAATATCCATTAAGTCTATCTGGTCTATTGTGTCATTTAAGGCCTGTGTTTCCTTATTAATTTTCTGCCTGAATGATCTGTCCATTGATATAAGATGGGTTTAAAGACCCCACTATTATTGTGTCACTATCAGTTTCTCCTTTTACAGCTATTGGCACTCACCTTATATAGTGAGGTGCTCCTATGTTGGGTATGTATGTATTTATAATTGTTATGTCTTCTTCTTGGATTGATCCCTTGATCATTATGCGGTGTCCTTCTTGGTCTCTTATAACCATCTTTATTTTAAAGTCTATTTTGTCTGATAGAACTTTTGCTATTCCAGACTTCTTTTGATTTCCATTTGCGTGAAATACCTTTTTTCATCCTCTCACTTTCAATCTGTGTGTGTCCCTAGATCTGAGGTTGGTCTCTTGTATGGGTCTTATTTTTGTTTCCACTCAGCCAGTCTTTGTCATTTGGTTGAACATTTAATCCATTTACATTTAAGGTAGTTATTGATGTGTATGTTCTTATTACCATTTTGTTAATTGTTTTAGATTTGTTTGTAGGTCTCTTTTCTTACCTTCCTCTTTTGTTCTCTTCTCTCGCGATTTAATAGCTATCTTAAGTGCTGTGTTTGCATTGCCTTTTGTGTGTGTAGCTATTGTTTTTGGTTTTGCAGTTCCCAAGAGATTTCGATATAGCAGTCTATATATGTATCCACAAGATTGTTTAAGTTGTCTGGTCCCTTAATTCCACATGCATTTCCAGTATCCTGCATTCGTACTCTCCTCTTCTCATGATTACTGGTTTTGATATCGTATTTGTGTGTGGATGATTTCCTGCCTTTATTATGTTTGCCTTTACTGGTGAGCTTTCCCATTCATAATATTCTTGTTTCTAGTTGTAGCCTTTTCTTTTCCACCTAGAGAGATTCCTTTTTCATTTGCTGTAAAGCTGGTTTGGTGGTGCTGAATTCTCTTAGCTTTTCTTGTCTCTAAAGCTTTTGCTTTCTCTGGTGAATCTGAATGAGAGCCTTGCTGGGTGGAGTATTCTTGCTTGTAGGTTTTTCCCTTTCATCGCTTTAAATATTTCATGGCACTCTCTTGTGCCCTACAGAGTTTCTTTTCCCTTGTCACTTTTAATATTTTCTCTTGCCTTTAATTTGTGTTAATTTGATGAATATATGTCTCAGTGTGTTTCTCCTTGGGTTTTATCCTGTATGGGACTCTCTGCGCTTCCTAGACTTGGATAACTTTCCTTTCACTTTCTCAGGCCTTTTCTCTTTTCCTCCTAGGCTTTAAAACTCTTAACTGTCCTTTCTGATGGACAGTCCTGGGAGACTCATCCAGTGCATGACCGTCAAGCTGGGGAGTGCCTGGCTCGGGGCCCCACATCTAGGTAGTAGAAGAGCTGGGAACAGTACCACACTTCCCAACACCTCATTGAATATTCCTCAATTAAATGATGCAAAAAGATGCTGTAATTTTGGATATGCTAGTCCTCAGATTAGGTGTGTTTTCTCTTTGAGCAAGAACAGCTTTGTCAGAACTGAGTGCTCTCCTTGACATGAACCCTGCTGAGTCTCCACAGGCTTTCCAGGGGCCATGAGAACTGCCTCAGATACTGATTCTGGGACTTACTGCTCTATACCCTTTTCTCTTTTTCTGTACTTTTTTTTTCTATTATGAATTATTTTCAGTTAAGTTCCTTTCATTTCAAGAAAATTCCGTATCACCCTATGTTTTCATCAGACATGCAGTAATACCTTAAAATGTTAAGTACATTTCAAGGTTATTTTTATAACAGATAGAATAAATCTGGAGAAAAGCATCTCAGTTAAAAATTACATAATGGCATTTGTTTAAATGATCCTTTAATTATAGAGGTAATAAAATTGACTGGTTAGCAGTTCTTTCCTTATGGTTCTGGAACCCAGAACTGAAAGAGTATTTGTTTTATCAAAACTCTACCAAAATTCTCATTTCATTACCTCCACATAATTGAGCTATATGAATTCAAAGATTTAAAGACAGGAATTGAAAATTTGTATTTTATTAAATTTAAACTTTTATCAACTTGAGAAGATTTTATCATGTGCTCATTTCTTTTTCTCTTGCTGTAGTTACTCCCCCCACCAACCCCCATCATCCTGACACTTGATTTGAAAACTATTGACAGCATGAACTTATGTGGCTGAATCAGGCTATTCTTAGGTTTGCCATCGTTCACACATAATTGCACGTGGGTATGCTGCCTGCACTGCTCTGATCTGTGAGCAGCTGGGCTGAGTATGCACTGCTCACCCTGCCTGCTCCCAGGGGAGGAGTTCCCCTTCATCTGTGTGGCATTTACACTAGTTTCTGGTAGCTTGCCCTTTCACTGGTGGTTTACACAAACAACAGAAGGGTTAAATGCAATGAATGAAGGGAAATTTCAGTTTCCTGTGATCTTGTTGAGAATACCGTGGCCCATGGCACCTTAGACTCTTAAAGATGAGGGGGCCCTACAGTCCATCTCACCTGTTCTTCATTTCACAGATGAGGAAACTGAGGCCCAGGAATGATGAATGACAACAGCTCACTGGCATCCGATGCCTGGACCCCATTCCAGACATTTGCTTCTCTTCCACTGATGCTTCTGCTGAAGCCATACTCAGATCAGTAGCTGGATTTCAAATCTGCTGTTTTATTGCACACATCCTTACTGATTTTGTACTTGTCATAATATTTATACACAAATTAGCGAAAGAGGAGGCCATTTTTGAAAATCAGTTTGTTTGCCTCTGCAAGGACTTTATGAATCTGATTTTCTGACGTTTATAAAAACAACGTTTAATAGATGTCTTTGGAGATGTTCAATAGGCAATTAACTAATGACATTTGAAAGAAAGAGAAGGAAAATATGATCACCAGGCAGCTTTCCTTCTTTCAACCACACTGCGATAAAAGCTTTTTGTAATTATTTCAAGGATTTGAACACTGCATTTAATTGTGGGTAGCATAGTCCTATGTAGAAAGATAAAATATACTTCATCCAAGGATCTTGTTAGAAAATACAGATTCTGATTCAGTAGGTCTCGAACTGGGGCCTGAAGTTCTCCATTTCTCACAGCAAGGGACCTGGTGATACTGGCCCATGACAGACCTCAAGGAGCAGGAGAACTTAAAATTATTTGGGCAAAATTCAGTTAATGTATTCATTACATTAATGCTATTAATGCATTCACAACTCCAGACTTGAGGCACTTGTGCAGCTACCTGTGGGAGGAGGGCTCACAAGCTCCCCTGATTCTGAGTCAGCCTTCATCCTCCTGAAGTTCAGCACTCTTCTCAGCCTCTTTCTAGCCTTGCCTTCTCCTGGCAGAAGGCATTGCCCTCCCCAGTTTTATTCCCAGAAGCCCTGGAAGCATCTTCCTTGGACCAATCCTGTACATATCTAGAAAAACATAGCAAGCTATACACCATCTTATCCGTTCCTGGTCTGAGCTGACACATCCCTGGTCACATGGCCTCAATGAATATCTTTTGGCTCCCTCTTTTAAATATAATTCCCAAATCCTTAATCTTTCTTAAACGGACTGCATAACCTGTTCTTCTGCCTCCATACAAGGCTGCCACTCCACGTCCCCCAACCCTGGCCTCTCCAGCTAAAGACCCAGCAGGCAAGTCACTTGTCCGCCCCGTCCCCCCACCTCAGTAGAAAAGGGCTTGCTGTCAGTAGCTTGAAGGCTTAAGGACTTTGTGCCACCACAAGCATCTCCTGATAAGCCTGAGAGCTTGTTAGTGAGGGAAGGCAGAGCCTGAGATAGGGAGGCTAATGTTCATTGCCATGGCCCTGTTTAAATCCCAGCTGAAGAGTGCCACTTAACTGTCACCAGATCCTCAGGTCAGCAAAACCTTATGGCCTGAAATTCACAAAGAATGTATCTATCTTAATCCCAGTTTAAAGGGGCTTATTTGACTAAATGATGTAATTTTAGGACTATCTTAGCCAAACTTCTTTTTTTTTAATTGAAGTGTAGTTGGTTAACAATGTTGTATTAATTTCTGCTGCACAACAAAGTGATTCAGTATATATTTTTTCAGTATACATATTCATTCATTTTCTTTTTCATTATCACAGGATGCTGACTAGTTCCCTGTGCTTTACAGTAGGACCTTGTTTATCCCTTGTACTTAGAGTAGTTTGCGTCTGCTAATCCCAAACTCAGTCCTCCCTTCTCCCACCCTCTTCCCCTTAGTGTCCGCAAGTCTGTCCTCTATGTCTCTGAGTCTCTTTCTGTTTTATAGGTGAGTTCATTTGTGTTATATTTTAGATTCCACATGTAAGTGATATCATATGGTATTTGTCTTTCCCTCTCTGGCTTATTTCACTCAGTATAATGTCTAGGTCCATCCATTTGTTGCTACAAATGGCATTATTTCATTCTTTTTTATGCCTAAGTACTTATTCCATTGTGTAAAATACCACATCTTCGTTATCCATTGGATATTTAGGTCACTGGATATTTAGGTTGCTTCCATGTCATGAATCTTAGCCAAACTTCTGTCTCATTGCTCACAAATGAGAGGACACGGCTGTCAAACCCAAGCATATTTCCTATTGGTGAGGCCCTAGCTGTGTATCTGCTTTTATTTAGAACTGTATATTCTTGCATAGACATCTAACTGTTACTGGAGCTTAGAAACCTTTCGAGTTGCAAAATACATGTAGAGTCTCTTCTTCTGGTTGACCCAAAGGTGGTGCCCAAATGATGAACAGGACAGATTTTACCCTGAGGAGACTTGTCTGGCAGGGAGGTCAGTCCTAAGAGAAGGATCCAGAAATGGCTGAGATCAGTACAGACTGGGAACTCTTTGCTGAGACACTCAGCTCACTTACGAGAACTACTTACTGTCCCAAGGACTAATCTTAAGTTCAGTACACATATTCTCCCAGCCTCCCCTGGACTTTCCTGAGCATTGCTCCTCTCCCAGTTTAGGATCTCCTGGCGCCCAGATGCAAAGTAAGACCCTTGATTATGTGTTCTGTGTTACTTGCTTTTTGCTTTTTAAGAAAATCCTGAGCATGAAGCGTCTGACTCGGTCATTCGCTCTCCCTAGACCAGGTGGCTGTACTTCCCTTCACCTACCCCTTCCACTCCTCGGTCCAGGGTCTGCCTGATCCTGTTACTGTCCCTTAATTTTCTGTGACCGAGAGGCATCTCACCTACATCTGTTCCTCAGGAGGTAAAAATCAGCCCTAATGCCGACTCTGGTCATTCAGCCAGTATTTCTTAAGTACCTGTTCTCTGATGTGAAGATAGGTTTGGGGATGGGGTGAAGTGGAGGAATACTTTTAAAAATGAGCTCAATGTATACAAAAGAGGTAAGCAAAGCTTTGGGGTAGGGAGAGGGAGCAACAGGAACTCTGCCATATTTGAAATACCTAAAGTGACACATGGCTTCACAGGACTCAGATCACGGTCTTCCCAGAGCACCAGACATCTCAGAAACATTGGCAGGGACGATAGGTTCTAGAGTCATGGGGACATGGTGAACAGACACCACATTTGGAACCGAAAGACCTGGTGTTCAGGACTCGCGTACAGAACCATGCACTTCCAGGAACCTTTAGTCTTCAAGCTTCATCTCTGGATGACAAGAGTAAAAGACAAAGCAGGAGAGAGTCCAGCAAGCAGATGCTCGCAGAGGGAAGGGCGTGATGTTCAAACAGGTTTAAGGTGGGCTTTGAAGCAAAGGAGGACGCAGTGTTAGAGGGAGAGTAGAAGGGCCGTTTGACAGGGACGTGGCATTTGCAGGGACACCCAGAAAGACATGCCATGGATTAAAGGGTGAATCTGACACCTGCAGTCTTCTCCTAAATCTGCCTGCTCCTAAGACCTGACAACTAAGGCACTCCCTGTGGGAGCGGACTCCCCTTTGCTTACGGGCCAGCCCAAGCTGATAGTGACAGGTACAGGTCTGCCCCACTCCTTGACTAATGGTCACTTCTTAAACCGCTGTCACCCTCAGCACACAAGTGGCCCTGGGGCAGCTCTGCATGTGCCCCCTCAGTTTTGTAACAGCCTGCATATCTCCTCTGGGACAGTCCCTTATACGAAGCTGTCAGAGGTCACGGTGACTAAATCTCTATCAGAGAGGAGAGAAACTCTGAGAGCAGAATCTGCCTAATCTGCATATTTAAAGAACTGGAGAAGGAAAAAAAATATCAAGCAATGCTAGTTACGGTCTAGATAGTATGCTAGAAGTGGACCACTGACTGTCTCATCTAACCTCCGAGACAGGTGTCACCTGCAACTTGCTGATGGTTTGGTGACACACAAACCCATCAGTATCTCAGCCCGAGGTCATCGGAGGCTGTCTGATGCCAGTGCCAGGGCTCTGGGGAGATTTGAGGCAAATGACTCGGCAGTCTGTCCTGCGTATAGGTGACTTCCTGCTGCTGCGGACCTCACCAAGGTCAGTTCCATGACCAGATAAAGGGCACGGGCCTCTCAGGGCAGTGGAGTCGGTGCCAGGACCCCACACTATGCCTCTTCTTATGTCCCTCCATCAGCGCACAGGCATTACTGTGTGTGTCAGGAGGGATCAGGAGTCCAGCCAATCTAGAACCGGATCCTTGCTCTGTCCAGTCCTGAGACCTCAGATAACGGACCTGGCACTTGTGAGCCCGGCTCCCTTTCCTATGATAGGATGACGGCCCTCATCTCGCAAGGTTGTTGGGGTGGCAGGGGAGGGAGGGCGGCCGTGTGGGAGTGGAAGTCCCAGTGCTGAGTTTCCACAGTGCGCTGGGTGCCCTGCTGTTTATGCTTCACGCGCATCCTAGGAGGAGGGCTCTGTTGTCCCTTAGGCACACGGAGGCGAAATGGCTTGCCAGTTCTACCTCCACTGTGGATAGCTGCTGGTTCTGCCTTTGTCCATTTCCCTACCCTTATACACATATATTTATATATGTATTTATTTATATACACGTATATTTATATTATGTACAGGCTGTGCCCGCAGCATACAGAAACTCACAGGCCAGAGACTGAACTCTTGCCACAGTGGTGACCTGAGGAACAGCAGCAACACGCCAGCTCCTTGACCCACTAGACTACCAAGGAACTCCCATCTCCCTACCCTTCTTAATGTGTTACCTTTGTCCCCACCATTTAGTTGCAAACACTTTTTATTGTAGCATTGAAGAAAATGAGAATTTTAAGAAATCGAAGAAGCAGTTTGTGTGCCATTTCCATTATCCCTAGAGTTAAGAGACCTATCTATTCCTGTGGCACTGACATTCCATTAAAAGTAGAGGAGTCACCAGGGGATTGTTATGATGGTGTTTGTGTAATTTCCACAGAAGTGGCTGGCTGTATGAGGTTTTCCCTTTTGTTCCAGTGCCCCGACGTTTGTCATCCATAATGCTTAAATAGAAGGACATATAGTGGAACATAATCTTCCTTCTACATAGAAACAAATAGAGCCGTTATGTGGTAATTTATTCTGCCTCTTACTATAAGGAAAAATATGCATTACACTGGAAATGTAAACATTTCATATTTCGCCTTTAATATTTTAAGGTATGAAAAGGCATCATGTTTTTCTATTTTTACATGCAGATGCAACTTACTTAAAGCAACGGATTTGTGACTGAGAAGTTGTCTATTAGTAAAATGTTTGTAAATACTACCTTAATCAGTATCTAATGGCACCGGCTAGGCAAAGATTTATACAGTCCGTACTTTGTTAAATAAAAACTCTTGGAGTTCCCATTGTGGCTCAGCAGGTTAAGAACCTGACACAGGAGTTCCCGTCGTGGCGCAGCAGAAATGAATCCGACTAGGAACCATGAGGTTGTGGGTTTGATCCCTGGCCTCGTTTGGTGGGTTAAGGATCCGGCGTTGCCGTGAGCTGTGGTGTAGGTTGCAGACGCGGCTCGGATCCCGCGTTGCTGTGGCTGTGGTGAAGGCCGGCGGCTACAGCTCCTGTTAGACCCCTAGCCTGGGAACCTCCACATGCCACGGGTACGGCCCTAAAATGACAAAAGACAAAAAAAAAGAAAGAAAAAAAAGAAAAGAAAAGGAACCTGACACAGTGTCTGTGAGGATGCTGGTTCAATCCTTGACCCACTCATGGATTAAGGAACCAGCGTTACCACAGCTGAAGCATAGGTCACAGATGCAGCTCAGATCCGTGTGGCTGTGGCGTAGGCTGGCAGCTACAGCTCCAATTCTGCCCCTAGCCTGGGAACTTCCATATGCCATGGGTGCAGCCATGAAAAGAAAAAATAAAAATTCTTGTGTCCAAGACATTTAGCAGCCTCTGAAGGTGCCTTTTTGTTTTGGTTTGGATTTCTGTACCCTGAGTTTCTTGAGGCGTGGCTGGACAGCTTAGATGATTATAGCAGAGGTTTACCCTTAAAATTAGGAGAACATTTTATGTATATACAGCTTTTCAGAAGAGAAGGTCCTGATCTTCATCAGATTCTAACAGGTGAGCTTTGCTCTCCTCCACGCAACAGGACTGGAGCGTTGAGCGAGGCGACAGTGTCGATGACACTAGGACTCTGGGCTCTTCCCCTTCTGGTTGTGTCCTTGGCTTTAATCCCCTTTCCTTAGAGGAACTGGATGCTTTCCATCCTGTGTAACAGGTGGGCAATGTGGCTGCTCTACTGGGTTGAATAGTGGCCCCCCTCCCCAATTCGTGTTCAACCAGAATCTGTGAATGTGACCTTCTTTGGAAATAGGGTCTTGACAGGTGTCATGAAGTCGAGAGGAAGCCAGAGGGGCAAGAAAGACCACTTCCCTAGAAGCTGCAGGAAGTGTGGCCCCACCAGCACCTTGGCTTTGACTTAGCACCTCCAGAGCGAGAATAAATTTCTATTGTTTTAAACCACCCAGTTTCTAGTACTTTGAAACTAATACAGCTGCCAGCTACACAAACCCCCCAAACAGTAGAATAAACCCAAGTGGACTTTCTTTTTTTTTGTTTTTTCTCAAATCGAAGCGGCCTGGGCAGGCCCTGTGAGCAGGTGTGCTGCCCAGCGACGTGCCCGGTGCCCTTGGCCATGAGCCTCATTTCCATGCTTGGGAGGGGGCCCAGGGGCTCCCCCAGCCTTTCAGACAGCACAGGTGGGGAGGGTGAAGGCCCAGAAAGCACGGACTGAGTCAGTCCCCCACGGGGAGCTTCCCAGAAGTTCCCACTCCGGGGGCTTCCCTTACAGCTCTCTGGCCACAGCTGTGTCACATGGCCACCCTCGGCTGCCGGGGAGAACACACAGCAAAATCTGGGATGTGCTGGTGAGGAGGGGGTGGTGGGTGGAGTTGGGGTCCCTGCCAGCAGCTCCACCACCTCCGGGCCTGCTGGGAGGATCTAGGCTGTGGCTGCCCCGGTCTCAGCAGGAGAGAGCACAGAGGGGGAGTGACCTTGAGAACAGGGAGCAGTATTCCCACCTGATCCCGAGGAACAAGAGGCTTCTCTTATCCCCTCTTCCCAGTGCACCGCTGCCCTCTGCCCCCGCAGTGCTCCCTTCCCAGCCCCCCGCAGCATCACCCCACCACGCTTGCGCACACAGACTTCTGGGAGGCTCACAGCAAAGCAGGGCATCCAAGAGAGAGTGGCAAGGGCCTCTTGGTTCCTGGAGCTCTCGGCCAACATGGCCAGCATGATTTTGTACAGTCTCAGGTCTGCCGTGGGAGAGTAACTCGCCATACCCAAACTCAGGTGTGCAGAAATGAAGCTTCTTGCTCCCAAGTGCCATTCCCACCAGTGGCAGCGCGAGGCCTAAACTTGCCAGGTGAAGGCAACTCCATCTCTTCCAGGTTACCCATCTCATCTGGGCCAAGGCCCCGAGTTAGTGTCTCCACTTTGCCTCTTCTCCCTGCCAGGATGGCCGTCAGGATTCTGGGATGGCTCACGTGTCTGTCTCTCTGTTATCTGAGGAAGGGCCTCTGGGCGCCCTCTCTGGCCTCTAAGAAAGGCTCTGCCCTCGCATATTTCTGGGCCTTTTTCCCCCACTGAAACCACTAAGGGCCCTGTTGGCCTGTAGCCTATGATCCTAAAGGTCCTTACTGCTGGCGACCATGGGTCCCACCACTATCCTGGGGGCAGGAACCAGGCAGTCTGGCCAAGCCCTTTGCCTCGACTATCAGAAGACTGTCAAAGGGGCAGTGGGATATATGTATTCCATTTGGTGTCTGCAGATTGCCTCTTTTCCCACCCTTCTGATCTGCTGGGTCTGGCCTCCGGGGGCTTCCTTGCTTATTTCTTCCAGGAAATAAGCTTCCTCCAGGAGTCCCGGTGCTCCTGCACCCACCGGCCAAGCTTCACCTCAGGGCCCTGGAGCCAGGGAATCTGGCTACCGCCCTTGCAAGCTGCCCAGGCAGTCCTGGGGCCCCAGAGCTCCACCTTCAAAACCAAGCAGTTGTAAAATCCCAGGCAACCCTTTTCAGTCCTCGGAAAGACCCGCAGAACTGTTTCTTGTCAATTTTCTGCAGTTGTTTGTCCTTACTGTCTCGTTGGGTGGACTTTGTGTTTTTTTATTGCAAGAGAACAAATTGTTACAGGCTTTTAAGGAAACCAAAAACATTCGCTCTCTAATTATATCTATTATTCCACTCCCATTCATCTTGCTTGCTTGTTTTCAAGCGGGCTTTTCTGTTAGCCAGAAACTCCAGTCACGTTTTCCGAATAAATTAAAGCTGCTGTTTTTCTTCTGCAGTCTGTCAGAGGACTTTGTCACCTTGATCTATGGATGTATTTAGTGTAAGATTCTGAGCAACTGTCGGGCCAGACTCATGTTGATGGTACCAGTCTTTGCCTAGCCCCTTACTGGAAATATTTTTTGGAAATATTTAGAATGGCAGTGTTTTGAAGTGCAACTTCCAAGGGTGCTTTTCCATGTTTGTTCAGTCATTTGGTATTTACGGCGCACCTGAAATGCACCAGCCGTTCCGCTAAGGGCTGGGGGGGTAGCCCTGAACAAGACCCCACTGGGGGCGATTGAGCAAATAAGCCAGTGACGCCTGTGCTAACATCCGATTTAACAGTGCTTATCGTCAGTGCAGTAGAGGAGCTGGTGCGGGGGGCCCAGAGGGTGGCCGGGGCCGCTTGGTGCGAGGCTGCTCGGAGGAGACCGCAGGGGAGCGGGAGTGGACCCTGAGGGCAGCGGTCAGCAGGGCTCTGGGCACAACCTGGCCGGTGCTGGCCCTGCCTCTCCCGCCGCCTGAGCTCTGGTGGCCACAGGGACAGGCGTGGAGCGGAAGAGTTCCCAAGCAGAGACCGGGACCCCTTGGTCGAGTGAAGGACTAAGAACTGGTAGTGAGGTCTCATAAATAGGGCATTGTTAGGGCCCCAGGAAATAAGCAATCAGATGTTATTGGAGAATGAGCCTGCTTCTCAATTTGGTGCTCATATGGTATCTTTGTAAAAATGGGTTTTAGTTGTCCCCCTCCCCCGCCCCCCGTAGCCTCGGGGACAGGGCGTCCAGTCCGCGTGCGCTTCCCTGAGAACCCCTGCTTCAGAAGCCACGGTCACCAGCCACAGTCACCAGGAGCGCTGGGCGCATCCCTCAGCCGTGCTGGAGGGTGGGGTGGGAGGGAAGCCCCAGGTTCCCTGCTTGTTGAAGCTGTCGGTGGGCAGCTCAGCGAGGTGGTGAGCCTGGTGGCCAGAGTCTGGACAAAGGCCTTCCCCGTGGAGAGCGAGCCTCCCCCAGGATGCAGAGAAACAGCTTCGTGAAGCCCCTCGTTAAAGTCCCGCAGACTCCACAGGCCTCGTTGTCTGATGACAACTATGGTGCCATGAGTTTACCCTTTTATTTTTACCAGGATGTTGAACTGACAACACGCTTTACTGTTTCAGTTCTGAAAGACGGGAGGACCTGGTCTTTAGAGAGAGGGTGACTTAACACCATCGAACCCTGAGAAGCGTAGGAGTGAAGCCCCAGCAGGAACGCTTCCTCCCAGATTTTGGCTGAATGCTCCCTGCTGTTCACCACATCATAGGTCAGGGAGGGGTGCCCCAGGCTCTCTGCGCAAGTAAGATGCATCTGTCACCCTGAGAATGCATCTGTGTCCCGTTGAGGGAAGGCTGTGTGTGCCAGGCCCGGGGTCCTCTCTGTTCCACCTGGCCCCTGTGCCATCTGCAGTTTGGCAGGGCATCCTAGGTGGGAAGGGTTGCTGCGAAATTTGGCAGAAAAATTCCTAAGCATGTCTGAAATTACAGTGTGGGAGCAGATAAGTTGTACTCAGAGCTTTCATTACAAAATGTCATTCTTCTATTTTCAGTAAATATTCAAGATGTGATCTTACAAGAAAATTTAGAGAAAGAAGACCAAATTCTGGTCTCCCTGGCAGGACTAAAGCAGGTAAGTCCACTGATCTGACTCTGCGTCCCACAGCTCACCCTTTCAGCGCCTGCTCGGGAGGGCGCCCAGGGCACAGGCACCATGACGTCAGAGCCAGAGACCCCCCCCTCTCCTGACTGCCCACCTCCTAATGCCCCGTGTTCCTTCCAGCGACTACGTCGAACCAGCTTGCAGCACAAGCTGGTTTCTCAGTTCCCACCGTTGCCCCTTCCTCTTAGCAAACCCTCTCTGTTTGCTCTTCATCGAAGCTCGTGTGTGTGGTCCAGCTCAAGTCCAGACCTTCAGCAGTAAACATGCCAACATCCTGGGTGCACAGAGCGTACATAACCACCCCTACAGCAGGCCTCAGCCCCTCGAGGGCCGCACGCACTTATTCAGCCCTCGAAGGACCAAATGGAACGGGAAAATGCCGGTGAAGAGAATACAGAGTATTCACTGTCGGCCTGTGTTATTACCACTCGACTGGGCTGTTCCAAGGGGCCGAGCATGTGGGCATACGCGCTTCCTGCTTTAGGACAAGTGTCAAGGATGTGATGCCATGTCTGACCCTGTGAAAACCCGGCCACTCAGAATGTGAGATGTTCCTTGGTCATTCATAAGTCGGTGGTTTTGACAGGGTTGAATTTTTGTTGTCATTTCTTTCTGAAGATAACATATAGCGTCCACGCTATAAAAGAATGCCATTGTGCAGTCTAGTGCAGAGGTAGTAGAGGTTTAGCTGATATTTCCAAACAAACTCATTCATCGTTCTCATTTACTTTCTTCTTCTTTGAAAACAGATCAAAGACATTCTAAAAGGTTCGCTGCGTTTCAACCAGAGCCAGCTGGAAGCCGAGGAGAACGAGCAGATCACCATCTCCGATGACCACTACTGCTCCAGTGGCCAGGGCCACGTGCCTGGGGCCACCAAGCAGGTACAAGAGCTCTAATGAACACTGGACCTTAGCTTGATGGGGGCACATTCAAGGTTATGAATAATAAGACCCCCTTAAAGTCATTTCACATGACCATGTGTGAGGTTCAACTATAATATACAACTGAGCCTAAGCCAGGGGTGCTGTGTGGCTATGCAGGTTGTGTCCTACAGTGCCCTGGACGATGCCATTCCAAGTAATTAGGCTAGTGTCTTCTGGAGTTGGGCAGTGCCCAACCTACACACCTGTATGCAGCGGTTCTGTGCCAAACTTCCTGCCAGTCCCACTGAGTGACATTAGAAGGCCGGATCTTTGCCTCCTTTATTGGTCAGTTGCCTCCAGCTGAGGCCTCCATTCTGTTCTGGCACCGCCCATGCTTTCCTAATGGTGTCCTGAGTGCGTTCCGCTTGCTAGTACCTTTTTTTGCCTCATAGGGAAGGACTTATCAATGTCCATCCTCAGCCACAGATAGGTCAGCCGATTTTTCTTCTGAAAAGGGCCAGAGAGTAAGTATTTTAGGATTTTCAGGCCACATATGGTCTCTGTCACCTATCTGCTTTTGTGCTTGGTATGCTTATTTGTTTTTACAGCCTTTTAAAAATACATAAGCCATTTTCAGCTTGACAGCCACATAAAAACAAGCCATAGGCCACATTTGGCCCCTGAGCTGTGGTTTGCCAACCTGAGCTCTCAGGTGTCAATGTTGTGTGATTTATTCTAAAGTAGAATTACAGAATTTTCAAGTTAGAAGGGATCTAAGAAATCCTTGCTTTTTTTTTTTTTTTCTTCACCACACTCATAGCCTATGGAAATTCCTGGGCCAGGGACTGCACCCATGCCACAGTCACGGCCGGCATCACAGCTACAGCAACGCCAGATCCCCAACCACAAGGGGACGTCCCTGTTCATTTCAGTAGTAGGAACAGGCACAGCAGGCATTGTTTTTCAGAATTCCTGTCCCAGTCCATCCATCTTCCAGCTCCACCACGCTGCCTCCCTGTATGTTAGCTGATGAGACCAAACCTTTCTCATAATACTCTTCTTAAATGACTTGCAAAAGTTTTGTCTTGCAAAATGCACATTAGTAACATTTCATCTAAGTTACTTTCTCCAAAATTAGCATCCATATGATTGTAAATTATTTTTTTATGTATTTTAACAAAGTAAAATGACATTTTAGAATCAGACTTTTTTTCAGTGTGAAGAGTACTCTTCCAGAACCCTGGGTGGTTATTTCCATTCAGCTCTAAAAGGAAGTTTTTCAGTGAGCATTTTGAGTCTGCATTTTCAAACCATGTGAATACAACATTAACACTGCCTGTTTAGATTATTTCCTCCAGATCTCCCATCCATGCATAGATGTTTGATTTTTAATAACCATTTATTCAAATATTACTGTGTTTAGGCTCACCCTCCAACCATTGTTAACTGACAATTTGATTTTAAAATTTAGCGTGCTTTTTTTTAAGTTGAGTGTGTGAAAAATGCTACAGAAAAAGACCTTGCAAAAACACTGGCAAATCTGCTAAATTTGAACCTTCTTGATTATACTTTGTAACTGTCATTCCTAGTTTTCGTGTTTTTTTCTTTTTTTAATTGGAGTGTAGTTGACTTATAATATTGTGTTAGTTTCAGGCGTACAGCAGAGTAAATGGGTTATACGCGTACATCTGTTCTTCGGGTTCCTTTCCCGCATCGGTTATTGCAGAGTATTGAGTAGATTTCCCTGTGCCCTACAGTCGGCCCTTGTTACCTGTTTTATACTCAGTAGTGTGTGAATGTGAGTCATGTTTGTAAGAATCTACCTGCTGTCCCCACTGCCCCCACTGCACCTGTATAGCCTCCGGAGGAGGCCCCACCCCCCACCCCACCCCCCCCCGCCGTGGGCTGGGGCGGGGGAAGGTGGGTGCAGCGTGGTAGGGCCTCATTCCTGCAGGCTCGGGCTCCCTGCTAGTGACGGCAGTGGGAGTGACGGCAGTGGGAGGGGCGGCCCCCGGCCGGCAGGGCCCCCACGCAGCCCCCCTTTTCACCGATTTCTTCCCATTCCGCCCTGTGCTCTGCCTCCTGCACACAGGCCCCTTCAGCAGCGCAGGGGCGCACAGAGAGAGGTGGCCCGGACGACTTCATCCTCATCTCCAAGGACGACGACGGGGGCAGCACCAGGGCGCCCCTGCCCGGCCAGGCGCAGCCCCTACGACCCCTCAGGAGCTCGGCCCGCCCCGCGCTGGTTTTCTCCAACCCGCTGACAGGTCCGGCTTCGGCCCCCTCCAGCAACCCCAGCTCCAGCCCGGATGACGACAGCAGCGGCCACAGCAAGGACTCGGGCTTCACCATTGTGAGCCCCCTGGACCTCTGACCGCCGCCTGGCCACCCCGCCGCAGCCCCGAGGAGATGCGTCTGAAACCCAGCCTCTTCCCAGCGCGCACTTGGCCATGGGGTAGCCCTCGGAACGTGCAGAGAGAAGCAGGGGGGCCGCCGAGCACGGTGGGACCTTCCCTCAAAAGCAGACAGCTTCTCCCCGCCCCAGTAACTCACCCCCGCCCCCGCCCCCGCTCCCGCTCTGAGGAGGCCCAGCATCACACTCACTGTCGAAAAAGACCAAATCACAGCTATCATCTCCTTCCCTCTGTCCTCTCCTCGCCAGCTGAGAAGGCCGCTCCAGCAGGTGCATCTAGAAGGAAGACGGGTTTCAATCTTCCCTCTCTCGGAGCTTCAGGCATAGGAAAACTGACTGATACCTAGAAACATTCTCTCCGGAAATCTCGATCTCACCCTGTTTCATTATTCCTCCCTTGGGAAGCCATACAGCACTGCCAGGAGCAACAGAATGGATGGGAACTTGTGGTTTCCAGGACTGGAACAAACCTCATGGGAAATTGAAATGATCTTTAGAAACAGGGTCTAAACTTAGGAATTATATTTAGGCATAAGGTGGTCCAGATTTTTTTCATTTACTAAAGAATGCATTTCCTCAAACCAGATCAACTCTGGCCAGCCCTGCCTTTCCTTAAACAATTGTATTTCACCCTTTAGAATCTTCAAAGCCAGAAGGGGAGGTCACTTAGCCACGAATTAGCCGTGAATGTGCACCCTGGCTCTGGTCTGACAGGAAGGCTGAGCTCCCACAGAACAGGATCTAGACCAGCAGAAGCACTGCGCCTTTGGGAACAACTCCCCAGCAAGCACGCCATCCTTTTCCATCGCCTGACTTACCTACCTCTTTGAAGAAAGAGGGGTCAAAAGAAGGCTGACCTTTTTAGGGGAAAGGTGGAGCTGTGTCACTCCCCACCCACCTGCCCCAGAAGACATCCGGCAATGCATTTTACCGCATTTGTCTGGGACCCTGCATCTGGGAGAGGACGCCTCAGACAGAATGATCTCACAGACTCCCTCAGCTCTAAAGTTTGCTGATTTTAACAGCCTGTTTGAACCACAGCAAATGACATGTGCTTGCTCTCGAAGTCATTTAAGCCACAGATTAGACGATTAATGCCTGCCAAAAATGTAGCCATTTTTTTGTTTCATATTTTAATTTTTTTATGATTTCTGGGTTTTCACTTTAAATTGAGTATTGCTATTTACTTGCCAGCTAAGTTCAAGTTTTGCTAACAATAATTTAACCTACACATTATTTTATTTCTCAGACTATAAATCTACTTTTAATTCTTTACTATTTTCTACTTTTTTTTTTTTTTCCACGTAGAGTTCATTTGAGAGCTAAGAGCCTAAGCTCCCGGCTGGCTGCTGGCTGTGGCTGCTGGCTGGTGTGGGCAGGAAACTGCACTGTTATTCAAACAACAGAGGTTTAATTTTCTAAACAGAATGGCACTGAGCAAAGACCAGTGGAGATGCACACCGTAATTAAATTACATTATCAGCAAACAAATGACAAGAACGAGGCAAAAGAGTTGTTTTTTAAAAGGATATTTCAGGGTCTTGGCAGAAGTAAATTCAATACATCAGCCTGAGCATCTCCTCCTAATAATGAGGCACCAAGTCAGAGATGCCACCGTAGTTAACTGGTTGACTTACCTGAATCACTGACAAGAAAATGGACAGATCAGAAAGCAGTTAGTGAAGATCTGAGAAGCCGTTACTCTTCCAAAATCTGAGAGCAATTTGGTTTGGGAGCAGAAATGATTAGACTGCAGTGTCCAGTATCAAAAATAGCATGACGTTCCACTGATCTGGAAAAGAAAGTTTTGGAGAAAAGACGCAGCTGGCCGGAGGCGAGCTGCGCCCGCTCCAGCGCCTGCACCTGCTGCTGGCTCGCCGTCTGCACCACCTTAAGGCTCACTTCGCTTCCTTCGGCAGGAACCATCGCTGAGAAGCGGGAAGTGGTGTCGGGTGATTTAGAAACAGCTGCCACTGGGTAAAGTCATGGCCACTGTACCTACCAAAGGCAAAATGTCAAGCCAGGCAAGCAACTTACCTTTGACAAAGCTGTCCAGCAAGTAACTGGACTGGAAATTTTCAAAGTTAAACCTTCAATTCAATGCACATGCTGCTATTGGAGAAATATCATAAAATATCTTTTTAATGTGAACACGACTTCATACAATGCAAAACTATGTACAGTGGTTGCTTCCAGATTGGTTGCTTTTACATTGTCTCTGCGCCAGCAGGCGTCTCCAGCTGGGAGCCTCTGTCCAGCCACAGTGCCCTTAAACCCAGCAGCTCTTCGAGTTCAGGGAGTCTGGCCACTTACATTCTCCTTGGTAACATGGCTCAGCAGGCACGCGCTGCCCCCACCCCCAACCATCTATGCCCCAGAGACCCCGACGATCATATGTAAGTAAAAGTTGTAGATTAGATTTTTTCCCCAATAAATACTAATTAAACAATACAATCCATCTTTAAGATATTGTTTTCAGTTAGGAAAATGTCTATTTCTCAATGGAACTAGAATGGCTAGTCTCTTGTTCACCCTGGAACTGAGCTATGATGCTTCTGTATACAAATACAGCATATTTGAGCCAGGAATATAGTTTCTTGTTAAAGAGTTTATTTGCCTCCACACGCAGGGTTGCTACATACATTCACAGTTTTAAGAGACTGCAATAGCTATTCCAGTTGTGCTTTAAAATCTCCAATATTATTTTCATTAGTGAGTGCAAAGCAAATGTCCCATCTGACTACATTTGGTCCTGGAGTTATAAACTCCATAATGATCTCTAGAGAGCGCCCTCATTCTCCAGTCTCATCATTTGCTTTTTCGGGTATGACTTCGAGGCTCCGGCGTGGCTTCTGAATGTCGGCATTTTCTGTGCCCGGTTTATTGAGTCCACAGGAAACAGCCGCGTAGTGGATCTGCTTCAGGTTCTCCACAGTCTCATTCTTGGCATATTTCAAGAGATCCGCTTGTCCCTGCGATAAAACACGCAATTAGATAGGTTATAGTTGGACAATATAGGTCTGCCACTGAAACAGAAATATTTCCATCCTGCAAGAGGGTTTATTTATGTTATCAGCCCTGCATCCGAGTCTGTCTGTTTTAACCACCACCACAACAAAAGAAGCTTGTTTTACCAGTTCTCAACACCAGACTCCAAGAGTGTGCTACTTCTTCAGTCCTTTCCATTTTCTGGGTATTTTATTTTTACAAATATGGAATCAAGGAGACTATATTATTTCTTCTGTTTCCTTGCCTTTTTTTTCCACCGGAAGTCATGTCGTGGCAGTCATTCCATGTCAGTAGACATAACTCTACCGCAGGAGGACAGGGAGTGTTAAAGCAAACCTCCACAGATGGTCTAGGATAATGAAGGTAGTGATAGAGTTCTTTATCTGGGTGAACCCTGTTTCCTGTGTTCAGACTAGTCATCACAGCACCTTGAACAGACCAGGCCTTCAGCCGTCCTCCAGAGGAGACACGAAGGAACCTTGCAGGCAGTGACCCCCAAGGCCAAGGAGTGGCCAGACTTCACCCACATCGCTTTTACTCCGCTCTCTGCACCCACAGCCACACGCCTGCCACGTCCTGGAGTTGGGACATGCAGTGAGCAAAGGGCAAATCTGAGACGAGGGTATTCGCTGTGGCAGCATTCCTGCCCCATCCCTTCAGAAGCCTTCCAAAGAACAGAGGCTACTGACAACACTGCCACCCACCTACCTCCCTGGGTGCCTGGTTTTGGAGATGCCAACCGAACTGGCTTTGTGGTGTGCTCAGCTGAGCGACTCAAACCCGCTCTGGTTTCTCACATTCCACTTCGAATTTTATCGCCTACTTTACTTGGTTTTCATCTTGAAAGATTTAAAACAACCTTACAGGTCAAAATACTTTAAGGTTCTTACTTAAGACTCCTAAAATAATCTGTAAAAGATGTGGCTGAGGGCAGGGCTCCTGCTGAGAGTCCAGCATGACTCCGCTCCTCCTGGCTTTTCTGCCCGCCACTCACCTGGAGGCGGCAGCCAGAAAGGGGTGACCACTGGCAGATGGCAAATGCTCTCTGCAACTCCTGCCAATCACCAAACTTTCTGTCTGACCACCCAAAGATGTCCTGGTTTTTAGTATTTTTAATATTTACATTTCAAGGCACCTCTGTTAGTGCTATGCAGTTTTTGAATCCGGAATTAACAATCACAATTCATTTCTCTTGTTTAGCTAAAACAACAAGGATTCTGTATTTCAGTTAATTTTTTTCCAAAGCTTTTCTTATCAAACTATCTCTTAGAGAAAAACAGTTGCCTTCCTTCTGAAGTGAGTGATCAGTGTGGCCAGAGGGACTCTCCCACCCTCAGCCACAACGGCAGTGGCCAAGTGGTTGAGAGCCAGAGACCAAAGGCCACCTGCTGGCCCCAGGGGCCTGCAGACACCTTTCTTCCAAATTACACACAGTAGAGAGAAGAGAAAGAAGACACAAACCACCTGGGGAGTCTGACGGAGGCCCAAAAGTGTCAAATATTTTCGTTTTCATGCAAATAGGAATGTAAGTTATGAATGTCTGGTTGGGCCTCAGTATGTCTAGGGCCGATAAGGATTCCTGGGTTGTTCTGGGGCCAAAGTCCCCAATCCAACAAAGTTCACCTGGATGATGGGGGCTGGGCTGCCTCCTGCTGCTTGGTCCCCTGTCCACTCAGGAACACAGAGGAACAACAAATTTTAGGTGCCTTCAACTAATCAAATATAATCAAGCATGATACTACAGGGCCTTCCTGCGACAGGCCCTTCCCTCATATCCTCTGCTTCAGCTCCTCCCTGAAGTACTCAGATAACAGTATCTGATGAATACTTCCTGAGTTGTCTGACTAGTCAAGAGAATTGTGCATACTCCATGACACCCCACTTCCCTCACGTGGCCTCAAAAAAGGCTTTGCTGAGACCCTTAGAGGGGTTTGGGGTTTGGGGGTGGGCACAAGCCACCCATCTCTTTGCAGTAAATCTTGCTCTGCTCCAAACTTGACATTTTGGTTTATCTGGCCTCACTGTGCACTGGGCACACGGACTTGTGATCAGTAACAGTTTTCGCAAGCCAGCCAGGAGCCTGCCTGTGGCCAGTCGACCCGGTTGGACTCGGAAAGGGGAGGGACTGTCTCTGACGGGTGCTGGCTGCTCCACGGCACGAGGCTCTCTGGAGGAAAGTCCAGAGCTGTAGTCCACATTCAGTGTAACGTGGTGGTGAGTCATTCCGGCTTGTGCAGGCTGGAAATTCTCTCCACTCTCTTTGGGCTGCTTCCCTTGTGGGGAGTGAGCCACGCGGCCTCTGTTCAAGAGTTGTTTAAGGGCCTCTCTCTGGGAATGAAAGTGGAATTCTAGACAACACCTCCTCTTGACTTTCTGTCTGACTGTAGCCTATCTGTGGTGTGTTTGCCTATATCGTTTTGGGGTGCCCCATTCTCTTTCAAGACCCTGGCTGCTCTGGAAATGGAATTTGGGACTACACCTCCTTTGATCCTTTGTTTGTGGAACCATGTATTTGTTGTTTGTATGTGGGTCAGTTCTTGCTTTGGCCAGCTGAGATCTCTTTGGTGAAAGGCACTCAGGTGTGCCGACATCAGGGTATCCGTCCCTGCTACACTGGTTCCAGCTGTGGTGATGCACTGGTTGAGATTTTCCCCTTTGGACCAGCCTCTGTCATTCTTCTGCTTCATCTCTGACGGGGCACTGGCTGGGCATGTCCCTTTTAGGGGCTAGGGAACTGTGACCCTGAGAGACTGATCTGAATTGTTGGCTTGATAGTTGGTAACACCAGCTGGGACTAATCAAGTATGAATGATCAGAGCTCTGTTCCATCTTATAGTCCCCTGCAAAACTGGGAGATCTTTAGCTATGCTCCCGTAAATGAAAAAAATGATGTTTTTATTGTAACATTTTGTGGCCTCAATACTTCCTGATATCTGGAGAACAATGGCCCCTGATGACTCTGCTATTACAGCAAAGTGGATATTTTGCAATTGGTTTTATCTTGTGTGTGTGTGTGTGTGTGTATGTGTGTGTGTGTGTGTGTGTGTGAGAGAGTGTCTCAGTACCTGAGTCCAAATCCTGTTCTCTTTCTGATTTTGCTCCAAATGAGGCATGTGAATGTGAGAGGCTGATATGTATTATTGTCTATCGATGTCTTTTGTTTAAATAGAAGCGGGTATTTGGAAACGGGGGTAGGATTCCTTGAAAATAGTCAAGATGGCTGGGTTCTATACAAGCAGTCAAGAGGAGGAATGCACATTTCTCGTCCTGTGCCTTTGAGATGTAAATGATCTCCCCAGATATTTGGTAATGTGAAATTTTAGAGTTATGCTAAATTAAGTTAAATGATGGAAGTTTCTTACGGTTGTTTCTAGATGGCAGAATTAAGGGGCAAAAGAATATTGATACAGAAAGTGACAGAACAGTTATAGAGAAGGAACTCTGAAACAGGAGCTTTGTGCATGGTCAGGATTGGCTAAGTTTAGATTGAACTGAAGTGAACTTTACTACTAAAAGTAAGCTGGTATAAGACTAGACCCGTTTTTCTCTTACTGTTAAAAGAGGACAACATTTTTCTGGAATGCTACCTTTGATAACAGATTGTGTGAGTTTCTGTGCCTTGAAGTGATCTGTATTTGCTTCTGAGATCTCTTCTCACATTGGTTAAAGAATAAGTATTGTCTCACCATGACCTATGACCAAGTGTTTTGAAATTTTTTGACAAATTTCGCCAAAATAGATTTTATTTAAAGTTCTTTTGACCTCCTGCTAACTTTGGGATGCTTTAGAGAGTCCCTGAGGCATCTCAGAGAAAAATATTAAATTAACTAGGATGGGTTCGTATGCTAAATTACACAGGAAACAATGTCAAATGAGTGATAATCCTCTTTAGATAATATAGTATGGATAAATGTCATTAATATAGACATTCTAGAAATAATATAAAATTTCTGAAATTTGGCTATGTCCTGGTATAATGTTATAATGTTAGCTGTTATCTTAAAATGTATATCACAACTTGGTTAAGCTTGTCAAAAAACATTATAACCACATCTCCAGCCTTGCCTTTTTAAGTCCTTGATCATTCAGAGATGATTAAGCTGATGCTTTGCAAAACTGCTTCATCTTCAAGAAGAGACTAGAAAGAAGGGCTTTTTGAGAAGTACAGGTTTTTTTATGACTTCTAAATCATACTGCAAACTAGGTAAGATATTTTAAAAGTCTAATGGAAACTCTTCCCAGGCAGGAGGATCTATAAATGCTCGGAAAGATCTACCTGCTGCAAATTATGTTAAAACTCTGGGCACTGTACTATCCTCTGTTCATGAGTTTGCCTCCAACAAGTCTGCCTACCCAATGGAAGTAGCCTTACAACCTTTCTGGCCTGGAGACTGAGTCTTCCTTAAAGCCTGCAGAGAACAAGGGTCTGAACATCAGCTGACTGCAAAGTGGCTAGGACCACACGTGGTACCACACACTCATCTGTTAAGTTAGCTGGAGTAAAGCCATGGATTCATCACACTTAGGTTAAAGCAGTACCAGTGTCATCAGAAAATGGCCCAACTCCTGAAAGGCCTAGAGAGCAGTGGGTTTCTGAACCTTCAAAAACCTTGAGCTTAAGGTTGCTCAAGAAGTCAAGTATTGAGATTGCAATTTCAATACAAATGGAGAAGGATGAGTCAGCCCACTTGTTCAGTCTTGTTCAACTGAATGGCACACGAATCTAGTGTAATTATGGCAGAGTTGGAAAGTTAAGATTAACAGATAGGTATAGGAAGTGGAACCAAAAGCCCAAGTCCAATTACAAATTAGACAACAAAATCCCAAGAGGCTTCATCAGGTTCAAAGAAATGTCGACAAAGAAGGAAAGGAAATTGTACTGTTTACTAAATATTCTAAGGAATATGCTCTGCTGAAGGCTGATCAGTTCGATTCCACGATCACCATCACCGCTCACTGCCCCTGTTCAACAGGAGGAGCCAGAGTGGTCACTTTCCCTTTCCCACAGATTGCGGGATGACAGGGTCAGCAGGAAGAAATCTGACTCCACATTAGATCAGTTTCTCTTACATTAACCTATATATGCTATTGCTTTTGCTATAAGTTAATCACTAGAGGGATGTTGCCTATAGCTAAAAGTATACATAATGGCCCATCTCGGGGAAACCCTGCCCCCGTGCTTGAAGGGTAAACTAAAATACCTTTAGTTCCGATCACAGACACAACTTGACCCAGCCCACCTGGGAATGGCTGCAGGAAGGAAGAAATTAACACATCCCCTCCCAGAGTCTGGTGAAACCAGGAGATACTTGCAACAATTTATGACCTTATTAATATTGCTAGCTATATTCCTTGTATATTGCCTGTTTTACAGAATTATTTGTAATACTACCAAATGTGTGACTGAACTCTAATAAAAGATAATGATGACCAGGCAACTTGAAACAGTTGACCAGATATATAGTTCTCATACAAGGACAGTGACTGTAACAGTGCGATTCCAGATGTGGGAAGATGCAACAAGAGGGGGTTTTACCTGGACCATAACAGATTAGTGAGACAGGCGGCCCAGAGACTTGACTACTGTCAATAAAGCCGAGTCCAACGAATAGCACACTGGCCTAACGAGGAAATCCTTGCCTGGCGTAGGAAGAGCATTTCTAGCACCACGGGGCAAAGTGGTCATGAAACGCTTCCCAACCCATGTTACATTTATGATCATAAGGAGGCCCTACCAGCTAAAAATTGGCACTTGCCATCTGCCTTGCATGAGGATTAAGTCACAAGCCACTGCAGCTGCTGACCTTCAACACCCCCCGTGGGGAGTTAGGGTGCAGATCTGGAGTGAGGCCCTCTGTGCTCTGGGAAAAACTGACAGAATAGGTCTTCGGATAGTTAGATGTTTTCAGGAGAGTATTTTATGAGTCCAATTCCTGCATCTCCTCATATCTAGAAAAACACTAAAATTCTTAACAGTGACATCTGTTTGGACCATTGAGGTGAGAAATGCACGTGAAAGTCAAAAGGGAAGAGAAGTGGTCAGACATCCAAGGTAAAACTGGGTGGTCGCTGCGTGTGATTTCAAACACGCTCCTTCCTCTGTTGCCAAGAACTGAGTTGCGTCAGCCTCGTTCTCAAAACAGTGTCTGCTGGAAAGGACCCTGTGGTTCCTCTGTCAAGTTTACAATTAACCTTATCTGAAACACGATTCCTTTACGTGTCCAACACCTTTTCTGTTCTCAAGACTGAGGATCAAAGAAAAGCGGGGAATTGCAACTGGATAGGCTCTTCCCCCATATCCTCTCCTTTAACTCCTCCCTGAAGTACTCAGATAACAGTATCTGATGCCCACTTCCTGAGTTGTTTCACAGATGTGACAAGTCCCCACCAAGTGGAAGATGTTAACAACTTGACCGTGAGCATGCAGCCCCTGGGCCTCCTGGAGCCTAAAGACTGATAACGTTACCTCGGTGACACCACCCCCGTCACATCACCATCTACCAATCAGAGAATTGTGCAGGAGCTGCTCACTTGCCCTGCGACCCCCTTCCCTCACCTGGCCTTTAAAGATGCTTTGCTGAAAACCTCAGGGGAGTTCAGGTTTTGGGGGCACAAGCCACCCATCTCCTTGCATGGCCCTGCAGTAAACCGTCCTCTGCTCCAAACTGTGCATTGGGCACACAGACTCGCATTCATTAGCACTGACTCCTCTGCCCCTCCATGCAGACCCTGACTCAGGGCACACCAGGCCCAGGCCGAGACGGACTGTCACCCCAAGCAGGCCTCATGTTCACCCTTTCTGGCTTTGCCCAGCAGCTTGATATGCATGTGGCTTAATTTTTCCCATTACCCTGAGAGTCTCCAGAAGCCGCAGGTCCCCTCGGTGCCACTCTGAGGTGACACAAGCAGGTCTAGGGTTCCTCTGCTATCTCTTCTTCCAACATTTTCTGCAACCAAAACCCAAGAATCGGGTACAGCCTCTATGGGGAACTGTACGGAGGTTCCTTAAAAAACTAAAAGTAGAGATACCATATGATCCAGCAGTCCCACTCCTGGGCATCTATTCAGACAAAACTATAATTCAAAAAGATATGTCAACTCCTGTGTTCACAGCAGCATTATTTACAATACCCAAGACAAGGGAAGTAACCTAAATGTGCATTGACAGAGGACTGGATAAAGATGTAGTACATCTATACACAATGGAATACTACTCGGCCATAAAAAAGAATAATGCCACTTATGCAACATGGGTGGACCTGGAGATTATCCTACTGAGGGAAGTAAGTCAGAAAGAGACAAATACCATATGGTATCATATATTTGGAATCTAAAATACAACATAAATGAACCTATCTATAAAACAGAAATAGAGACATAGAGAATAGACTTGTGGTCACCAAGGGTTGGGGGCATGGACTGGGAGTTTGGGATTAGCAGATGCAAACTATTATATACAGAAGAGGTAAGCAAGGTCCTACTGTATAGCATGGGGAACTCCATTCAATATCCTGTGATAAGCCTTAATGGAAAAGAATATGAAAAAGAATGTAAATATATGTATATTTGCTGTACATCAGAAATTAACACATTATAAATCAACTACAATAGAAAAAAAACATAAAAGCCTGAGACTCAAACTTGCAAAGCCTTTTCACAGTCTTATGACTGAGAAGCCAAAGCCACGCTGACAGGAAGTTACAGTTTCTTCAGTGTTTACTTAACTGGAATATTAATAGTATAAGGTCACAAATAGAGTACTTTTTAGTGAATATTCTGTGGTCAGTCACTGTTTTAGGTGATGCGAGACTCATATAGAAACTGACTACATCTCAATCGAGTATATAATGAGTATTCAAGATCACAGGCCAATCTCATAACCTCCTGTGAGAATGCTCTGGGAACTATTTAATATATTCTGTCTCTTAACAACTGTGATTTAAATCTAAACAATTTAATCACAGTCTAAAATGTGATACCATGGAGCCCATGATATGTCAGAAGTGAGGCACATAGGAACATATACCAGTGAATCCTTCCGGGAACAACTGTCACCACTTATTGAGTGACAACTACATGCAAAATATTGCATTAAGCCCTTTGCAAAGATTATCTCAGGACAGTTCCTAATTCTGCAAGAGAATTGTGATCACTATGCCCATTTCTTAGATGAGGAAACAATTTAGAGAGATCAAGGGCTTTGCCCAAGACCACGTCTACACAGTGCATTACACTTAAATACACACAACTTTGTGTTTTGTTCTCTTTTTGGATACGTTAAACCCATGGCACAAACTATAGGGAGTGGAGCCCCGCGTGTCACATGGGACACTAAAGTGAGCAGAGTGGAACAGTGACCACATTTTTGGTGTACTCAGCATATCACCAAGGATGCAGACACTTTACCCTTGACCTTGCTGCGATTAATTACAGGAGCAGAAGTTTAGATTTCCAGTTTCTGTTAAGTGAGGAAAAAGTGGAAAACAGAATGAATGAGATCTCAACTTCCGGTTCTAAACTGCCCCCCATCACGCCCTGAGGGTGCCCCGGATGGGGTGAGAGCAGAGCCAGGATGTGGGGCAGGAAGACTCCCGAAAACACAAGTGAACATGCCACACGCATCAGCACCTCCCTCGCACTGGTAGTCTCTCAGGCGCGCCTTTGCATAATTAACGTCAGTTGCGTAATCACAAATCCCACATCAATGGGATCCAAATGTCCGAAGTGTTTTAAATGGGTCAGAAAGGACAGCCTGCCTAGCAACAAACACAACTGTAGTTTGATTTTCTGAGCCATGCTGAGGCGTTTTCACACACTAAATAGAGAAATGGCTTTTACTCGATTAGAGCTTTTCAGGAAAACAAACAACGTAATACATCAGCTAGAATACGTGAAGTAGCTAAAGGATAATAGCACCAGAAAAGGAAAGGAGTGGAACACAGGCTATCAAAGTAATTTTCAGAAAGGAAACAAATGTCAGTCTTCAGATCATCCTGGTAAGTCTGCACCTCAGATAAAAATGAAATCAAGATTAATGTCTTTCCAGGTGCACAAACTATCTGGTTTAATTATTTATTTTTGGCAGAAGTCTTATGTCCTTTAGAGAACAAATCTCTGCTCTCAGGGTTTAGTTTCTAGTCTCTCTCTGAGGGTGGAGTAGCACAAGGTCGGGAGAGCTTGCTTGGCAGCAGTTCATCTGAAAACATCTTGGGTCATAATAAGCTTCATTTAAGTCCACAATATGACAGAGGTGCTACACAATCCAACATAACTTTGGCCTATATTAATAGTAAGATAATTTTCAGACTATAAGCAAAATCAGATCACCGAGTCTCACTCTGGGTGGGTCAGTCCATCTGGCGTCTGAAGTGTGGTGATGCTGGCCACTCCATCTCATGAAGGACACTGCCAAGCCAGAGCCTTCAGAAGAAGAAGGGACCACAAGCCACTTCATCCTGAACTGTGGAGGTTTGAGAGAAGACACAACAGTCCCCAAGTACATGCAGGGGTGTTGAAGGAGAAGGAATAGAGTGTGTCTGTGCTGCCTTGAGGGCACAAGTGTAACCAGTGGGTAGAGATGCTATATAAACAGTGAAATAGAGAAGAACATTGTGATTAAGCTAGTGGGTTCAAAATACATTACAGAACTTCTCGCATTCCTGATGAAATGAGCAAAATGTGTAAAACCGGCAAATACACACAAACACACAAATACAGGCAGCAACTCAACATAATGAAAGGTACAACGTAAGCTGACAAACTTCTAAAACTCATAGAACTCACACTGGTAATTCATAAAAATCCTGAAAATTCTAACAGCCAACCAGCCTAGAGAGATACCAACTGAATGTCTCTCTTTTTACTTGTGTTTGATGGAGAAGACATGACGGGATGGGGTGGGAAGAAAGAGGCAACACAGAAAAGTTTGGAATGGAGCTGACACCTAACTAGGAAACTGGACACAATATGTATAAAGCAACAATTTTCAGACTGTGCGAGACAGCCCTGGGAGAAGCAGCATGGACAGGGGGTGTGGCTCACTGCCTGGAGAGGCCACAGTTCAGGGGGGCAGAGCCCAGACAGTCCGGAGCTCAGGGAGGTGAGGCAGCTCCAAGATGGGGGCAGGGCAGTGGTGGGGAGGTTAGGAAGCAGGATACAACAGCCACTGCTAATATACAGGTTCAAAGGGGGAGAGGATACTGTGAACACAAAGGAGGCAGGTCACTCAAAATAAAAACCAACCAGACAGGTTAATGGCAGATTAGATGCTGTAGAAGATATATAACACTGCCTGAATAGCAATATTGCTGGAAGATGTAATGATAAACAATTTTTTTCAAAAAACGGGAAAAAAAGCCCTAAAAAGCAAATTAATAGTGCTTCAGTGACTTGTGAGAAAATATAAAGCAAGCAATATACACGTATAAATGCAGTTACAGCTGGAGAGGGAAAAGTAAAAGAGAAATTTAGAGAAATAATGGCTAAAATCCCCAAATTTAATGAAAACTATAAACCCACATATGGAAAAAGGCTCAAAGAAGTTTAAGCAGAAGAAATGAAGAAAACCACACTAAGGCCTAACACAATTAATTTTTTTTTTTAAAGGAACCCAAAACAAAAAGATGCTCAACCTCTATACACTTACTAGACTGGCTAAACTGACAACAGCAAATGTTGACAAGGGTGTGGAGTAACTGGAACTCTGATAACACTGCTGGGAGGAATACAAAATGGAACAGTTCATAAAGCAGTTGGAAATATAAAGTCTGAAATACACTTACTATATGACCCAGCAATTCCACTCATGAATTTTCTCAAGAAAAATAAAAACATATGTCCACAGAAAGACTTATGCAAATATTCATTGCAGCTTTATTCATAATAGCTAAAAACTGGAAACAACAAAAATGTCCTGTTTATATGGGTGAATGTATAAACAAACTGTGGTACATCCATAAGACAGAATACTATGCATAAATAAAAAGAAATAGCTTACTGAAACATACATCAACTTGGATGGATCTCAAAAGCATTCTGCTAAATGCAAGAAGCCGGGCACAAAGTTTACTCCCATATGATTCTGTTTATAAGTGCAGTTTTCAAAAAACCCAACAAAATGACTCCAAGTACATTTTTTTTATAATCTATTTCCTTAACTTCAGAGGGATTTTATATGAAATAAATACATCCTATGGTAAAAATTGTTCATTCATTTAGCTTCTTTATGGTTTGCTTTTTTCCATTAAGTGAAACTTAGTATTTAAAAATTTTAAATAGAGCAATTATAGTAGGATTCAAAAGTATATACATGTGGAACAATTCTCACAGAATACTGAACACTGGTAAAGATATCAGATGGCAGTGTAAGAAAGATCTCTACATAACCGAGTAGGACAAAAAAGGAATGGGAGTGGGACTAGAGCCCCTGGGAGGGAGCAAGAAAAGAAGCAAGGTTCCAGAACCCTTGGAAGCCCCTTTACCAGCAGGGAGATCAGCTGGAATAGAAGGGGAACTTCAGAGGCTGAGAAGAGCATGCAGCAAACAGCTGGTGGCAGGCTGAACAGAGAGGATCCCTGCTGCATTGCTGCAATCCCCAGACTAAGATATGCATCCACTAGTGCAGGCAACTGCTGAGTGCTGAAACTCAGGTTTCAGAGGACAGGCCCATGGAGAGGACTAGGTCGGCTGCAGAGAGACAGCCTGAAGCAGCTGGAGTGTGGTATGGTCACAACTGGGAGTACAGGAGGAAAAAGCCTGGGCCCGCCATAGAAGCAAAGCACCACTGTTAAGGGGCAAGTGAAGGGAGGGGTGGGGCTCACCATAGCAGCCTTTTTCTTGGCGCTGCCTCTATGACTCTGGGAGCAGGACAGTGGGTATTCCCATGGCTGGGATGAGTCCAATATTAGCAGGTATGCTCTTTGTGGGTGCATGGATGCAGAGGAGGGCTGAGGTCCAGGCTGCTTCCATAGCTCCCAAGGTGGGTCCAGGTGCGTGAATACTGTGATCCCAGTACCTGACCTCAGTGGATCAGTGCCTGAGGATCTGTGCTGACAGCTTCGTGAACACAGCACCGGAGGGACACAGGGTTGACTGCCTGCATTCCCATAGAGGAGGCAAGGCCAAGGGTAGTGCCAACACCAGTGTAATTTATAAGCCTGCACAGGAGACAGCACAGAGCACACTCTCTGTTGGACAGCTCCAGTGAAGGAATACTCAGCGGCTCCTCTCCCAGGGGGAGTATTCCAGTCCCACCTACCACAGCTCAGAAACAGATCTGGGGGCTTCTACTCCAACAATTAGGGAGCAAACCATGCCCCCAACAGGGCTTTGACAACCACAGAGCTAAGAGTAGGCCCCACTAATATCCAGTGCAGGCTCTGGTCAACACAACACCAGTCACACTGAAGAAAGACACAGCAGGTATCCATACTAAAAACAGCCCTGATACCAAAAATATCAGACCCACAATGGCTACACAAGGATGCACCACCTAAAAATAGTCCTCCAGCACCACAGCAGAAAATTGTTTCTCCTAAACTTATAGAGTAAAAGAAATACAAGTAAAATGGAGCAGAGGAACCACTCCCAATTAAAAGATCAAGAGAATTCCCCTGAAAGAACAAACAATGAAACAGGCCACCTCTGTCTAATAGCACCAAATTCAAAAAGGAGATAATGAAAATACTGAAGGAATCAAGAAGGGCTATTGATTGAAATGAAGATTATTGTAAAAAGGTACTAGAAACTATAAAAAGGAACCAAGAAATATTAGAAAACTAATTTTCCCAGATAAAAGCTGAGCTAAAGGCAACGAATAGCAGATTGAATAATGCAAAAGAACAAACAAGTGATCTGGAAGATAGAATAATGGAAATCACCCAATCAGAACATCAGACAGAAGGCCAAATGAAGGGAAAAAAAAATGACAGCAATATAAGAGACCTATATAATATAACACATGCCAATCTATGCATAATAAAGATCCCAGAAGGAGGAGAAGGAGAAAAGGGAATTTAAATTGTATTTGAAAACATTATGTCTGAAAACATCCCAAACCTAAAGAAGGAAACAGCTATCCACAAAAAGTCCCAAACAACTTTTTAAACCCAAACAGACCTACATCAAGACACATTATAATAAAAATGTCAAAGGTTAAAGATAAAAAGAGGATTCTAAGGGTAGCAAGAGAAAAAGAAAGAGTTAATTATAAGGGAACCCCCATAAGGCTATCAGCTGATTTCTCTACAGAAACACTGCAGGCCAGATATAGTCAAAGACCTTAAAGGGTAGCATCTGCAACTTAGTAAGATTATCATTTAGAATAGGCAAGAGAAAGAATTTCTCAGACAAGCAAAAGCTAAATATAGCGCTACTAACCTATCCTAAAGGAAATACTGAAAGGTTGTCTGTAAATAGAAAATAAGCAAGAATCTATAGAAAAGAAAGTATCGCAATTGGAAAGTAAATCACTTAAGCCAATATAGAGATTAAGAAAAAAAATCAAAAATTTCTATGAAAGCAGTGATAACCACAATTAACAGCAAAAGGATGACCATAAAGATGTAAAAGAGCATTAAAAAATCATAAAATGTGGGGGAGGAGAGTGATAAATAGATATTTTTTTTTTCTATAATGTGTTTGAGCTTATAGGACTACCAGTCTAAAGCAAGTAGATATAGGAAGGGGTTAACAAACTTGAAAAACAGGGTGACACAAATCAAAAATATACAAGAGAGTCACGCACAAAAAAAATAAGCATAATACAAAAGTAAATCATCAAACCACAAAAGGAAAAAGGGACAAAGAAGAAATATAAAATTGATGGGAAAACAAGGTTTAAAATGGCAATAAGGAGTACTTATTGTGGCTCAGCAGGTTAAGAACCCAACACAGTATCTGTGAGGATATAGGTTCGATCCCTGTACTCACTCAGTGGGTTAAGGATCCAGCATTACTACAAGCTGTGGCATAGGTTGCAGATGTAGCTTGGATCCCACATTGCTGTGGCTGTGGTGTAGGCTGGCAGCTTTATCTCCAATTCAACCCCTAGTTTGGGAACTTTCATATGCCACAGACCTTAAAAAGAAAAAAAAATGGCTATAAAAATGTATCTATCAGTAATTACCTTAAATGTCAATGGACTAAATGCTCCAATCAAATGACATAGAGCAGCAGACTGGATTTAAAAAAAAAACAAAAAAAAAACAGGAACCTACAACATGCAGCCATCAAGAGACCCATTTTAAGGCAAAGGACACACTTAGAAAGTGAGATAGAAAAGGATATTTCATGCAAATGGAAGTGACAAGAAAGTGGAAGATGCATTACTCATATCAGACTAAATAGACTATTTTTTTATTTTAATTTTTGCTTTTGAGGGCTGCGCCCACAGCATATGGAGGTTCCCAGGCTAGGGGTCCAATCAGCTACAGCTGCCAGCCTACACCACAGCCACAGCAATGCAGGATCCGAGCCACATCTGCAACCTATACCACAGCTCACAGCAACACCAGATCCTTAACCCACTGAGCGAGGCTAGGAATTGAACCTGTGTCCTCATGGATGCTAGTCAGAGTCATTTCCACCGAGCCACAGCAGGAACTCCTAAATAGACTTTAAAACAAAGGCCATAAAGAAGGACGCTAATGATAAAAGGATCAATTCAAGAAAAGGATATTATGCTCATCAATATATGTGCCCCTAATTATAGGAGCACCTAAATACTAATAGACATAAAGGGAGAAGTTAATAGGAATACAATAACAACAGGAGACTTTAACACCCTACTCACAACAAAGAACAGATCTTCCAGACAGCAAGTCAACAAGGCAACAGAGATCCTAAGTTATACAATAGATTAGTTAGACACCATATATATTTTCAGGATATCGTATCCATAAAACAGAATGCATGTTCTTCTTTCTAAGTGCACATGGAACATTCTCTAGGATTGGCCATATACTAGGGCACAAAACAAGCCTAAACACATTTAAGAGTATAGAAATTATTTCAAATATCTTTTCTGAACACAATATCATAAATCAATCAAAGAAAAAGAAATGGGGAAAAAAAGGTTACATGGAGACTAAACAACACACGACTAAAATACCAGTGGGTCAACAATGAAATCAAAGAATTTAAAAAAAAATCTTGAGACAAATGACAGTAAAAACATAACCACAGAAAAATCTATAGGATGCAGCAAAAGCAGTTCTTAGGGGGAGGTTCATAGTGATACAGGCTTTCTTCAAGAAACAAGAAAAAATCTCAAATAAACCACCTACTCTCCCACCCAAAATAATCACAAATAAACAAACAAACCTAAAGTCAGCAAAAGGAAGGAAATAAAAAAGATCAGAGAAGAAACAAATAAAACAGAATTAAAAAAACATAGAAAACAAATCAATAGGGAGTTCGTGCTGTGGAACAGCAGGTTAAGGACCCACCATTGCTGCAGTTGTGGCATAGGTCACAGCTGTGACTCGGATTTGATCCCTGTTCTGGGAGCTTCCATATGCCTCGGGTGCAACAACAACAACAACAAAAAATCAATAAAACCAAGAGCTGATTCTTTGAAAGGGTAAACAAAACTGACTAAACTCTGGCCAGGCTCACAAAGAAGAAAAGAGAGAGAGGACCCAAATAAGCAAAATAAGAAAATAAAGAGGAGAGAAGAACAATCAATACCACAGAAATTAAAAAAAAAAAAAGCGCAAGGGACTACTATGAACAATTATGACAACAAATTTGACAACCTACAACAAATGGAAAATTTTATAGAAACACACAGCCCACCAAAACTGAACCAAAAAGAAACAGATAACTTGAAGACAAGGTCACTAGAAGTGAAACAGAATCTGTAATAATAATAATAAATTCCCTACAGGAGTTCCTGGTGTGCTCAATGGGTTAAGGACCCAACATTAGCTCCATGAGGATGCGAATTTGATCCCTGCCTTTGCTCAGTGGGTTAAGGATCCAGCATTGCCACAAGCTGAGGCATAGGTCACAGATGTGGCTTGGATCTAGTGATGCTGTGGCTGTGGTTCAGGCCTCAGCTGCAGCTCTGATTCCACCCCTAGCCCAGGAACTTCCATATGCCACAAGTTGCCCTTAAAAAGAAAAAATCCTTACAAAGTCTAGGACCAGATGGCTTCACAGGTGAATTCTACCAAACATACACAGAAGAACTTATACCAGTCCTTCTCAAACTCTTCCAAAAGATTAAAAAGGAAGGAACACTCCCAAAGACATTCTATGAAGTCATCATCACCCTGATAGCAAAACCAGACAAAGACACAACCAAAAAGGAAAATTACAGGCCAATATCTTTGATGAATATAGATGCAAAAATTCTCAATAAAATATTTGCAAGCTGAATTCAACAATGCCTTAAAAAAAGATCATACACCACAACCAAGTTGGAGTCATCTCGGGGTCACAGGAATGGTTCAATATATGCAAATCAATCCATGTGATACACTACATCAGCAAAAGACAGAAACCACATGATATCTCAATACATGCAGAAAAGGCATTTGATAAAATTCAATATCCATCTGTGATAAAAACTCTTACCAAACTGGGTACAGAGGGAACATATCTCAACATAATTAAAGAAATTTATAACAAACCCACAGCCAATATAATACTCAATGGCAAAAAGGTGAAAGCCTTCCTGCTAAAATCTGGAAGAAGACAAGGATGCCCACTCTCACCAATTCTATTCAACATAGTATTAGAAGTCCTAGCCACAGCAATCAGAGAATAAAAAGAAAATATATTCAAAGAGGAAAGGAAGAGATAAAATTTTCATTATATACAGATGACATGCTACTATATATAGAAAACCCTAAAAACTCCACACAAAAACTACTAAACTGTTAAATAAATTCAGCAAGGTAGCAGGATACAAGACTAACATGCAGAAATGAGTGGCATTTCTTTACATTAACAATGAAATATAAGGAAGGGAATGTAAAGATCTCATTAAACAAACAAACAAACAACAAAAAAAAACTGGGGAGTTCTCATTGTGGCTCAGCAGTAATAAACTCAACCAGTATCCATAAGGATTTGGGTTCAGTTCCTGGCCTTGCTAGGTGGGTTAAGGACCCAGTGTTGTCTTGAGCTGTGGTGTAGACCACAGATGCAGCTTGGATCCCATGTTGTTGTATCTGTGGCATATACCAGCAGCTGAAGATCTCATCAAAAAAAAAAAAATTTTTTTTTTTTTTTTGGCTGCACCCATAGCATATGGAAGTTCCAAGGCTAGGGGTCTAATCAGAGCTGCAGCCACAGGCCTATTCCTCAGCCACAGTAATGCCAGATCCAAGCCGTGTCTGCAACCTACACCACAGCTCACAGCAATGCCGGATCCCTGACCCACTGAGCAAGGCCAGGGATCAAACCCTCATCCTCATGTATACTAGCCAGATTCTTTTCCGCTGGGCCACAATGGGAACTCCTAAAATAAAATACTTAGGAATAAACCTCACCAAGAAGGTGAAAAACTTATATACTGAGAACTATAAAACATTAATAAAGGAAATTAAAGATGATGCAAAGAAATGGAAGTATATTCCATGCTCTTGTATTGAAAGAATTAATATTGTTAAAATGGCCATACTGTTCAATGCAATCTACAGATTTAATCCAATACCTATCAAATTACCCATGACATTTTTCACAGAACTAGAACAAATAATCCTAAAATGTACATGGAACGACAAAAGAACCAGAATTGTCAAAGCAATCCTGAGGAAAAAGAACAAAGCAGGAGGTATAACCCTCCCAGACTTCGGACATCAGTACAAAGCTGTAGTAATCAAAACAATGCAGTATTGCACAAAAACAGAAATATGGATCCATGAAACACAGCGCCTGGAAATAAGCCCACACTCATATGGTCAACTAATCTTTGACAAAGGAGGCAAGAATATACAATGGGGAAAGACAATCTCTTTAGCAAGTGGTATCTGGAGAGTTGGACAGCCACAGCAAATCAGTGAAGTTAGAACACCCTTACACCATACACTAAAATAAACTTAAAATGGCTTAGAGACTTAAATATAACATATAACACCATAAAACTCCTGGAAGAGAACAGCGGTAAGATATTCTCTGATGTAAATCGTACCGGTGTTTTCTTAGGTCAGTCTCCTAAGGCAATAGATATAAAAGCAAAAATAAACAAAGGGACCTAATCATGCTCATAAGTTTTTGCACAGCATAGGAAACTATTAACAAAAGGGAAACCTACAGACTGGGAGAAAATATTTGCAAGTGCTGCAACCAACAAGGGCTTAATTTCCAAAATATATGTTTGAGCTTGTACAACTCAACAACAACAAAAAAACCCAACTGAAAAATTGGCAGAAGACCTATATAGATAATATTTGTCTAAAGAAAACATACAGATGGCCAATAGGCACATGGAAAGATGCTCAACATCGCTAATTATTAGAGAAATGCAAATAAAAACTACAATGAGGTACCATTTCACACAAGTAAGAATGGCCATCATTGAAAAGTCTACAAACAACAAATGCTAGAGGTATGGAGAAAAGGGAGCCCTCCTATACTGTTGGTGGGAATGTAAGCTGGTGTAGCCACTATGGAAAACAGTATGGAGGTTCCTCAAGAAACTAAAAAAATAGAACTATCATATGATCCAGCTATCCCAGTCCTGGGCATAAATCTGGACAAAACGGTAATTCATAAAGATACATGCACCCAAGTGTTCATAGCAGCACTGTTTACAATAGCCAAGACATGGAAGCTTCATCAACATATGAATGGGAAATGTTCATCAACATATGAATGGAGACAGAAGATATGATGTGTATGTATATGTATATACACACACACACAACAGAATATTACTCAGCCACAAGGAAATGAAATAATGCCATTTGCAGCAACATGGATGGATCTAGGCACTATCATACTAAGCCAAGCAAGTCAGAATATCATTATGATATAACTTATATGTGGAATCTAAAATACAACACAAATAAACATATTTGTGAAACAGAAACAGACTCAGACATAGAGAACAGATTTACGGTTGCCAAGAGCGGGAGATGGGGGAGCGTTGGAGTGGGAGTTTGAGACTAGCAGATGCAAAGTCATATATACAGGATGGATGAACAATAAAGTCCTACTGTATAATGAAGTATGTTCATTATCCTGCGATAAACCATAATGGAAAAGAGTATGGAAAAGAATTTATATGTGTATAACTAAGTCACGGCTGTCCATCAGAAATTTAACACGGCACTGTAAATCAACTATACTTCAATAAAGAAATTTTTTTTAAACTGTAGGATTCCATCTACTGATACACCTTATTTCATGATATGTGAGACATACATACCACGAGTGTCTATACCACTGAGGAAGAAAATCACTCCAATTTAGGATACAGTGCAAACATGCCATGGATTATAAGCAACACATCAATATCAAAGATGTGAAAACCATGAAAAAAATATGGCTCAGTGTCAATAAGGTGTACCTTCATCCATCCATCTATGCACATGCATATAAAAAAGGTTTTTGGAATAAAGATCACTTACATTTAATAATAGCTATTTCACAGAGGGACAATCTGAGGTCATTTCAAAACTTAGCTTTTCTACATTTCAAGAAAGTTCTTTATAATGAGACTTAAATTTCCAAAGACGAATGACCTTTATTCAATGACAAAAGTGACTGGAAGTAAATACACCAAGAAGTTAATAATGGGTCGTTCTGGGTGTAATCAGGATATTTTTCCTTCATTAGTTTCTGTATTTAAAAGCAATTCTCCAAATTGAAAAACTAAACAAATCAGGCAAAGACTTGTGAAAATGGGGCTGGACATCCTTAGATGACAGGGGTTTCCGGCAGGGCACCTGCTCTGAGGGGGACTCATCACCCGGTTCTCACACCGCGATGCCTGGCACCCTCCGTTGCTCAAATGAATGGGGGGTGGTACAGAAAGAAAGGCACTTCTAATTTGATTCTAGAGGGGGCGCAGTCCGTTTTTTAGGGGACCTCAGAATCCCCCAAAGAACTTGTCACAGAGGCAGATTCCTGCGTCCACCCCTGGAGAGTCTGACCCAGGTGGTCTGAGGGCAGCTCAAGAGACTGGGTTTTAAGAACCCCGGTATTTCCTATGCCTGGCCTCTCAGCAACAAGGCTCCGGCTGCATATCACAATGGAAGGTCTGGAACCTCCCCTGAGTCCCCGTGCCCCCTCCCCTGTTGCCCATGCATATACCACATGGGGCCCTGGAGGAGATGGGAGACGGGAGGAGAAATCAAGGGAAGAGAAAGCAAGCGACCCATCCATACCCTCCTGCCAGGAAGAGGCTGGGAGCTCAGCTCAGACCAAACCCATGTCCAAGACTCTGCAAGCACTGATTTCTTCTAAAGAAAGTTTAAGCCTGTGACATATCTGTCAGTGAAACGCCTTCCCACTGTGCAAACAGACACACAGAGCTCTCCAATTCTTCCCGACCCTCTGCTTAGGTTCTACCACTCTCAAACGCCATCTACAGGAGTTCCCATTGTGGCTCAGCAGAAAGGAATCCAACTAGGAACCATGAGGTTGCAGGTTCGATCCCTGGCCTCACTCAGTGGGTTAAGGATCCAGCGTTGCCGTGAGCCGTGGTGAAGATTGCAGACGCGGCTCGGATCCCGCGTTGCTGTGGCTGTGGCGAAGGCCGGCAGCTGTAGCTCCAATTAGACCCCTAGTCTGGGAACCTCCACATGCCACGGGTGCGGCCCTAAAGCGAAAAAGACCGGAAAAAAAAAAAAAAAAAAACACGTCATCTACAGCAATGCTCTCCTGCAAAGTTTTCAAAGATCTCCCTGTTCTATATATTTGTTTCCATATGAACGTAAATCGGACATGTTAATACTCTCTCCTGAACATAATTCAAAAGAAAATAGTTTCCTCGGTATAGCTGTTTGGTTTCCTGGTTCCTAAAATCTGATACATTACTTTTTTCAGCTGTTTTTCATTAATTTGTGAGCCAGGCTCCCATTTTCAGCAGTTCTTAGCCCAGTGCTTCTCAAACTATAAAGTGCATAAGAATCTCCTGGGATCTTGTGAAGATGCAGATTCTGATTCAGCAGGCCTTGGGTGGGACCTGGGTGTCTGCACTTTGAACAAGCTCCCAGGTGATGCCCAGGCTGCTGCTTCTTGGACCAGAACTGAGCAAGAAGAGCTGAAAGATCAAAGTTTGGCCCCTAAGTCTGTTTTTTGGCTATAACAAAATAAAAGCCAAATGAGCATCTATTCCTATCACTGGGCTATAAACTAAGGAGCTATTTTTTCCTGAGTTTGCAGGAAATTGTAGCCCCCACCTCTAGTTAGGAGTCAGTCAATAAGTTGTAAAGCCAAATTCCTCTTCACAGTCAATTTTTATATCTGCTGTTTACTGAACTGAAATGACCAGAGTTAAATACCAAGCAGAGGATCTAGAGATTTTAAACAGCACATGTGTAGAGAGGGAAGTATTTGAAGAAGTTAAGAAGATGACTTTTATAAAAATGAGTAGGGGGTTAACATGAGGGAATGCTGCTGACTAGTTTTGGAAGGGCGACTTTTTATTAAATTAAGTCAGAAAACTGTTACCAGCTGCAGGATGGATCCTTTAACTTGAAGGGGAACAGGGAGATTACAACAGGCAGCTGTGATAATGCCATTACGGTTTCAAAGTCAACCAAGAAGAAAGTGTGGAGGGTGACCCAGAGAGTAATATTACATTGAGTTGTGCAAGGTCCAGAATGAAGTACTGTTTCTGTGCTATTATCATCCAAGCTCCCAAACACTGAGATGAAGAAAAGCAAAGATCCTTGAGTCAAAATGCAAAAAAGTTTCAAGGCACATGCATAACATTATTTTAAAAATCATGTCATAATAGGAGCTCCCACTGTGGTGCAGTGGGTTAAGGATCCAACTGCAGCAGCCTGGGTTGTTGCAGAGGCACAGGTTCGATCCCAGCCAGACCCAGTGGGCTAAATGATCCAGCGTTGCTGCAGCTGTGGCACATGTCACAGCTGCAGCTCACAATCAGTCCCAGGCACAGGATCTTCCATATGCCGCGGGTGTCACCATAACAACAACAACAACAAAAAAATCATGTCATAATACATATACCATAGAGAAAAAGACTGGGAGAACGTACAGCAAAAGACCCTGGATGGTGAGACTATGTTTACCTTTAGAGATGCTATTTTGACATTTTTTATAATGAAAAATGTATTACTTTTAAAATAAAAGTTAATTTCTTAAATGGTCATGCTGAGATAGAAGGAAAGGAGAGAAGGATGGATGGCAGGAGAAAGACTGACTGAGAGAAAGGAAAAGAAAGAAAGAAGGAAGGAGACACGCAGAGAGAGATGGCTTTTCCCTCGAAGGAAAACTGCTTTCAAACGGCAGCTCCTTTATGTATTTCTTTTGATTATGCTCACCTACAATTCTTTCCTAATTTTTTTTTTCTGGGATCGTATTAATGTTAAGGCTGTGATGATACTTTCAAGTGTTGAATGATATCTGAGTAACTAGAATCTTCAAATTCCCAGTCATTCCTCAGTAATCAAGCTTTTCTCTTTCACACGGAGCAAGTGGCATTTGTGAACCTGACAGTGCTTCAAGGGTGAAATGCAAGGTCCTTTCCCTTCTTGGCAGAATCCACAGCGTGCCAGTCACTTAAGTCTCCCTTGTCCTCCGTCTGAGCCCCACTGCCCAGCTACTGTGCCTACAGATTCTCCAGAAAGTAAGGACTCCTGGGATCACACTGCGGCCTCGAGGGGCTGATGAGGTCGATGCAGGCAATGGTACACTCAGAGCAAGAAAGACGCGGACCGAGGCTGCAAAATCACTAGCATCAGAAACAACTCGGAAAATACCTTTAAGATGGTAATATTCCAGGTAAAGCTCTCCACTGCTTTTTGCAGTTTGCGTTCCTTCAAGCCTTCCTTGGTGCCTATGCTGTGCAGGTGTTCGTGGAATTCCATGGCTGAAAGAAACGAAAAGACAAAGGATATTACTTCCCCACCCAATCTGAGGTAATGAACCAACAATATTTGGTTTTCCGGACGCCAACTAAAACGATCCCAGTATCCACTGGGATTTCATCGAGTGCCTATTTCAGGATGTAACTGTGGGGAAAACACTGCAAATTCAGGGCATCGGCGAGGCGGAAGGCACTTCAGAAGTGAGCGATCGTTCCTCGTGGTTTTGAAGGGCAGACAGGGCATAGGTGACTGTTCTCAGCCTTAGGCTGGAGACGAGGAATCTGAGGCTTAGCCGGGTTAAGAGATTGAGGCTATGGAGGGAACAGGACTAGAATTTCAGAGGCAGATTTCGGATCCGTTGAGAACACGATGTTGGCAACTGGGGGCGAAAAGAGTGCAAAGCAGTGTATTTCCGGTCCCGGTAAGAGTCAATCCGAGATCAGGTACTAAGTCTACCGCGGAGGAGAGGGGCTGGGGAGAGAGCCCAAGAACTCCAACTCTGCATTTATGACTCTCTACATAATTTACATAATAAATGCATATTTCCTGTTTTCATTCGAAATAGTCTCAATGAAGGAGTGGTGTGACAGTCCTTTTACTGGTTTAATATCATTACTACTCATGGATTCTTTACAGATTCATTTGCAGTCAATTGTCCCATCTCCGGCCAATGGGAACACTTCAGACAGGTTTCTAGGTCCTCGTGAAATCACCAGTTAGCCTCTGATATGTCCCTTGCTTTCTGGCCCAAGAGGTTCTGGAGTTAAGCACATTTTTTCATCTCAGACTAGAACCAGGCATTTCTCCAAGGATCCCTGGATTCTTACAGTGGTGAATGGTGTTTAGACACCAAATCTGGGGGCTAGGAGTGCACTGTTGCTGAGTTTCCATTGTTTTCAAAGGCTTTTTCGTCTTTTTAGGGCCATACCCGAGGCATATGGAGGATCCCAGGCTAGGGGTCCAGTCAGAGCTGTAGCTGCTGGCCTAACCACAGCCGCAGCAATCCAGATCCGAGCCGCATCTGTCGCCTACACCACAAGCTCATGGCAACACTGGATCCTTAACGCACCGAGAGAAGCCAGGGATTGAACCCGCAACCTCATGGTTCCTAGTTGGATTTGTTTCTGCTGCACCATGATGGGAACTCCTCCCCAGACCTTTTTATTGAACAAATTCCAGGTACATATTTTTTCAGGGAAGAATAAGATCTTGCTAGTACTTTTAATTCAACTTTAAGTATACAGAAATTTTACATAATTTTTAAAAATTTATGCTTACTCCTTTTCTCTTAGGTAGACAGTTCTTAACCACATCAACATAACTGCTAAATACGATTTAAACTTCGTATTTTTTTTTTGTCCTTAGAGAATATCTCATTGAGAATATTGTGCTCTAAGTTCAGTTAGAATAATTACTTTCTTATGTAGTTATGTCACTAAGTATAACTGGGTTCATTTGTTTCTTTTGTTTTTTCCATTTGTGTATATAGGGGTGGGAACTGTTTTTGCTTCTTTGGAGACATTTAATTTTATGATTCCAAAGTCAAACCACATATCAGGCTGTATCCAAGCAAGTCTTACTTTCTTCCTGGGCTCCTCCACCCTGACCCCTCCCTCTGGCTATACATTTTTATTGGCTTTTCATTTATCTTTTATTGTCTTGTTCCTCCTTGAAAATCGAAGCAAATGTGTTCATATATCTATAATCTTCCCTTTCTTGCACAAAATCGGCACACTGTATACACTGTCTTGTCGTGGTTTTTCGCTCAGGTAACTACACAGTGGAGATCACTCCCTGCCAGTGTATAAAGCTCTTCCTCACTCTTTTTCTAACAGCAACACAGGCTCCCACAGTGTATGGATGGGCCAGCATTAACCGAAACGGTCCCCACTGATGGACACTGTCTCCAGTCTTTTGCTACTGCAAATAATGTGGGAGCAGCTGTGATTTTTACAAGACGCTTTCCACGTTCTTTTGTACATTTTTACTGTTCAGTTGGACATCCCAATTTCTAACTCCCTTTCTGTGCAACACCATTTCTTTTTTTCTTTCTCTATTTTAATTTAATCTTATTTTTTTTAGGACTGCACCTGTGGCATATGGGAGTTCCCAGATTAGGGGTTGTATCAGAGCTATAGCTACAGCTTCTGTCCTACATCACAGCCACAGTGACAACAGATCCAAGCCGCATTTGTGACCTGCGCCATAGCTTGTGACAATGCCAGATCCTTTACCCACTGAGTTAGGCCAGGGATCGAACCCACATCCTCACAGATGCTACATCAGGTTCCTAACCCGCTGAGCCACAATGGGAAGTCCTGCAACACCATTTCAAAGCAGCTCTTTACACAGTGACTTACAGCAACTTCATTCCTCAGTGTCTTTGAACAGTGAGCAAGGCTGATACACATGATAAACATAGTAAGTTGCCAATTTAGTCTTCCTTCTCTATTTTCTCCCCTGCTAATAGGAATTAGAGTCCTAATTCCCGTCATGCTCACTAAGCTTAAGAACCTCACCAGTTTCAAAAAAGAACAGTATTTAGTAAAACGCGTTACACTGTCCCAGAAACTGCCACACTGACCATTCTCCTTTTCTTAGGCTCTTTGCCAACACCCCAGCCTGTTCACTAAACCCCCTCGAGCCCACACCTGGTGGCCTGGCTCACACAGGGGGCCACACCTCCACCTTTAGTTCTGACCTTCCCTGGATGTGCTTGGCTTAGCATGCTGGAAAAAAAAAAAAGAAAAAGACAAAAAGTAATAATACCCGTGAGTAGGTGGCAATTATGTCCTAAAACCCAGGATTTCTGCTCAGTAAAACACGCACACATACACGCACACATTTCTCCCTGGCCATGTCTGAGAGACTCCCTGGCGTGTGCTGTGATGACTCAGACCCACTTCCTAGAACGTGGCCAAGTGAGGTGGCAACGAGACTCTGATGGGTCTTAAGCTTTAATCCTCCAGCACGATCAGGATTTCAGGATACCAATTGTTACTATTCATAGCGCTTCTATTTCTGAGAGTCAGGAAGCACGACAGTCTTAAGCATCACCGAGGCTCAGCAGATGGACACCCTGACTGGAACGTGGGACAGAGAAGGGACAAAGTGAAAAGGCGGAGCAGGAACCTTCTATGACAGGAGGCTATACAGCTGCACGGTCTCCGAGGGGCACAGGAAGAGAACTCAATCGGGGAGGGGAATGGAAATGACATAACAGGGGACAGCATGACACAGCTGCCTGACCACACGCAGGCTATTCAAGACGCCTTCCTACTACAAGCCTCAAAGCCGGAACAAAGACGTAATTCAACAGTATCAGGGGATTTTTCCACCGCTCAGACGTCTACCTGGGAGCCTCACTCTGCTGGAGGTGCACAGTTTATCTTGCCTCGCCGACCATCTGATCACCGCTAAAGTGATGAGGCAGTAACCGGAACGGCCCAGCTGGGCTTCATTCCAACAAACAGGTAAGAACCTGTGGTTAACACAAGCAGGGTACAAGGAAAGGTGGGACAAACATCCAGCCCAGATTCTAAGAACACAGCTTTCAGAAAGTTCAGAACACAGGGCCAGAGGCAGTTTAAAAAACAAAAAAAAAGGCTGCCTTGAGAAGGATTGAGGACTCAAGAAGAAATACTGTCAAGATGATACTGATATGGATGAAAAGAGGAAATATTTAGAGAAACAAGTATATCTGTCAAAAATACCATACATCTATTAAAAAGTGAGACAAAGTCCCCCTTGCCTTCCCCTTCTTAAAATATCTACAGTCCAATAAAAGTCCACAGGGAAGTGAAAAGTATATTATTAATGAAGTTCTTTAAAAATAGGCAAGAAAATGCAAGTTGAAAAATGGAAAAGTTATGTTAACAGTATAAAACATTTATTTATTTATGTATGTATGTATGTATGTATGTATGTATGTATGTCTTTTTAGGGCCACACCATGGCATATGGAGGTTTCCAGGCCAGGGGTCGAATCGGAGCTGTAGCTGCTGGCCTACACCACAGCCACAGCAACGCCGATCCTTAACCCACTAAGCGAGGCCAGGGATGCAACCTGCATCCTCATGGATACTGGTCCAATTCGTTTCTGCTGCGTCATGACGGGAACTCCATAAAACTCCCAATTTTAAAAAGTGATCAAGATCATGAGTCCCACTGTTATTTATTTCATTGTTTAGTTCACTACATAGCAACTCTGTTTCTTTAAAAAGATTTTTATACTAGGAACTTTAGGCTCATCTTTGCAGGCCTTCTGCTAATCCACTGATAGGTAGCATACCTTGACCTTATTTTTTAAGGAAATGAAAGGATTCTAACCTTGACCTACATGGTGACTGTACCTTTCACCGCTCTCCTGTGATGTGTAAAACGCAGGCCAAAGACTGATGGGTACACAATCAAGGGAAACAAAAGGCAACCTACCAGGCACTTTACATATATTATACAGGAAACCTGGAGAAAGGCTACAGAACTTTCCGAAGGAAATGGTAAAGGTCCTGAATACTGGTGTGTCTGACCCCAACGGCCCAAGGTTTTCCAGTTATGCATTGTTCTGAAACACGAGTCCTGGCCCTTAATATGGACTCTTGAGATGGTGGTAAGCATCCAGGACGGCTGCTGCAAGGCAGAACACTGCGGAAGCACTGGACAGGCACTGACCCAGATCTAAGGAAACACGGGGAAGACGGTGACATCATGCCACGAAACTGAGGCATATATGTCACAAGGAAATCAGATCATATATCTAAGATGCAAATCGCACTGTTCCTTTGATATTAAATTGCCAGGAAACCTATTCTAACATATCCCCGTGGGTCTTCACAGCAACAGTGAGTATAAAAAAAAAACTAGCCTCGGTGAGATATTAAGTAACTTTCTCCCTATTTCCCAGATTCTTTTCAGCAAAGAAACAGCCCAATGAAAAAGTCCTTATCTTGTTAAGAAACTTAGAAGCAGGAGGTCTTCTCCTTCTGTAAGTCAAACCATCCTTTCTAAAGAGCAGAGTGAATTTTAAAGTAGACGGTGAAAATCAGACAAATAAAAACTTTAAGACCACGTTACCACCTTCCTCTGCCCCCAACAAAGAAGCTAAGTTGTTTTTGTTTTAAAATTCCTTGTTCTTTAGTTACTGTTTTAAGGTGGTGGGGTTAGGAGCTGGAGGAGGGACAGACAGACAGACATGGGCCAGACATCAGGATTCTACCCTTTTTTTTTTAGGACTGGCCCAGCTCACATATACGAATATTTATTTCCAAGTTATTTTACCTTGATCAAGATTTTTTAAAAATGTTTTTAGGGTTCCCCCGTGGCCTAGCAGTTAACAATCCATGTTGTCACTGCTGTGGCTTGGGTTACCGCTGTGGCACAGGTTCAATCCCCGGCCTGGGAACTTCTGCATGTCATCAGCGGGGCCAAAAGAAATGTTTTCTAGTTTCACTTTTTTTTTTTTTTTAAAGGACTCCAATACAAAACCATCAGGAGTATTTACTTCAAGAGGTAAAATAGAACTATATTATCCAAGATTTCTTTAACAAGTGGATTTTTCACAGTAGCTCTCTATTTCTGTACTCAGAATTCATAATATCCAAATAAAAAGATCTCACCATTCTGGATAAGGAAAGTAATTTTGATACTTAGACCAATGACACCAGTTGGTCAACCAACGACATTTATTGATCATGCACCCACATATGCAGGTCGTTTAACTGTTGTGCTGAGTTCTATTAATACCGATTACTTAGGGAGTTCCCTTTGTGGCTCAGTGGTTAATGAACCCGACTAGGATTCATGAGGATGTGGGTTCGATCCCTGGCCTTGCTCAGTGGCTTAAGGATCTGGTGTTGCTGTGAGCTGTGGTGTAGGTTGCATTACAGTGGCTGTGGTATAGGCCAGCAGCGGTGGCTTCAAATCGGCCCCTAGCCTGGGAACTTCCATATGCCCCGGGTGCAGCCCTTAAAAAAAAAAAGAACCCATTACTTAAACATGCTGAGCACTGTAAAAAGCTACACACTTGTAGAAGCACAGGGAGCAAGCTAGGGAAAGGGAACTGATATCCACCCAATAACAACACTTTCATAAAGAATCTTTATAACTCTGTTCTGGAATACAATGGCTGTCTCTAGAGGCGTTAGTGTAGCACACAGGGCAACAGCATTAAAATGATGAGGTGGGAACATGTATGATTTCTGCTTTTTTTAATTTATGCCAAAATAAACTCTGTAGGTGCAGTACCAAATCAGGATATTTGTGCAAGGAAATATACTATGTAAGGGAGACTTAGCAGGCATACAAGGACTCTAAATTTTAATGTAAAAAGAAGATGGATTAAGATGGTGGAATAGAAAGACAGGAGCTCAACTTCTCTCATAAAAACAACAAAATTACAACCAAATGCTGAGCAACCTTCAACCAAATACACTGGAAACTTTCAAAAAAGACATCCTATGCCAGAAGACAAAGAAGAGGCAACATTAAGAGGTAGGAGGGGCGATTATACAATATAAGCAACCCCATACCTCCCATGTGGGAAGCCCATAGACTGGAAAGTAACTGTATCACAGAGATTCACATACAGGACTGAGAGCTCTGAGCCCCATGTCAAATCCTCATGTCTAGGGATCCGGTATTGGGAGAAAGAGTCCCTGGAGCATCTGGCATTGAAGGCCAGTGGGGCTTGTGCACAGGAGCTCCACAGAACTGGGGGAAACAGAGAGCCCAGTTTTGAAAGGCACACACAGACTTTCACATGCACTGGGTCCCAGGGCAAAGCAAAGGCTCCACAAGAATCTGTGTTGGACCTGACTGAAGTTCTTGGAGGACCTCCTGGGAAAACGGGGTGACTGTGGCTCATTGTGGGGGAAAGACATTGGAGATTAAGTTCTCAGGAATATTCATCAGTGTGTGTTTCTCTGAGGGTGGCCATTGGGAAAATCTGGCCCCACCCATCAGCACTGGGAAGCCCCAGGCCAAACAATAATCCAGGTGGGATCACAGCCCCACACATCAGTAAACAGACTACCTAAAGACCCCTCAGGCACAGAGCCACCTCTAATCTCACCCAGAGACAGAACCCCACCCACCTGAGGGATAGGAATCAGCCCCACCTACCAGTGGGCAGGCACCAGTCCCTCCCATCAAGAAGCCTGCAGCAAGCCATCTTACCAACTTTAGCCACGAGGGCGCAGACACCAGAAGTAAGAGAGGCTGCAACACTATTGTCTAAAAAAAGGACACCACAACAAAAACTTATAAAAAGAAAAAGACAAGAGGACTATAGGAGTTCCTGTTGTGGCTCAGTGGTTAACGAATCTGACTAGGAACCATGAGGTTGTGGGTTCGATCCCTGGCATTGCTAAGTGGGTTAAGGATCCGGCATTGCCATGAGCTGTGGTGTAGGTTGCAGATGCGGCTTGAATCCCACATTGCTGTGACTGTGGCATAGGCCGGAAGCTACTTCTCCTGTTAGACCCCTAGCCTGGGAACCTCCATATGCCACAAGTGTGGCCCTAGAAAAGGCAAAAAGACAAAAAAAAAAAAAAAAAAAAAAAAAAAAAAAAAAAAAAAAAAAAAAAAAAAAAAAAACACAAAAAAA
>PVHT021183699.1:4737908-4752487 GCA_004024745.2 Catagonus wagneri | reverse complement strand
GGAGGCAAAGACTGATAATTTACAGCAAACACTGAGCAAAGAAATACAAGATTGAAAACTTAAGCAAGAAGAGATGAAAAATACAATAACAGAAATAAAAAATTCATGAGAAGCAACCAACAGTAGAATACAGGAGGCAGAAGAACGAATAAGTGAGGTGGAGGTCAAACTAGGAGAAATCACTGATGTGGAACAGAAAAGAGAAAAAATATTGGAAAGAAATGAAGACAGTCTCAGAGAACTCTGGGACAACATTAAACACACCAACATCCGTATTATAGGGGTACCAGAAGGAGAAGAGAGAGAGAAAGGGACAGAAAAAAAAAATAATTGAAGAGATAATAGCCAAAAACTTCCCTAACATGGGAAAGGAACCACTCACTTGAGTCCAGGAAGCACAACGAGTACCATATAAAATCCAAGGAGGAACACCCCGAGACACTTATTAATCAAAATGACCAAAATTAAAGACAAAGAGAAAATACTGAAAGCAGCTAGGGAAAAGAAACAACATACAAGGGAACCCTGATAAGGTTATTGGCAGACTTTTCAGCTGAACTCTGCAGGCCAGAAGGGAGTGGCAAGATATACCTAACGTGATGAAAGGAAAAAAAACTGCAACCAAGATTACTTTACCCAGCAAGGCTCTCATTCAGATTTGAAGTAGAAATCAAACGCTTTACAGACAAGAAAAATCTAAGAGAATTCAGCAACACTAAACAAGCTTTAAAACAAATACTAAAGGAACTTCTCTAAGCAGAAAAGGCCACAACCAGGAACAAATAGACCACAGATGACAAGGCTCACCAGAACAGGAATATATACAGTAAAGAAAGGAAATTATCCATGAACAATTATGCTACCAAAATCAAAAATCATGAGAAGAGGAGGGTACAAATGCAGGACACTGGAGATGCACTTGCAATTAAGAAACCAACAACTTAAAACAATCTTGTATGTATATAGACCCCTATATCAAAACTTCAGGGCAACTGCAAACCAAAAATCTACAATTGATACACACACAGATAAGAAAAATCAACTCAAATACAAGATAGTCATCAAACCACGAGAGGAGAGAACAACAGAAGAGAAGGAAAAAGAGCAACAAAAACAAATCCAAAACAGTTAATAAAATGGCAATAAGAACATACATATCAAGAATTACCTTAAATGTAAATAGACTAAAGGCCCCAACCAAAAAGACATAGACTGGCTGAATGGATACAAAAACAAGACCCATATATATGCTGTCTTCAAGGGACCCACCTCACTTCTAGGGACACATACAGATTGAAAGTGAGAAAATGGAAGAAAATATTCCATGCAAACAGGGATCAAAAGAAAGCTAGAGTAGCAAGACTCATATCAGACAAAATAGATCTTAAAATGAAGAATATTTTAAGAGACAAGGAAGGACACTACATAATGATCAAAGGATCAATCCAAGAAGAAGATATAACAATTTTAAATATTTATGAACCCAACATAGGATCACCACAATATATAAGGTAACTGCTAACAACCCTAAAAGGAGAAATTGACAATTTAACACAGTCATAGTGGGGGACTTTAACACCCCACTTACAGCAATGGACAGATAATCCATTTAGAAAATCAGCAAGGAAACAGAGGCCCTGAATGATACATTAGACCAGATGGACTTAATAGATATTTCCAGGACATTCCATCCAAAAACAACAGAATGCACATTCCTCCTCAAGTGCACAAGGAACATTCTTTAAGATTGATCACATCCTGGGCTACAAATCAAACCTTGGTAACTTTAAGAAAACTGAAATCATATCAAGCATCTTTTCTGACCACAATGCTATACGACAAGAAAAAAAACTGCAAAAGACACAAACACGTGGAGACTAAACAACATGCTACTAAACAACCAATGGATTATTGAAGAAATCAAAGAGGAAATTAAAAAATACCTAGAAGCAATTGACAGCAAAGATACAACATTCCAGATCCTATGTTCTGAGAGGAAACTTTATAGAAATACAAGCCTAACTCAGGAAACAAGAAAAAGCTCAAATAAACAACCTAACTTTGCATCTAAAGTGGCTACAGAGAGAAGAATAGACAAGACCTAAAGTTAGAAGAAGGAAATAAATCATAAAGATCAGAGCAGAAATCAATGAAATAGAAATGAAGAAAAACATAGAAAAGATTAATGAAACTAAAAGCTAGTTCTCTGAAAAGGATCAACAAAATCGATAAACCCTCAGCCAGACTTATCAAGAAAAAGAGAGAGAGGACTCAAATCAATAAAGTTAGAAATGAAAAAGGAGAAGTAACAACGGACATCACAGAAATACAAAGGATCATAAGAGACTACTATATGCAACTCTATGCCAATAAAATGGAAAACCTAGAAGAAATGGACAAATTCTTAGAAAAGTACAATCTTCCAAGACTAAACCAAGATGAAATAGAAAATATGAATAGAGCAATCACAAGTTCTGAAATTGAAACTGTGATTAAAAAACTTCCAACAAACAAAAGTCCAGGACCAGATGGCTTTACAGGCGAATTCTATCAAACATTTGAGAAGAGCTAACACCTATCCTTCTGAAACTATTCCAAAAAATTGCGGAGGAAGGAACACTCCTAAACTCATTCTATAAGGCCACCATCACCCAGATGCCAAAACCACACAAAGATACCACACAAAAAAGAAAATTACAGGCCAGTTTCACTGATGAACATATATGTACTAGCAAACTGAATCCAACAATACATTAAAAGGATTGTACATCATGATCAAGTGGGATTTATCCCAGGGTTGCAAGGATTCTTCAGTATCCACAAATAAATCAGCGTGATACACAGCATTAACAAACTGAAGAATAAAAACCATATGAGCCTCTCGATAGATACAGAAAAAGCCTTTGACAAAATCTAACGCCCATTTCTGATAAAGAAAAAAACCTTTCAGAAAGTGGGCACAGAGGGAACCTCACATAACAAAGGCCATATATGACAAACCCAGAGCTAATATCATTCTCAATGGTGAAAAGCTGAAAGAATTCCCACTGAGATCAGGAACAAGATAAGGATGTCCTCTCTCACCACTTCTATTCAACACAGTTTTGGAAGTCCTAGCCATGGCAGAGAAGAAAAGAAATAAAAGGAATCCAAATTGGAAAAGAAGAAGCAAAATTATCACTATTTGCAGATGACATGATACTATACCTAGAAAATCCCAGAAGCTACCAGAAAACTGTTAGAGCTCATCAATGAATTTGGCAAAGTTGCAGGATACAAAATTAATACACAGAAATCGACTGCATTTCTATATACTAACAACAAAAGATCAGAAAGAGAAATTAGGGAAATGATCCTAGTTACCATCTCATCAAAAAGAATAAAATACTTAGGAATAAACCTACCTAAAGAGACAAAAGACCTGTACTCTGAAAACTATAAGATGCCAATGAAAGAAATCAAAGGTGACAGAAACAGATGGAAAGACATAACATGCTCTTGGGTTGAAAGAATCAGTATTATCAAAATGACTATACTATCCAAGGCAATCTACAGATTCAATGCAATCCCTATCAAATTACCAAGAACATTTTTCATAGAACTTTATAGAACAAAATATTTTAAAGTTTGGAAGCAAAAAAGACCCAGAATAGCCAAAGCCATCCTAAGAAAAATGGAGCTGGAGGAATCAGGCTCCCTGACTTAAGACTATACTACAAAGCTACAGTCATCAAAACCATATGGTACTGGCACAAAGACAGAAATATAGAACAGTGAAACAGGATAGAAAGCCCAGAATTAAACTCATGCACCTACAGTCAACTAATCTGTGACAAAGGAGGCAAGAAAATACAATGGAGAAAAGATAGCCCCTCAATAAGTGATGCTGGTAAAACTGGACAGCCATATGTAAAAGAATGAAATTAGAACACTTCCTAACAACATGCACAAAAAATAAACTCAAAATGGATTAAAGACAGATATTAGACCCGATACTCTAAAACTCTTAGAGGAAAACATAGGCCAAACGCTCTTCGACATAAACGAGAGCAACATCTCAGATCCACCTCCTAGAGTAATGACAATAAAAACAAAAATAAACAAATGGGACTTAATTAAACTTAAAAATTTCTGCACAGCAAAGGAAACGCTAAACAAAATAAAAAGACAACCTGCAGAATGGGAGAAAATATTTGCAAATGAAGCGACTGCCAAGGGATTAATCCCCAAAATTTATAAACACCTTCTGCAGCTCAATAACAAAAAAACAAACAACCCCATCAAAAAAAAAAAAAGCCCCATAAAAAAATGGGCAGAAGATACAAACAGATAATTCTCCAAAGAAGGCATACAGATGACCAAAAAAACACATGAAAAGATGTTCAACGTCACTCATTATTAGAGAAATGAAAATCAAAACCACTATGAGGTACCACCTTGCACCAGCCAGAATGGCCATCCCATCAAAAAGTCTACAAACAATAAGTGCTGGAGAGGGTGTGGAGAAAAAGGAACCTACTACACTGCTGGTGGGAATGCAAATTGGTGCAACCACTATGGAAAACAGTGTAGAGATTCCTCAGAAAACTAAAAATAGAATTACCATTTGATCCAGCAATCCCATTCCTGGGCATCTATCCAGAGAAACCCATGACTCGAAAAGACACATGTACTCCAATGTTCACTGCAGCACTCTATGCAATAGCCAGGTCATGGAAACAACGTAAATGTCCACTGACAGAGGAGTGGATAAAGAAGATGTGGTACATACACATACTGGAATATCACCCAGCCATTAAAAGGAAATAAATAATGGCATTTAAAGCAACATGGATGGACTTAGAAATTATCATGCTAAGTGAAGTCAGGCAGACAATGAGACACCAAGAGCATATGCTATCACTTCCACGTGAAATTAAAAAAAGGACACAATGAACTTTTTTGCAGAACAGATATTGACTCACAGACTTTGAAAAACTTCTGGTTTCCATATGAGACAGGTTAGGGGCTGGGAGGATGCACTGAGGGTTTGGGATGGAAATGCTATAAGATTTGGTTGTGATGATTGTACAACTATAAATGTAAGAAAATTTATTGAGTAATTTAAAAAGTTTTAATGTAAAAACCCTACAGAATAAATTACAAGCAACTGGTAATTTAAAGATCATTTAATCTTAAAAGTAAACTCAAAAGAATCAATCAGAAAAGTATAATTTCTGAAAACTTGAGGACATCCATTCTGTGTTTTCACCTTAGTGCCTAGATGGAAAGTGAGAATAAATACCTACTCTGGTACAGCTGACTGCTCTTGTACCTGTTATAAAACTGTAATAATTATGTTGAAGAGTTACATAACAAGGAAGAAAGGGAGTTCTTATTCCCTGCCTGAGTGTCCTCAGTGGAGAAACAAGAAGGCTGAACTCTTTTTCATATTCTATCTTTTTTTCCTTTTTTTTCCTTTTGGCTGCCCTGCATACGGAGCTCCCAGGCCAGGGATCGGATCCTAAAGCTGTGGCAACACTGGATCCTTAACCCACTGTGCCCGGCTGGGGATCAAACCCACGTCCCAACGCTCCCAAGACGCTGCCAATCCCACTGTGCCACAGCAGGAGCTCCAGAACACTGAACTCTTGATTAAAATACGGGCATATGTTTGTGCCTGTCTCCCCCCCGTAGATAGGGCCCAGGGGCAGGCTGGGGCTCAGGATGCCTGTGCTGAACCTCCTATTAGCTTGTTCAGAAACAAGACCTGGCCACTCGAGGTGACTATCCCCTGGTCAGCTTACAGACGTTAGTTCTGCCTCCCGCCTTCTTACTAACTACACCGTTAACTCCACTGACATTAACATCTATTTACACAAATAACCAAGGGGGAGAGGGTTGGGGGAGGGATGGACTGGGGAGTTTGGAATTAGCAGATGCAAACAAGTATATAAAGATGGGTAAATAAGGACCTACTGTATAGCACAGGGAACTATGCTATTGAATATAGATTCAATATCCTGTGATAAACCATAACAGAAAATATGAAAATGTATATATATATATTACAACACTTTGCTGTATAGCAGAAATGAACACAGTACTGTAAATCCACTATACTTCAATAAAATGAATTTTTAAAAAAGTAAATATCTGATTTTTTGCATGTCCCTTGTTCACTAGTTGTCACCGTGTCTTTTTTCTGCCTGTCTTTATTGCTGATATTTTAGGATGACAGTCTTTGCACTGAGCGAAGGGGACTGTCCTTTTACATAGGTGCAGTAGCGAAAAACAGCCCTCGCAGGCACGCTTTCAATAATTCCGTTAAGCAAACCCTTTACAATTCTTAAAAAGATAAGGAAATGCAGGCAAACGACCCAAACAGCCTCTCCTGAGCTGGTAAAGGACCAGACTGCCCAGCACTGAGGGCTGCGCCCCCTCAGGTCCCTGTTGGCCCAGTGGGAAGACACAGACCAAGACAGCTTCTGTGCAACCTCTGTCCCTTCATCTGTGATGTCAGAGGCTGAAACAGAGGGCTTCCAGCGCTAAAACACAAGTATTTTTCACTGATGAATTATAGGTAAGAAAAGCCTCCATTCTTCTGAAAATAATTGGAATTTTATTAAAATTTTCTTTTGTATGACCATCTGCAAACTCAATATTTAGAAGCTTCTAAACCAGAGAATTAAACCAAAAGAGATCTCCTGTCTTACAGAGCGTGGTTCTTAGCTGACCAGCAGGGCACGGCCTGGTGGGCTCCTGCGGAGAAGGAGAGGGAGGTGCTCTGGACTTAGAGACAAGAATTCCTGCTGTGCCAGGAGCCTCCGGGTTCCGAAACAGCAAGCAGGCCAACAACAAGGAGGGACTAAGAAGTGCTATTATTGGAGATTCTGTTGTGGCACAGGGGAAACGAATCCGACTAGGAACCATGAGGTTTCGGGTTCGATCCCTGGCCTCACTCAGTGGGTTAAGGATCCAACATTGCCATAAGCTGTGGTGTAGGTTGCAGACATGGCTCTGGATCCTGCATTGCTGTGGCTGTGGTGAAGGCTGGCAGCTGTAGCTCCAATTGGACTCCTAGCCTGAGAACCTCCATATGCTGTGGGTGCAGCCCTAAAAACCAAAAAAAAAGTGAGATTGTTTTTCCTTTCAGGAACCAGTTCTGTTTCCTGGTATGTTTCCAGTATCTTCCAAATACTATGCCAATGCATTTTCATCATAAATGTGTGTATTTTAGAGCCATGTGTGGTTGTTCACATGGCTTGAAGTTGTTTAACTGTACTTTTTCTAGTAGTCAATATCCCATTTAACTGTTTGATTTCAATGAAATTGCACTGAAAGAGCTTCAAATAAAGCCTTGCCCATGTTTTCTTTAATAAGGGCACAATGTCACACTTGGGGACAACTATTAATGGAGTAGGGGAAGAAAGCAGGACTCTGTGATTCGACTTTGATGTTAACACCCAAGTAAGACGAGATAACAGTTAATTTTGGCCAAAGAAATTGAAATCTCTGTTAAGTTTGAATAAACTTCATTTGAAACCCAATTACTAACCAGGTAAATTGTCTTTTGAAAAGCTTGACATGTTTGTTATAGAATTTCAATGTGCTACATTATTTAGCAGTGTTCAAAAGCATGAAAGTTCGAAGGCTATGAGCATATTACACAAATCTAATGACATGCTTGGGAACACGAACCTAAAACTTAGAGTCAAAGTCCAGGAAGTAGCAAAAGGCCGCATCTCAGGTGCAGACTTGGCTGGGCCTGCTGTGGCTGCTTTTTTGCCAGAAGGGCTGTCTTTGAGCCTCGCGGCTCTATGCCAAAGACCCTACAACTACGGTCCTGATTCCATGACCCCAAGTTTGTGTTTCCAGAAAAAGGTTTTGGGTTACTTTTCTTCTGAAATGTTAACCAAGAAGAAAACCCGCTCAAAGTCCTGTGTGGTGATGAACTTGAGAACCAAGGAAATAAACAGAAGGTCATCAAGCAGCAGAGGAAGAACAAGTGGAAAAAAGCCCATAATCAGTGATTCCAATAAGAGTCTAGTTCATTCTGCTCTAAAGGGAATGGAAGACACAGGCCACGTGAACAAACACAAAGCCAGGCCATGGGCCCGTGGTGGACCTTTCCATTTATAGCTATGACGTTAAATTTTAAAAACTGGTATGGCCACATAAAAGTATATTATCTGATTTTATATACAGAACTATATTTTGGAAATTTATGGCTTCTTTCCATGTCATTTCAAAAATTTATACAGCTCAGATTTTTTATAGCGAGAGGTGTTGGTTTCACATAATTTTCCAATTATTGTTTTAAAACACTTTAGAGCTTGAATATTTAAAAGGGTTTCTTTTTGAAGGTCTTAAAGCTTAATGACAAAAAAAAAGGGAGATGTAACGCTAATCAATTATATTTTTAAAAATATAAGAAATGTGAATTTTCTATGATGATACATAACTATACTGAGAACAGTAATACAGTGGCATATACTGGAATGCAGTGAAGAGAAATTTTCACTTCTATCAAGTTTACTGCTTCCCATCAGAGAAAAACTTAGATGAAAACCAACCAGCCATAAAAATAAAAAAACATTAAAATATATGATACAATATTAAGCTACGAGGAAGAGTCTCTGCTTTGAAGGGAAGCAGGACTCAGTCAGAATCATGGCAGCATTTCGTTTTCAGCTGAAAGGAATGCCATTTATTCATGCCAACCATGAAGCAGGTGACCTTTCAGACGTTCTGGAAGGGGTTTTCTATACCAAGTTAAATGATCTGAATCTAAAATATAGCAGGTAGCACATGGCTAAAAATTTTCAGAAGCAAGTACAGTTGAAAAAATACTCATAGGAGATACTGGATCTCAGACTTAGATACTTGAAGACTGCTTTTTCAACTGAAAATTTACTTTGCTGTCCTTAAAGGCTCTTTTACCACAAACATAGCCAGTGCCAAAATATCTGTGGGTCTGTTGAAACTGGAAACCAAAGTCAAAGCGTAGACTACTGCAAATGGTGACAAAAGAAATACATATTTACAATTTTAATTTATTTCAAATTTTCCAAACTAGGTAGAGTGAGCTATATCCCGGAAGACGGAATTCTATATAACACAAGTCTTATGGGACCTCATGCAAGAGGCCAATTTATCAACAGCTTTACAAGTATCTTGATACAACATGGTCCCACAGCACAACATCAAAGTGCCTTGAGAACAAAATACAGATATCTGATCATCTGTTTGAGCTAATTTACATGCAGTACCTGTTCACATCTACAGGCTCAGTAAACCATACACTCTGCCCCCCAACTCCAGGAGTCTGAAGTTTGTGTGTGCCTCCAACACGTGGGTGTTGACGCCATAATCCCCGTGGATTCGTAACTCATTATTTTTCAAACGGTCCAGCTGGTAGTCTCTTTTTCTTGGCCTTCTTCCCAAATAATCTTGGCATCGGTGAAAGCCGCCTTACTTTATGACGGATTTTGAGTGGTTAAAGCCCATTCCACATGAGGTGGAATAGATAAACCAGGTCCATTAAACATACTCCTGCAAGCCAGACAGATGCCAAACCCACAGCAGCACACTTTGTGAATGGACCGCGTGGAGGAGGCAATCCTCGCTCGCCAGAGCTCCACCTGGCGGATCCACGTAAGACGAAGCTGCACCCTTCCTGGTGCTCTGTGAATCTAACGACCAGGCCACCCTTCTAAGCACAGGCCACCCGACTCACTCGGGGCGGGGTCATACACGAGCAATAAGCAGCAGACTCCTCATTTCACCCCAGGGACAAAGACTGGCTGTTCACACCCAGGACAACTTTGTCTGGACTGTAAGTCTGTTCTTGCCCCACTTCCAGACCGGCACACGATCACCATGACACGTGTGACGTCACCCTGTCTACCTCTGCCTTTCTTTTCACATCTCTTTTCATACTCATTTCTGAGCAGATAATAGAGTCCTATTGGCTCAATAACTTAAAAAGTGTAAACTGGTATAAAGAGAATGACCTGTCCCTTCTCCATCTCCCAGCCTCTCGTCCCCTCCCACTGGGCAACCACGTTAGCCCCTCTCAGGTACCCTTCCCAAGAGAGTGGTGTCCTCATTAGCACAGAGAGCTCTATCCTCCCGCCTCCCCTTTTAAAACAAATATTAGCAAACAGCACACGGTTTCCCTTGCCTTTTAACTCTATGTGTGTATAGGATCTTCCTTATATATGTATATATATGCAGTGTGTGTGTGTATGTACAGGTGAATAAACATATATATTTATACAGTGAGCGCTGTATGTACCTGCTTTCTTATTTATTTTCTGACTCTACAACTGGACTTCAGCTTTGAGAAGGCATGGATTTCGACTCTGGGCTCATAACAGGCCCTCTACCTAGAGCAGGTTTATGCTATTTGTGGGTGAGTCTGAACATCTTTTCATTTGATTTTAGAGTCTTCTGAATTTCCTTTGTTGTGACCCATGTTCACATCCTCTACAAAGAATGCAAACATTGGGACTGTCCGCCTTTTTGTTTCTTTCTTTTTTTTGTCTTTTTAGGGCCACACCCGTGGCATATGGAAGTTTCCAGGCTAGGGGTCGAATCGGAGCTGTAGCCCCCGGCCTACACCACAGCCACAGCAATGAGGGATCAAAGCCACATTTGTGACCAACACTCATTTCATGGCAACACAGGATCTTTAACCCACTGAGTGAGGCCAGGGATCGAACCTGCGTCCTCATGGATGCTAATTAGATTCGTTTTCTGCTGAGCCACGAAGGGAATCCCCTGTTTGGTCTTTTTCTGACTGTTTTTAGGAGTTCCTTATGTATTAGGGATATTAGCCCTTTCTGATACATATTGCTAACATTTTTTTGCCAGTTTCTAGTTTTTGTTGCAGCTTTGCTTCTGATCCTCATTGCCATGCAGAATTCTTTTCATGTGGTCCAATCCATTACGGTATTTTAATTGTTTGTTTGTTGAAGCTTCTGGGCTGGTGCTGTTTTGTGTCAGGGCTGCTGCTAGCATTGGCCTGGCTGCCGCTGTGTGGGCTGTGTTCCGTGCCTGGAATTCCTGTCCCCACCAGTCTTGCACCTTCCTGACTCAACTGCAGTTCTACACTCTAGTTCCGTGCTGCCCACCGAGAGTCAATCGTGGGACGTGCTGTCACTGCTGCGCCCTCTCACTAGAGCACCAAGTCCCCTGGACAGTAAGGGTTTCTCCCACACACCCCTTTGCACCCTGCCTGGAGCCCTGGGGCAGGGAAGTGAGGCCTCCAGCCTCTGTCAGACCTAGAGTAGGACCTGGTAAACATCTGTGGATAAATGAAAGGACAAATAACTGCATCGTCCCATGTTGACTTCGGTTCAGCAGATACTTACTTAGGGCCAGCTCTGCATCAGGCACTGTTCTCAGCACTGAGATACTTACAAGTAAACAAAGATCCCTGCCCTCGAGGAGTTTACACTCCAGCTGGGAGGAGACACACAATAGGCAGTAACATACACAAATGGTGTGGCAGGTTAGATGGCAACAACTGCTACAGAGAAAAGACAAGTGGAGCAGGGCAGGGACTGAGAGGCACCAGGAAGCCTCCAAGCTTAGAGGCTGAAGTAAAACATCCAGTTCAGCGATACAAACATGTACTCATATCCTGGGATTTCCTATATTTCCTCCCGACACTTTCTTCATTAAAGAACGCATCCTTTCAAATCACCCTTCCATTTTGATGACACCAATTCTATCTGTAGCCTCGATTCCACCCCCAGCTTTCCTGGAGTTCCTTCAGCAACTTACTAGTTATTTCCATTTGACCCTTTGCTATGGTCTGACTGTGTCCTCCCACACCCCAAATCCATTTGTTGAAATCCTAATGCCCAAGGTGATGATGTTGGGAGGCAGGGCCTTTGGGAAGTGCTGGGGTCATGAGTATGGAGCACTGCCACCCCCCCCCACCCCATAAAGCACTGCCCCTTCCACCATGTGGGGACCTTGCAAGCAGGGGCCGGCTATGAACCAGGAAAGGGGCCCTCACCAGTCACCAAATCACATCTGCCCACACCAGGATCTTGGACTTCCCAGCCTCCGAGATAAGTCTCTGTTGTTTGAAGCCATCTGGTCTGTGACACTTTGCTATAGATGCCCGAATGAACCAAGACAGCCACCCCTCAGTGACCCCCACGCTCAGCACACCTGACCAGACCTTCACCGTCACCTTCGTCTGATCCTGCAGCCCAGGCGTCCATGTCCCGGGGCCGTGTGGAGTACTAGACACAGAGGGCAGAGGACAGATGGGTCAGTCCATGCCTGTTCCAAACTATTTCACGACCCCAGTGCCCACAGCAGTTTCCAAAGAGTTCAAGACACGGATAGATGGAATTTGAAAGAAGGGCTTTCTAACCCACTATGTTTGGTTTGGGAGATGCTGAGCTACACAGGGGGATATTTAGCACGCTGATGTGTCCTGGGAATCTGCAAAGGAGAACAGAAGATTTGGTCAAGAAACCCTTTCCCAGGAGCATGACCAGTATTCCCCACATCAGGTTTTGGGCAATGCTGGCCTAAGAAGTCAACGCCAAACCTTTATCCTTGAATTAAGATGCTCCCATCATTTAATCCAACCTGTGTTTCCAAACGTAATTCCTGCAGCTTCCCTTCAGCCAGGACCACATACTCATGTGCATGGAAAGCACACCTTGACAATGAAGCCTCTCCCTCCGGCCCACCCCACCGGGAAAGCCCAACCCCTGCACTCCGTTCACATGGACCTGCCCCCCTCCAGCTCCCAGGTTAAGCCCCACTCCCTCCCTACCAACAAAACCCCCATTGCACCTTCTTTCAAACTCCACATGTACCTACCTATTCCACTGGCTTAGCTGTGTTCTATAACTTTCAGTGGTAGCAGAGACTGTTCGTTAGTTTTTGCATCTCTAGTAAGTATTTAGTACAGCATCTTGTCACTGAGCACACTCCACAAATGCATGACTGTATTTTTCCTTCACTATGTTAACATGTGTTGCGATGTGTTTCTGACACAGCCCTGACCCTCTAATAAGAGAACACAGGTTAATTAAACTTGCTTCAAAGTCCTTAGTCTTAGAAGATTTACCTCTACTGTTAAAACCTTCCTAGAAAGCATTTGTTCACTTTACCCACTAGAGTCCTTTATTTACATATATTATACTATATTATATATTACATTACATTATATGATTTGTAGACTACAGAATTGGAAAGACAGAAAAGCCTTAGAGACCATCTAGTCTATTTACTTCATTTTAGAACCAAGGATACTTAATGGGTTTTATACCTATATAAAACCTTCTGGTAGTTCTCTGAGAAAGATGACTTAATTTGCTGTGAACTTAACTGTGGTTCTTCCCAGCTTTAATAAACAGGTATAACAGGATAATAAAAATTATTTTTATGGGAGTGCCAGAGTTGAAGGAAGCCTGACCCCTCCCCAGCAGATAATTTGCTGAAATGCTGAGTTTATTTAGAAGAAAAGCGATGCTTTCAGAGACTCCGTGGATTTACAAGGGAAGGAGGGAAGAAGAGGAAGTGATGAGAAGGCACAGCTTTGGGATCTGTTCACAGGACAGGGATCCAGGAGGTCAGGTAGCCCCCTTATTCCCTCCCCTTTCCCCCTGGCACTGGGAAATTTCACAGTGAAACTTAGCTGTGCTGGGAAGAAGGAACAGCTCCCAAGAAAGGCAGCTGCCCATCAGTCTGGCAAATTAATGCCCATCTGCTATGAGCACTCACCCTTGGAGGGGCAGAGGAAAGAGGGCCAGAGGAGAGCATGAACCCAGGAGGGGCCTCTCTGCTCTACTGTCTAAAGGCAGGTCCTCTTCCAAATGCAAATTCCTGGTCCCCTCCCCCACAACAAAGATTCAATATTGGAAGATGATGCAAAAACTGTACTTTACACAAGTAGCCCCAGGAGAAGTAGAGACGTTTCCACTGAGTTGGCCTAGCTGTCACTTTTGTGCTCATTCTCTTTATCCTCCCTTATCTTCAAGGAAGGATCCTTCTGGGGGAATTAAGAGGGGGGAGGGGGCAGGCTGACCCACCGCCCATGACCTTGCTCCGCCTTAGCTTCTGAACCTTCACTAACTGCTGGTGACCTGAAGCGCCTAGGAGAACATCTGGTGATTCTTCAACAAGAGGGAAGATGCTGAGATTCCAAAAGAGCTAAGGTTTCAGGTGTCTCGCCTTCGGAGAGGTCACTCAGCACCTTCAAAGTCAGGAACCAACTCTCCACCAGAAACGCAAGCTGATGGGCTGCAATTCTTGCACCCGAGCCACCGCCTGGGTTTGCCTGTTTCATCATCTGCTTTTTTTTTGCATTATAGCTGGTTTACAGATTTCTGTCAGATTTTCCAACTGCACCATGTGGTGACCCGATTACATGTACATATATGGATTTGTCACATGTAATTAGATATAGTTCCCCATGCAATACAGTTGGAGCTCCTTGCTATTCCATCATTAAAGCACTAGTTATCCCCATTCCCTCCCACCCCTCCCCCACCCCCTTGGCAACCACAAGTCTGTTCCCCAAGTTCGTGATTTTCTTTTCTGTTGAGATGTTCATTTGTGCA
>PVHT021183699.1:4658972-4729410 GCA_004024745.2 Catagonus wagneri | reverse complement strand
GAGGAGCTCCCCTTTGTATTTTTTGGTGGGGTTACTATTTATTTTTGGTGTAGGAGTTTGACTATTTGATGTCTATTTCTTTGGAATGAGCAGGCTGTTATCTCAGTGGTACTCTGAGTGTTCTCTGTGAGAGTGTAGGAATGGCTAAAGTCGACAGTGGGAGCCTAGTCTCTACGCTCTCAATTGCAGGAAGGTGGCGTTGTCCACTCCTAGTTGCCCAGCCCTGGGAAGTGGTCGCGAGCTCTAGGCAGATCTACCAGGTGTCTTAAGCATTTGGCAATAGCAGCAGCAGGAAGTATGATTTCCCCCGGGAGTGAGAGCCACGGGAAACTAGTGTTTGACTGCAAAGTCCTCTTTGAGGTGACTGGAACCACAAGCGGTACCCGTCAGAGGCTGGCTCAGCAGGCTGGCGTTTGTTCCGCCCTTCCACTGATGCTTTCTCGTCAGATGGGGCGGTTTCCTGGTGGCAGCAGCTGGCGCTGGCCCCGTTCCTCTGAGAAAGCTAGCTCCGTGTGGTCGCGTACTGCTCCGCCCGCCAGAGCTACCAACTCTGTGGGCTGACACAGTTGCCTAGGTCCGTGGACTGGCCCAGGGCCCCGCCACCCCCGCCGATGCTGGCTGGCGCAGGCACCTGGGTCCACAACCTGGCACAGTGCTCCACGCACGGGCTTCAAGGCACGGGCTCCGCCCCCGCTGCTGCAGATGCAGCCTCCACTGGCTCCTCCCCACTTCCGCTCTCTTTGGCGGGTCACTGTTGCCCCACCCTGCGTGCTAGTTCAAGTTGCTTCCTATGGTGGTCAGCCCCTCCTCCTCTCCTCTTCCCTAACAATGGAGGCTTGCCTTCCCTGCGGGACCAGACTTCCTCGGTTCCTTCAGTCCTGGTTTTGCTCTCCACAAATCATAGAATATCGCTGTTCCTTGTCCTATTCCCGCAACCGCCGCGGCCACCAACTTCTGCCCTCTTGCAGGGACTAACTTTAGGAACCTGTGTCTTAGCTCCCAGGCACCGCCCGGCACCTCAGGCTGTGGTGTCTGTGCCGGTATTCAGGTCCTCTGTCTGAGTCTCTATCTCCGATTTTCCTATCTCAATCCAGCTGCTGTGTTTTTCTCAGGCTTTGAGGTCCCTCTAGTTCCGCTGGTCATTGATCCGTTGATCATTGTTTAGGTTTCTTCCCAGGAAACTTTTCTTTTTCACAGCTCCCTCCCTGGGGTGCTGGCTACCGTCCTAATTGCTTTTCTCTCTCTCACTTTTTTTTTTTTTTTCTCTTCTGTTGTTCTACCCAGTTATTTCAAGGGTTTCTTGCAGTTTTTGGAGGTTTCAATTAATCAACATTCAGATGATGATTTGTCCAACTTGTTTTATATTTAGATGCGTTTTTTGATGTATTTGTGGGAGAGGGTGAGCACGACCTCTTACTCCTCCGCCATCTTGCCACAGTCCCATCATCTGCTCTTTTAATCGGGCCATCCCAAATTGCTGCTTAGGTAACTGATCCAAGAACCCATGGAGCCATTGGGGAATCCTACAATTCACTGCCACTTAGAAAGAAGAAAATGAGCCACAGACAGGTGGAGTGGCTAACCTAACACCACGCAGCAAGACGTGGTATGAGGGCCCAGGATCCCTACGGAGGAACCCCTTATTTCTGCACATTGGGGCTGAGAAACATCCCAACATAAATAAAAAACAAAGTTACAGGCTCCCAGGCTTCCTTCTGCGAAACCTTCTAACAGAACACTTGTTGAAGTCCTTTCAGAGCGAATCTTACAGGTGATTTTACATTTGCTGTGTTGGGCGAGACACTGATGTGTGCAAACCAACTGACAGACGATGACAGGCTGCTTATCCGGAAACCTTGGCTCCTAAGAACACACAGTGATCCGAGGAGTTTGCAGAACAACAAGGGTCTGTAAGCAATCAAATCGCAGTCACACAGGTCTGCCTGACATCCTGCCTGTCCTCCCCATGCAGGAGTGCGTCCGGCTCTCTCTGCTTTGAGGCGAGAGAACTCTATCAAGCTTGGTCACAGGGGACCAGAAGCAGCAAATCGGAAAGAGGACAAAGGGATTGTGTACAGAGAGGCGGTGGGAAAAGCAGCACGACTGCGGGAGCAGCAGGAAGTGAAAGCTGAAGGAACACACCTAGAGCTAAAACTATGAACCCTGGGAACGGGATTGAAAGCAGACCAGGAAGCCACCTGTGTGCAGGTTAAGGGCTCCCCAACATGTAAGGCTCCTGGGGGTATCGCCACATCAACCCCCGCAAATAACGGATGCTCCTCAAGACGACCCCGAGTCACCAAAAGTTCAAATTACGGACAGGCAAAAACTAAAAGAATACAGCAATACTAAACCTACCCCAAAGGTTAGGAAATATGGAAAGGTCTCTTCTAAGTAGAAAAGAAGCAAGAATCTATGGGAAAGAGAAAATCACACTGGAAAGTAAATCGCTTAAACAAGCCAGGACACAGGTTAAAAAAAAAAAATCCAAAAATGTCTGTGAAAGCGATGATAACCACAATCAACAGCAACAGGATGGGCATGAAGATGTAAAAGAGGACATCAAAACAGTAAAATGTGGGGGAGGAGAGTAAGAAAAAGTATAACCCCCCCCCCAGTAAAGTTCCAATTACTTTTTGGTAAGCCAGATTCAAGAAAGCAGGGATGTACAGGTTCCACCAGAAAAAAATTTCCATTCAGTGGATTAAAACAAAGGATAATTACAGTTTTCATTATTTTGAAAGTTGCCGTCCATCCCTGTTTACTCAGTCACGATGCAGCCTTGCCAAGCAAGGGAGCCCCCTGGAGCTTTCAGAATAGAAGCTGGAACAGTTCTGGGGGCTGGGCTTTGTCTCACTTAGAGCTTGATCACTCTTTCCCAAAGAATCTGGCGGGGACCGATTATCCCGCCAGAAGAGGAGCCAGGCTCTGACCGCACGAGCAGCATGACACCACCTCTGCACGAGACAGGCTGGGGTCCTGGGCTGTCCCCGCGCCTGGCTGGTGCAGCCATGTCTCCTCCAGGACCACGTGGGTCAAGGGCACCTGCTGTAGCATCTGGGTCCTTTGTTCCCTTCCTTCCTCTTTCTCAAATTTAGTAAGCTAAATTAAAATTAAATTTGGTAGTGATTTAACGTTTACCAGAATTACGCAGACACACACAGAGCCAGGGGTCCCGAAATCCCCCTCTCCAGAAACACTGACATCCAATCCCTTTAGCTAAGTTCTCTGTTTCCTTTCTGGTATCTATGATCATAGTTCTAAGGAACACGCTTCTTTTGTTTATATATTTTTCAAGCATTATCTATTAAAGTGCCCACAGGAAGGATGGGAATTTTGCTACTTTTAACTTCCCTGATATCAGGACACATGTAGTCTCTCAGCCATCTAGGGTCTAATTGCTTCTGAATCCAGCTTTCAGACAGCTCTCCTCTTTTATCCCCACCTTTACTCCAATTCCCAGAGGCATCCAGTGACACCAAGTCCTGGGCCGGGTGGGAGCAGGGTTGGGGGTGGGGGTCTCCACATAAGTCAGACTGTCTGTCACTCCCGCCTCCCCCAGCTTCAGGCTCAGCTTTCTCAAGTCAGCTACGTCAATTCTCACGTGTTCAGCTGTTTTTCCATTTCCAGAATTTTGTTGCTCCCATTTTCTCTGTCCTGTAACTTCACAAAAACCCCTGCTGTCATTTTAATGAGGCTCAGAAGGGAGTGGAGATTAAATGCATGTGTTAATTCACCGTCTTGGACAGGAAGTGTGTCACTGATTTCTTTTTTCCTTTCCAGAGAACAAATGATTTTCCATTTAAATTCGCTGGAGGAAAACATCCAACTCACTGAAGCAAAGCCACTTGGGCTTCCTTCTGGATCATCTTCATATTCTTTATGAAACAGATCGATCTGGTGACTGAGAAGGAAGTAAAAATTAAAATACAGGCTGCTGTTTTTTGGCCACTGAAAGAGAGAAAGATATTAATAAGTGGCAAAGACATTTCCCCTAAAGAATCTGGCTGATCTTTCATCAGCCTTTATAAACTTTTTAAAAAAGAACTTGTATGAACTTTTACGGTGTTTCCCCTCTGAAAAGGCCGGCCCTGATCCCTGGCCGGAGCTCCGGCCCCATCACTCACTTGTTCCTGGGAGAACAAAAATGTGTCAGGTCCACAAGGACGTGTATGCGGTGATTCACAGAGACCTGTTCCTGCACGCCTGCGCCATCTACCACTTCTCCGTGTTTCTCATTCTCGTGGCAGCGCAGACCCACACCTCTTGCACCCATCCCGCGTGACCCAAATACTTAGTCCCTGTCACCCGCCCCAGTGACCTCTGGCTCTGAGCTCCATATCCTGCCTGTCCCACCCTGCGAGCTGGCGTCCACCTGCTCTGTGGACAACACGCCTCCCTCCCAGCACACCTCGACCTGCCACAGCTGTCCGCGTTAGCCCAGAAGGGTGGTCCCGCCCCCTTTCTAAGGTCAAATGTTGCCTGACTTCTTTGGATTCCCACCCTCCTCACTTCCTCCAACCTTAATCTCTGTCTTGTCTTTTACCATCTTTCTCTTTGCCTCGTCACTGGATTATCCGTATTCCCAGGAACACGGTTTCCTTGGTTTTCTTATTGAGATTTCCCTCGAACCCTGTAACCTTCTCTGCTGCCATAGTCCCTTCTTGAAAGAGCGGGCTACGCAGGCTGCCACAACTGCCCGTCCATCCTTGGTCCCTCTGGGTCACTGCCTGCTGGGCCTGCGGGTTGTTCCTGGCCACCTTGGCTGCTGGTCTTCACTTGCCAGCCTTGCTTCCCAGCCCAGGCCCCTCTTCCCAATAACAGCATCAGCACACACACTTCTAGCTCCAAAAAACCAGCTACACAGCTGAGAGTCTGAACCTGTCCAAACTGACTGCACTCTTTAACCTGTAACTGAAGCTAAGTGTGTAAGTCCTTATTTTCACTTATTTATTTATTTACATGAAGATTTAGCTAACAGGAATATAAATTTGTGTTTAAAAGTCTAGAATACTTCTAAAATGATCCTCGATTCCAGCACTTTAGTGACCTATGTCTTGATTTTGTCACTGCAAGATTAAAGATCTGTAAGCAGGAAAATAATTACTTATCAAAAGTAAAATCTGATGCAAATATTTTTGCGCCCAATACAAATGAACAATTCTTCATATGACTAATAACCATGCCTTACAATAACTGTAAACATGAGAAGCAAAGATCAAGGGACTCTAAAATAAGCACTCCGGACAACAGAAGGGCTGTGTAGGCGGTCAGCAGTAATTATGAAACCAAAAGATGATCGTTGCGTGCTTCTGGGGATGTCTAAACCCAGGGCAACGTGGACTGTCACACAGTGGTTATTCCCCACCACCTTCCCAGACAAAATCCTTAACAGACGAGACTCTTCAGCTTCTGAAATACAAGCAAATATATCCCTTAAGGAAATCAAACAGAAAACACACACACACACACACACACACACACACACACACACACACACAAAACTGCATGAAGCTCAACAGGGTCAAATTTCATAAGCCAATAAAGTTGCAACGAATTGCCAATCGCTCAAGTTGTTAAATTAATAACCTGTCTTTGTCCGATAAAAGCAGTTTCAAATTCTAACAGTCTACAAGTCTCAGAGCAATGTATGCATTTAATAGAATTTAATATTTTGTAAAAGTCATATCACATTTAGGCGGTTAACGTCTGAGTGACTCCTCTGTGCAGATGTTAGAACAGATGTCACGGGTGAAACAGGGAGAGTCACTCCATATGCCAGCCTGGGGCACAGGACGTCACTCTCCTGTCTGGAAGACCGGACACGACACGTCAATCAAAGACACAGTGACGGATGTGGCTCCATCAGCTGAACCGGATACTCGTCCAGAGGGCTGAATGGGATGCTTCTGTCACAGAAACGGGGGGATCAGGAAAGCTCACCGGGCAGACCACGGAGACAAAAAGAGACAGAGACGGACTGGCAGAGAGGAGGGAGGGGAACATCTTACCTTGTGAAAATCTCCGTGGAAACACACACACACACAGGGGACGGGGAAGGGCAGCCCAAAGCCAGGCTGGACGAACAACGTTCTTTCCTTTCTCTCTTCTCCCAGAGGGTCCTACTATGACCGACCGTCTCCTTAAAGTTCCATCTCTCCCCTCCCCACTGAAAAACCCAGGGCTCCCCACCGCCTCACAATCCAAGTTCAGGGTCCTGAGTAGCACACAGTAAGGACTCGCTGTGTTTGACTGGGTGTGGTTACAGTCCTCTTTGCCTTTAAAGTTCTAGAGGGCAAAACCTTGTTTTTTAATATTTTGGTATGTCACAGCTCTAACAAGCACCTTATGCAGAGGTTCCTAAGTTTAACAAATGAAACACATTAAACAAAGGAGCAGATACAATTAATAATTTTTATATAATATTGGCAAAGAGGGTGAGCCAGCTGGCACATGACTTTGTGTGGGAAGTTAGTAGTTTAGATTTCGTCAGCTACTGGAAGATTTTGTGTAGGGTAGGGACATGATAAAAACGGCATCTGAAATAACTTGCCTTAGTTGTGATTGTTAAGTCCCAGAAAGGACTAGAAGTAGAAAAGTTATTTTGCTAATAACATTTTGCTAATAAGATGAGTAAAACAAGATGAGGGTTTTTGGTCTGTTGATTAGTATCAATAGGCATATTCTTTAATAAACATCAAAAGAGCAATTGTCACACGTATCTCTGCCTTTAACCTATTTTAAACAAGTTCATTTCTGAGATAAGACATGACTTTTTTTGGGTGGGGGCCATGCCTGCATGTGCAAGTTCCTGGGCCAGGGATCCCACCTGACCCAAGCTGTTGCAGTGACAACGCCAGATCCTTAACCAGCTGAGCCACGAGGGAACTCCAAGAGAAGACTTTCTTTAAGGCTAGGTAATAGTTATAGTCTCTTGATCTTAAAGAACAGTAACAAAAACCCTAGGAGTTAAAGAGGGGTATTCCCATCTATGAATGCTAAATGTTCTCCACATTAGAATTTTTCAAATTGACACGCAATCAAAATTTGAAAACTAAAGAATTCCAGTCTGCCTATTCTTACTACAATGCAAAACACTTGACTTTTTTTGGTTTTATCATGGCTAAAATTAATTAGATGGTTGTTCACGTAAGTAGAATTTGATAATCTACTATAACATTTGGTTGTGAAATGAACGAACTCATCAGCATTTGAAAATGCCAGTGCATTAGAAATGCCAAGAGGTTGTAACTGGTGCTTATGCTCCTGCAGACACATTCTTTCTCTGCTCAGGACTCACCTTTCCAGGTGTGTGCTAGGAAGTCATGGTGGCAGGGGGTGGCAGCACAGGTCACACAGAAGAAGCGATTAGCGCAGAGGGTCTCGATCTGGGCTACAACTTAGAAAAGCTTAGGAACCCTTAACAGCTATGAACTCCTAAGCCGTATCCTGGACCGTGTCAATATATTTTAAAAGTTCCTCCCCACCTGAGTCTATCATCCAGGCTTGAGAATTAGCATTTTCTTTAGCCATGAAAAAAAAATACTTTTTCTATCTGATTTTCTTGATATAGTATCAAAAAGATGAAATAGCTCAGAGACAAGGGAGATGATGCTACTAATTTTGTTTTTTTTGGCCGCAACCACGACAAGCAGAAGTTCCTGGGCCAGGGACTGAACTCAAGCCACAGCAGTGACAACACCAGATCCTTAACCACTTGGCCACCAGGGAACTCCACTACTAACTTTATTTGAAAGGGAGGAAACAGATTCTCACTCACCTGCCTTCTGACAGTGCACAATCTTTTCATACACCGCGTCCGCATTTTCAATCAACGCCTTGAGGGACTGGATCATCTGCAAAGGAAACATCCAGACACGAGGTCACACTGGTAGCTGGACACCAGAGGGTTCACCCTCTTGTGCGGGGGTCATCCAAGAATATGGCTGTAGGGATGCAGGATGCGCCCCTTTGTCTCCAGTCCTGCTCCTCCAGCTGAAATGTGTATGTGTAAAACGACCGTGCCACGCCTCCCTGTACAGCAGCTCAAACCAGGCTGTGAGCAGGGTGTTCCCAGTTAGGCTTGTTCGGGACTGGATTTGAACCTTGGGCCAGTGCAAAACTGAGTCTGTCTCCGTGAGAAAAGCTCCAAATAGGTGAACGCATCCAGTCTACCCTTCATTTTAACAAAAGCTCCTACTGTGGCTCATAGAAAACTCCAGCATCTATACACCCACTCACTTCAGCCAAGATGCCTTCATCTGAAAATTGGTTTAAAACTTACAATGAGGATCAAAAAACAGCATTTATTTGATGCATCACTTTATGGCATCAAGCTAGTATTTTTCATGTTCCTGTCAATGATCTTAAAAACTCAGGATTGAGCTCTTATTCCAATTGCATGTGCTTGTTTTAGGAGACCAGCTCGAATAAGGAAGAGGGTCGGGATGTAGCTGATCAATTATTTCACTCACCAAAATGTTGGGAAAAGATCTGTCGGAAGTAACCTTTTCTGGCTCTAAAATCACTATGAAAATAGGATAGTCAGATTCAGTTCTCACAACCCAGATGGATACAATTATGATCCTTGCCATAAGTATAGACTCCACCTTTTTGTATTTAAATATCTAGATATTTCATACTGTTTCTATTTCACAAATCCTATTGCATATCTCTTTTACATGACCATCCTACCAAGTTTCCTTCTGAAAAAAAAATTTTATTGGAATATAGTTGACTCATAAAGTTAGGTTAATTTTGGGTGTACAGTGAGGTAAGTCAGTTATACATATACATATATCCATTCCTTCTCAGATTCTTTTCCCATATAGTTTATTACATGGTATTGAGTAAATTTCCCTGTGCTACACAGTAGGTCCTTGTTGTCCATCTATTTTATATATAGTAGTGCATATATATCAGTCCCAACTCCATAATTTATCCCTCCACCCACTATGTTTCCCCTTTCATAAACATAAATTTGGTTTGGAAACCTTTGAGTCTGTTTCTGCTTTGTAAGTTCTACTGTATCATTTCTATTAGATTCCACATAATAGTGATCTCATATGATATCTGCAGGACCACTGTATTTTAAATAGCACACACCAATTCATCATTCTTCATTCCTTTAAGTTCCGCCTTGTTTTTCCTTACGGTATTTATCACGTACTGCCATAGTCATTATTTTATAGAAACGAAATATATGTAGGTTGGATTATTTATGTAACTCAAGGAACACCATATTTTATTAGTTATTCTTATTTAAACTAAAGCATAATCCACATGCCTCTTAAGAAGTACACCAGATTCTTAAAATGAGTCACACAGCATTTACCAACTTCCACTGTTGTAAGAAAATTGTAGTAAACACCGTGAGGTTGGAGGGCCCGAGCCGGTGTTCATTTATGGCTTTGTTCATTATTCAGGGGAGGGCTCCCCCGGGCAGCCCCTGAGCAGGGGACACAGTGACCTACAGGACACAGTCCCTGTCTTTAGGAAGTCCACAGCCTAGTGGCACTTTGTAATTCAGTATTTTCACATTTGTTCTTCAAGACCTGAGTCATTCTTGTAAATTACAATATTCTAATTTACAGCTTGACATATTGAGCAGGCAGTGAGAAAACATGAATAGCCAAGTACTCAACTGTACCGATATAAAGTCATTTGTACCGTTACGTAATTTGCATGCTGAAAAGGTTCATCTCGTCATCGGTAACCTTTTTCAGCTTTGATGTCGAGCCAAACAAAATATGTGAAGAAGCAAGGACTTCCAGCCAGGATGATGGCTGTCACAGCTCAGTATCAAAGAACTGGCCGGCCAGTCCTCCGCCATTTAAATAAAGGGGGAAATAGCAATGAAATGAGGCTGGCCGTGACACAGAAGGGCAGGACGGGACGGGAGTTGTAACAGAAAGAGGGCAAGGCAGGGGAACAACACAGCAGCATCAAGCCCAGGCTCACACATCCAGACAACAGGAGGGGAAAGGTGGTGGATGAGGTTCCCCACGGAGGGTGGTATGGAGGCAGAACGAGCACAGATCTGCATGGGCGCCTCAGCTTTGCCATCAAGGGCCAGATAGCAAATGTCATGAAGCCATGATTTCCTACCTGTAAGCCGAGTTTAATAAAAGAAATTATGAGGGTTCAGAAGGCTGTGGGGATTAGAGCAAAGGACACACGTGGCTGCAACTTGCAAATGGCGATGTCACAGGTGACTCCCCACTCATCCGGAGCACCTTCTAGACGCCCCAAATTAGCTAAATGAGGGTGCTTTCCTTCCCTGTGCTCGTGGGCAATGTTTCACACACCCATTGCTGATACTAGTTTTGCTTGAAAACCCTGGAGTGATAAAGCCCAGAGGGACAAACCGCACTATTCTTAGAAGCATCTTCCAGTGTAAAGTCACTGAAGGTTAAGCAGGGCTACGCCTTTTCACGAAGAAAGATACACAAAGCTAAAGAAATGCACGTCCACGTCGGGGGTCTGGAGAGGGACGTCCTCTGCCCCTATTCTCTGTGAATCCTGGAGGACCAGCCTTTTACTCCGGGGACAATCAGGTACTGAGGTTCTGCGTGTGGGACCCTGAGCTTGGTGCTGAGCATTCACAAAGAACAGAAGGACCTGGGACCATGAGCAAACAGTAACCACATAAAATGTGGCACTGTCACTGCCACCCACATGCTCCTGAGCCAGCACAGGGCAGTGGGAGAGTTCAACACCAAGTTCTTCTCCTGCCATGAGGATGAAGGCGCCCCCTGTCTTAGGTGCGATATACAAATGATGCAGGTTAAGGGATGCGAACACACGGAGAAGCCAGCACCCCAGGTTTGGAAGTAAACAGCGGCAGGCACTCACAGAGCATGTCAGAGGAGATTCCAGAGGGAGCCAGCCCAGGACAAGGTGGGCACACAGCAAACAATCAGCAACCCTGGGACCTGGCAGGACAAATCCCCCCACCACACCCCTGATCTCAGCAGAGATGATTCACGCTGCACACCTGTCACAGAATGAACGTGCCCCTCTCTTTGAGAGAAGGAACTGCCAGTTGTCAACTTGTTACAGCCGTAAGTGACATACTTATAATTAAGTTCATCTGTGATAAATCATTTCTAGTTCTTGTCCACAGCTTGAGTCCACCGACTCTCACGTCCTGCAGTCTTTGCGTGAGTTCTGCTTGAGTAAAGGGCCTGACTAGGCATTGCTCAGGGAGATATCTGGGCTGCAGGCTCCTATACATGCACTGGGTTCAAGGTCCAGCAGTGGAGAGGGCTGTGCCAGCCCAGGCTCCGCCCCTCATCGTCTGCTCCGCCTGCTCTGCGGGCTGATGCCTGGCTGTCATTCAGGGACAACTGTGGTTGAATGCATCGCGGACACGGGGGGGGGGGGCCAGGAGGGCGCCCTTAGATGGAGGGGGCACCAGTCTCGAGCTGGGTCTGCTGCTTTATAACAAGACAGGATTATAAATAGCACAAGTGTTGGTTGACTGAGTCAAAGTGAAAGTCATTCAACGCCTCCTCCGCATCAGGTATGCGCTGGGTGTTCTCCGTGACCTCTGATGCTCACCAAGTCCATGCCAGGTGGGGGTTTGGGTGCTGGTTTCACAGATGTGAACACTGGGGACACGAGAGGGAAGCCACTTTCCTAGGGCCACCTGGTTTGACAGGCAAAAGGCTGTTAAGTAATCAACAGTGCGCCTGACATCCATCTCACTCAAGGCCTCTACTCTTACTGCAACAGGTCCTGACCACCAGCCCGCAGCTGCACCAGTGGAGGAGAGGAAAGCGCATTCCAGCCAGAGGCAGGAGGGAGTTTCCTAGCTCCTGACAGATACTACACACCAGGAGCATCATCTCAGCTACTGACCTGGGCCCGGAAGTGTGTCTCTAAAGAACACTTCTATAAAGCACTTTGGGAGAACATTTTTTAAATGACAACAATACACAATTTACTTGTCGCCACTTAACAATGCATTCTTAAAAAACAGAAATCATTTACATTTAATGTGAAAACACTAGAACAGCAAGTATTTCGGGCTACACAGAAGCAGATATGTGGGGAGTGACACCAAGAGATGAGTCAAAGGGAAAAACTGCTTTAAGTTATCTTATTTCCTTTGTAGGCATTACATTAATATGTCAGTGTAACGCAAGGACCAGTTTTATAAGCACTATCTGCATTAATGCAAATACATTCATTTCATCAAGTCCTATTAAATGCACAGGTATAAATAAGTCTCAGCACCAAAATCAGATATCCCGCTGCCGGCCCAGGGAACTTACCACGTGGACCCTCATACTGCGTATGAAGTGCATACAAGCTGCTTTAATACAGCTGTTGCTAATGGATTTTACATTAGTGTCCAGTTATCAGTACCTCCTAAATTTCCGGAACTAATGCATTCAGAAAATCCATGGATTTAACATAGCCCAGAAACCCATTTCATGAATTTGATCAACTCTGAGGTAAGGGTTTTTCTGTTTTTTGGGTTTTTTTTTTTTTGTCTTTTGTCTTTTTATGGCTGCACCCGCGGCATAGGGAGGGTCCCAGGCTAGGGGTCTAATCGGAGCTACAGCTGCCGGCCTACACCACAGCCACAGCAATGTGGAATCTGAGCTGCATCTGCGACCTACACCACAGCTCAAGGCAACGACAGATCCTTAACCCACTGAGTGAGGCCAGGGATTGAACCCGCAACCCCATGGTTCCTAGTCAGATTCATTTCCACAGAACCATGACAGGAACTCCCTTTTTTTTTTTTGTAAGATAAGGTTTTAATACAGGACTCACGTAGATGAAAACCAGGAAGTTTCAACAAAAGACAAAGTAAAAATTGAAGTTCATATTTTATGAAGCTGGGAAGCAACCAGAAAGAAATGCCCTGTTTTGAAAGTAACTCCCCATGTCAGTATAAGGAAAACTTCTCTGTTCATAGATACCGTTATAAGAACTATTTCTATATTAATGTATTTTATATAACTAGATTTCTGTAGACCACTGCTTTATGTTCTGTTTTGAAACCTCCCTATCAAGTAGGAATAGCCTGTTCTCAGAATGAGCAAGTCTACGGTTCTAGGTCAGGATCTTTCCTATGTCTGATTATAGACGATACACCAGATCTCCTTTCACTGCAGGAACCCAAATTTTGATAGTTAAAAAAAGAATTTGCTAATCATTTTAAGCCCTTGAGCGACAGAGGTTTAATAATAACAGGAATGACATGGTCTGAGTTCTGGATTTTTTTCCCCTTATCTTGTGCTGTCGCTCAGTTTCCAATGGAAAATGCCTCCTCTGAATCCTCCCGAGGCTGCCCTCATTCTGACACCCTGTTGCTGCCACTGCTTTGACTGTGGCCGTTTCCAATGATTAAAAAGTCCCAGAAGTGCTGAAGTCATTGTAAAAGAGAGTGGCTAGATGGCAAAAAAGGTTTGTTCTTTCATACGATTCTGTGACTCTGTGACACACCACAGGGAGATCTCTTTCCCAACTCAAATAATCGGGTGTCAATCTCAAACTTGCCAGTGACTTACAAAGACAATACACGTCCCCTGCAAACACCCCCCCGCCCCGAACACCCCGGAGCTCCAAAGTCATCTTGAGAGCCATGCAAGCTTTGGTGGAGAGAGAATGCCCAGGTGGCAGGTGTGGCTCAGGGGAGATCCTGGGAGGAACCAAAGCAAGACTTGCCTCTCGAGACGCCAGCGATGGATAACGGAGCGGCGCCTGTGAATCAAGGGTCAAGGTCTTCAGAAGACAAACCAGTTCAATCCAAAGTAGTATTTTCCCTCCGATCTGAACTACCTCTGTGGCTGTCTCTGAAGCTCAGTGTCACTGGAGGACTGTCACCCTTGCGCTACACAGCCCTGCAAAAGCAAGTCCGTTCACCAAGGCTGAGAATGGACAGAATTAAAAATGAAATTCCTTCAGGAATCTGACACTCTGGTGCCTCTTTCTGTGCTCCTGGAAGTAACATCGTCTCTGAGTTAACAACGCTACTTCTGTTTTCAACACTTTACAATAATTATTGCCATGTGGGTGAAGAATTTTCAAATCAAATGCAGGAACTCTGGGATCCAGGACTTCGAAACTGAAATGCGGAGGTAAAACGTTTTCTTTCACGAAAGCTTCCAAGTACAGTAAAACATCACAGAGCTGAACTAATGGAAGAGAAACTGTTTAAGAAGCTATTGCTGGAAATGACAATGTAACTTTTTAATACTTGGGAGTAACACAAAAATCATACATCTGAATCGGGGCACAAAAGTTACATGACTGTAGGGGGTCTCTGCCCAGCTGAAGCTACAATTAAAGCTGCCCCCCCCATCTGGCACACAGCGCTGTGTGGGTACCATCCAGGGGCCAAGGGACGCCAGGCCATTAATAGCTGCGGTCATCATCCCTTCCAGCAAGGTCACTAGGAAAACACTTTCTAAATAACAAACTGTTTCCAGAGTAACTTGTCCTAGTTTCTTCATGAAACCTCACTTCCACTTCCACATTTTTCACTATGCAAACAATAGAAAATTATCAGGAAAAAAAATCTATAAAACAGAAAAATGATTCAAGTCTGCCAGAAAAAAAGGCTGTACTGGATTGTTAACAAATATGTAGCAAGGAGCGCATCAGGGTGCTGCTGCTCATGGGGCTCCCTGCAAATGGGACAGGAGGGGCAGGACACAGATAGATCCATATGAAACACCATTAGGCTCTCCTGTCAATTCCACACACGTTAGAGAAAAGTAGGGAATGTGCTGAGAGAAGGGCCAGATTGGATGGGATACGGAATTACAATCAAGGTGGAATTTCAGGATGCTGAGCAAAGGGTAAGGGAGGAATGGGGGGGGTCAGGTGTGATGGGGGGCAAGAAGCAGGCGGGATGCAGAGGGCCTGGGAAAGAGTGAGAGGCTGCAGAGAGTCTTAGGGAAGGACAGGGCAGGACTATGGGACCGACGGGCCCAGGGCACAGAAGAGCCAAAGCCAAAGGGGGTAGACGGGACAGAGGAGGAAACTACTGTTCCCGTCACGGCTCAGTGGTTAATGAACCCAACTGGTATCCACGAGAATGCAGGTACGATCCTTGGCTTCACTCAGTGGGTTAAGGATCCGGCGTTGCCCTGAGCTGTGGTGTAGATCGCAGACACAGCTCAGATCGTGCGTTGCTGTGGCTATAGTATAGGCTGGCAGCTGTAGCTCCAACTCAACCCCTAGCCTGGGAACCTCCACATGCCACGGGTGCAGCCCTAAAAAGACCAAAACAAACAAATAACAACAACAAAAAACCTACTGCACTGGACAGCTATAAAGCTTTTCAAGGTTCAAAACATGCCTCTGACGCGTTGACTCCTCCAGGATGCGGCACTCCGCCCCAGCTGAGCAGAGGGGTAGGAGATGAACAGAGGTGTCTTTTGAGAACCTGCAGCAGCAGCAAAAAACTGTGGGAAAGCTTGGTTCCACGGCTGGAAAATGGGGAGTTTTCTGCACCAAGGCAGCAGCCGAGATGAAGGAATGTCTGCATCTCCGAGGGAGGAATTTGAAAGATAAATGAGATGAAAACATCAGAGCGATATTCGGGAATCACTCAAACGAATAAGCAGAGAGAACCAGTGTCAGAGAGGCAGAGGCATGGTCAGAGGGGAAGGAGCACAACGAGGATGCTGAGCATTGCCAGGGTGGGAGGAGACTTCCTGGAAGGCCTACAGAGTTAGGAGCTCTGGACTCGGTCATCCGGTAATTTTGGACAATGCAATCGCAGCACTGACAGCTCTGCTGTAATGTGACATACGTGTTCCTAAATATTACCCCGCTACGAAAAACTCTGCAATTAAATAACACAAGGTTTTGAGGGGAGAATGGGGTTAGGACACAACACTCAGAAATTCTGCAGAGACACATTTAAAAAAGGCAGGAACAGGGAGTTCCTGGGGTGGCACAATGGAAACGAATCCGACTAGTACCCATGAGGATGCGGGTTTGATCCCTGGCCTCACTCAGTGGGTGTGCGATCTGGTGTTGCTGTGAGCTGTTGAATAGGTCACAGATGCAGTTCAGATCTGGTGTGGCTGTGGCATAGGCCAGCAGCTGTAGCTTCGATTGGACCCCTAGCCTGGGACCCTCCATATGCCCTAAAAAGCAAAAGGAAAAAAAAAAAGGCAGGAACAGAAAACAAGCAATACCACAGTTCTGCAATGGTTAAGGAAGACAAAAAACTGCAGTGAGTGTAGCATATGGCGCTTGATCTTGAAAACGACCTAAAGTTTCTTGTGGAAGTGGGCTGGGAAGGGCCCATGGGTCACTGTGAGTGGTTGAAGGAAGGGTCTGACACCTGAGGAAAGGTTGTAACCCAGACATAGCTCAGAACAGCCTTGGTGAACGGATATAGCTGGCAGGTGTCTGAGGTGTGTGTAGCAGGGTCAGTTCACCCAGGGGTAATGCTTGCCTTCACTAGCGTATCTTGTGGTCAAAACCGTGCGTGGACAAACACAAAATTCATGTTAGGATAAAGTTGTTCCCTGATGTACCAATCACGCAAATAAATTTGCATTTTCAAAACAAGTATTACAGCAGAACCGACTAGAAAAGGGAGAGTATTTAAAAATCTATGCAATTTTATTGTGAAGTAGAGTTAAGCTCTCAACATCTCTCAGTTTCAACCTAAGTATGCTTGTGGCATCATACAAGCCTCCCTCAACGCTGTACTCAATAATTTTAAACTATTTTAACAATCATTGCTTGTCAGAGAAGAGGTGCCAAGTGCTGTTTAAATCGGGAGCAAATCCTGAGTCATGGAGTGACCTGGGGTTCACGTTCTAGAGAAGTCAAGAATTCTCTAGCTTCTACATATGCTCTTAATTGGTCATAAAGTTCGCTGCAGGCCTAGGGTGGTACATACCTAAGGGTGATGAATGGGGCTCTCCTGCCACTTAACTGTCATCTAAGCACTGGTACAATCTGAGTACCTCGCTCGCTACATTTCAGATCAAATCCTCTACAGTTACATCCCCGAGCCTCTGCAGGTACCTGGGCTGAATGTTCACAATCCATGTCTCGATCTACCACTTCTCACTCTAAGTCAGTTTCCAATCATATTCACAGGCTCAGAAAGGGCTGCATTTCCTAGTAATGTATTTTAATTAAGCCATGGTTCCCAAAGTGAATTACTAGATCAATATACAAGCAAAGAGACACCAATGCTTATTATCAGACAGAGAGCAATATACATCTCTCCTGTACTCACCTAAAGAACCAATCGGATTCAGTATAAAATTCATGGCAATAAACAGTATCGTGCAGTCAAAACAACCAGCAGACTGCCCTTGGTCCTTACTTTCTAGGAGTTGCTTTGGTGCCACTGCACTGGGGATGGAACCCAAGTTTACACTGTGGGTACTTCTAAGAGGCACTTCCAGCTTTAGCCACTAGAAGTCCTTAGTAACACACATTTGTCAGGCTGGAGGCAGGAGGAAGGAGCGAAGATGACAGAAAACACCACAAAAATGAAATGGAAGGGGGAAAGGCACTACCTGGAGGAATAAAAGTAAAAAAGACCCAATCAGAGAGCCAGGGCTTAGAGGAATTAAAACAGTGACTGCACCAGGTGACTGATCTTACTAAAAACCATCCTTTAAATAGGATAAGAAATTTTTATTTTACGCAGACAAGTGAATAAACAATAAAGCCACAACCAAGCTTGTATGTATGTACAAGGAATTCATTCATCTTTCTAGGCTGAGACATAGCATGACTAGAAGTCTCCGTATTTTCCCAAACATATTTAAATAGGAGCTGGTGAAGCTCTGTAAGTGCAGAATAACTTGAGAAAAACAGAAGAGGGCTCTGGAAAAGCCAGGAGTTCCAATAAACCAAGAGATTAGTTATGAAGTCAACATACAGCTTTTAAATGTTGATCCTACTGCAAGTTGTTGCCAAAGTTTTGGGGTTTCTGAATAGCTTTAGTTTCAGAGGTACACAGAATTTCAAAAAGTTGAAAAAAATTTTGGGTTTGATCTTGACCTGCTTCTGCTCCTGTATGATACGATATTCAGAGAAAACAGAAACTGTTGAAAACTGAACAAAACAGAACCCAAACTACCCTAAAGACGAAACTCCAAGGCAACTATACAACTATCCAGAAACACTCTACAGTAAAACGCCTCTCAGTTCATGAAAAATACATCATGCAGTGATTCTCTGTGTGGAGGGCAGGCAGATAGTAAGTTCACATGCACTTGAATCAGAATAATCCTCTTATTTCCCGATTTTATGATCAACCTCACATGATGAGAAGTCTCATTAGGGAAGAACTTGGGGTGTTGCATATCCCTTTGCACATGATTATCGTGGGAAGCCTTATTTAACATCCTCACGCTGGAAAGGCTACTTCCCAGAACATGACGAATCGGTTTGCACCATGGTGACCTCAAGGATGCGCACACAAACCCCATCCTCTCCGGGGCCTCCATGACTGTCGCCGCTCGACTCTGTAAAGTGCTTCTCTGATCTTCTAAACGATAATCACGAAGTGCTTACATGACGCCCTCAAACTATCTCGGCGTGAGATCCAAGTATGCCTGGCGCTGCAATATCCTCTGTCACAAGAGCAGGAAGGCATATGAGCACGCGGGACCGGGCTGCTGGGTCCCGTGGGGATGCAGGCTACAGCTGGCCACGCCCTTCTGCCTCCAATAAATGTCTGGGAAGCGGGAAAGAAGGGCCAGGGCACCAATGTGACCCCCTCGGTCCTGAGAGTTTTCAAGATGAGGAGTTCAGAGGCTACATCTGGGATGCAGGGGAACCTATGAGAATTTAAAACCCAGCTTAAGTCATCCCTGCGGGAAGAAAGGGGAACTCGAGATCCTTAGCAGCCAACTACTCAGTGAGCAAGCTGCTTCCGGGGACGGTAGCAGGAACTTCTGGATGCCACATATTACTTTCAAGTCACCAAGGACCGTTTAGAGTTTTGACGTGCTCGTTTAAAATATGATCACCAAATTAATTAAATTTCAAAAGATACAATTTGAATTAAACAGAGTACCAGTTTGAGTGCCATCTACTTCTGTCAAGCCTTTTCTCCAAGGGGGATCAAGGTGATTTAGAAACTCCTAATTAACAGACAGTAATCCAATCACAGTCTTTCTGCAAGGTGCCATTAGTTTCTCTCTGTGTTAGCTAAAGGTAGACGTTAGTTAACGGAGAAAAGCAACTGGAGACTCCTGTGTAATGAAGAGTAGTGGTTCTGAGCACAGTCTGCAGTACTCTGGACTAGCACAGCCAAAAGGGCAAGAACCAGTCGACCGGCTACTACAACATTTACGGTACACACCCAGGCGCCCTTTCTGGCGTTGACCGCAGGACTCATGTGCTCCCGCTTCTTCCCCTTTTCCAGGAAAGAGGCAACTCCCCTAGTAAGGTGGTGGGAAGCCTAACCTTCTGCTTTTCACTTTGCAACGTTCCACCTGCCTTTACGAGGTGGAGGAACCCCGTCTCCATAAACAGCAAAGAAGCTGCTCTCAAGTTTGAGTGATGCTAAAATATGCACAGACAGGTCTTAGAGCATCGAGGGCAGCCTGTTGCTAGCCTCTGAAAGCTCACGCTGCTGGGACAGTGACTACCGTTTAGGCTCTGGGCTAGTTACATGCCATCTCAGCCCCTCTGAGGCGGCAAGATTGTGCCCATTTTACAGATGAAGTGATGTGCCCTGGTCACCGAGTAAGCACTAGAGCAGGGACTGCTCACCCTCAGGGCACGGCCCCGCACCCCCACTCACCAGCTTCCCACGTGCTGGGAGGGTCCTCCTTCCTCCCCCAACAGCTAGTCCCAATGTCTCTGTGCAAGAACAATACTGTGCACATGTGTTCACACCCGTGCACACCTGCCCGGGTCTGTGTGAACTCACAGCTGTGCTCAATGAGATGTGTCCTTGGCAAAACCACCAGGGCACAGCTTGCGTCGGGCACTGGGAGTGCCCCGGGAGTCGCTTCTCGGTGGCAGGTGAGAGGACCGGGACAAAGACTGCACACACACCCATAGCCTGTGGGTACCGCGTGCAGGGTCTGGGTTTCGCCCCTGCAGGAGCACAGGGGTGCGGGGTGCATCAGGGCTAGCAAGTGCTGGAGATGCGGGAGGGACCGAGGGAGGGCAGCTGTCTGGCACTCAGGGGCCCTGCCCACCCATCCCATCAGCTCATGCAGCGCGTAGCTTCTGAGCAGGCTTTGGAAAAGCATAAAACACTGTGGTTTACTGTGAACAACGTCCCCGCCTCCAGGGGCTTCCCTAAATCGAGCTGCGCTCCCGCCTGGCCTCCTCGCTCCTCCATCCCTCGGTCTGCCTATTTTCTCCTTCAGACCTTTGAATTCTTAGGTAGGTGGGGCGTGTCAGACAGGGCAGAGAGTCCTCTGCTAAAGGCAGGGGAGACTTTGAGGATCTGAACAATAGGTCAGCGTCCGGAAGCCTTCCCTCCCCCCACATGTTCCAGGCCTGGCCTCCGGCCCCAGCCTGCCCACAAGCATCTGAAGCTGCCCAGGAACCTCAGGCCCCCTCCTCTTCCTAGACCAGTTCAGGCGTCACCCACTGCTGGCACGACCTTCTGGTGCTGTTCCACCCTCCAGCCCTGGTCAGCCCCAAACCTAACCCTCCCAAGGAAGGTGCTCCGTGTGCATAATCATCAGCCAAGTTCAGGGAGATGGAGGCACACCAGGACATAGACATAGGGTAGGAAGGACACCTGATATCTGTGTCCCCTGATCAAGGTCACTGTCATTCATTCATTCACTCACTCATTTAAAAATATATTTTGAGTGCCTGCCCTCTGACGTGGAAACACAGTGGTGAGCAGGACACGCACAGTGGCTGCCATCTGGGAGCTCAGATTTGGGGTGGGAGATAGCGGTGCCTTAAAAAAATGATTCAAACCAGTGAAAGTGTAATTATAGGTTGTGATGTGTGTAAGAAAGAAGCAAAGAACATGAAGAACAGCCCGGTAGGAGTTCCCGTCATGGCTCAGTGGTTAATGAACTCAACTAGCATCCATGAAGACGTGGGTTCAATCCCTGGCCTCACTCAGTAGGTTAAGGATCCGGCGCTGCCGTGAGCTGTGGTATAAGTCACAGATGCGGCTCGGATCCTGTGTTGCTGTGGCTGTGGCGTAGGCTGGTGGCTACATCTCCGATTCGACCCCTAGCCTGGGAACCTCCATATGCCTCGGGTTCGGCCCCAAAAAGACAAAAAAAAAAAAAAAAAAAAAGAACAGCAGAGTGTTTGAACCTAGAGGCATCAGCCTCCCCTTCCCCCCCTTTGAGAGCAAGGCTCCATTGCCAGCACCTTTTCCTTTATTTTATTTTATTTTTTTTATTTTTAGGGCCACACCAGCAGCATACAGAGGTTCCCAAGCTAGGGGTCTAATCAGAGATGTAGCCACCAGCCTACGTCACAGCCACAGCAACAGCCACAGCAACGTGGGATCTGAGCCACATCTGCGACCTACACTACAGTTCACAGCAACGCCGGATCCTTGACCCACTGAGCAAGGCCAGGGATCGAACCTGTGTCCTCATGAATGCTAGTTGGGATCATTAACCGCTGAGCCACGACGGGAAGTCCCCAGCACCTTTTCTAATTTAAGCCCTTCCTGCGGAGACAGCTTTAAACAGAATGCGGTGAGCATGACCTGGATTTTATAATTGGAGAGAAAGTCCTCCCCACTGCCTTAGGGGAGAGTAAGAGGAAACCAGGGGTTTTCAGAAGAGGTGCAGAGCCTGCTCTCTATCCCCAGCCAATTCCTTTTTCTCTAACCCACCTGCACCCTCCCCCCAAGGAGAGATGCTTGATTTGACTGGGAAAAGGAGCAGGACTTAAACTCAACTCTTAGTTCATTTTTAGTGCTCCGGTCCCTGAGGAGAGCAATCAGATTATACGTCTCACTAAAATATGTGTGAAGTAAGTCAGTTACAGATTTCATTGGATTATAACAGAAAATTCTGGTTGACTGTCATCATTTTCTGCTGGAATAGCATGCTTTCCTCATGAGCACTCTAAGAAATGGGAGTAAACATGAATTTTCAGAGACTATCCTCTCCTAGGTCCCACCTCTAGCACTTTTAGTTCTGATGGGCAAATGCTGATAAGCAGAAGCTTAGGGGTCCACTGCCTCCTCGAGGACAGGAGGTCCAGGGGATGCAGCACCATCCTCCTGCTGGGGGATAAGAACTGTAATCTTCTACAGATTGATGTGCAAAATGCGCTGAGTACGAAAGAAGGAGAGAGGGAGACAGAGAAAGAAAGAGAGAAAGAGAGAAAAGAAAAGAAAAGAAAGAAAGGGAAAGAGCGGAGGGAGGGAAGGAAGCAAGCAAGCAAGCAATAAAGAAAGAGAGGAAGGAGGGAAGAAGAAACATTTAAAGTCATAATTCAAGCTAGCCAAAGTGAAGCTGGAAACCAGTGCATCAAAATACCCTAATAAACACACACACACACACACAGGAAAGAAGAAAAAGAAAGAAAGAAAACAGTTAATGAATTCGACTAGTATCCATGAGGACACGGCTTTGATCTCCGGCCTCACTGAGTGGGTTAAGGATCTTGCATTGCCGTGAGCAGTGGTGTAGATCACAGATGCAGCCCGGATCTGCCGTTGTTGTGGCTGTGTTATAGGCCAGCAGCTGCAACTCAGATCCCTAGCCTGAGAACTCCCAGATACCACGGGTGTGGCCCTAAAAAGCAAACAAACAAACAAAAAAAGAGGATCAGGGGAAATTCCTTAGGGATTTTTTGTTTGGTCTATTTAGGGCCCCAGGTACAGCACATGGAAGTTCCCAGGCTACGGGTCTAATTGGAGCCACAGCAACGCAGGATCCAGCTGAATCTGTGACCCCACACAGCAGCTCAGGGCAACGCAGGATCCTTAAGCCACTGAGCAGGGCCAGGGATGAAACCAGAGTCCTCATGGATACTAGTCGGGTTTGTTATTGCTGAGCCACAACGGGAACTCCCCCTATCCTCTTTTTGAAGGGTTGGTGAACGTTTTCTGTCAAGGAGCGAACAGTACATATTTTAGGCTGCTGCTCCTCTCTGATGTTACCTGTGAAACCAGTCACAGAGAATGTGACAGCTGGGCTCTATCAAAACTTCCTTATGGACACCGAGGCTTTAATTTCATATGATTTCATAATTTCATATGAGGCTTTAATTTCATGTGATTTTTACATGTCACTAATTTTAATTTTTAATTTTAATTTTTTTCAACCATTAATATGTAAATGCCATTCTTAGCTTGCAGCCCATACGGAATGCATGCGACACTGCATGGGACACTGCATGCATTTTAGAAAAGCACCTGAAAAATCCAGTGCAGCTAGCACTCTAAAAGGATAGAGACATTACAGGTAAAGAAAGGAGACATTTGGTTGTAGAGAACTGTAACACCACTGAAAGACTTTCACAGATTTATAGCAAAGCTAGAACTTAGTTTCAGCAAATCAACTGAAAAATAGTAACTGTCGTCTTGGTTACATTTAGCTAAATATTCAAAACAGCTACTCCTATTCATAAACATAGTTTTTAGTGGTTGTTGTTTTTGGCACCAGGTAAGTGATTATTTAAAACTAATATGATTTTGTGCCACATGATGACATAACTAACAATATCACTCCATTTGAATCCATGAAGCTTTCCATAAGTAGATAAAGGATCTCCTATATAAAATCTCCATATAAAAATCTATAACATTAAGCCCTAAAGATGTGACTAATACTGAATGGAGGCTGGAATAAATGTTAAAACTCCCTAACATGCTATTTTTAAGTTAATTGATAATTAAGCTTGTGGAGTTAAACTTAACTCCTAACACATCATGTTGTCCACCCACTGAGTTTACTGTGAGAGTAATTTTCTTATGGTTCAGAATTTTAAATGCCTTAATTAAGTTAGAAAAGACTTTAAAAACCATGATTAAGTGCTATTTTTATTCCCGATAAATTCGTGTAGCGATAAAATCAGATTTCTGGTGTCAGAGGTGTTTATTTCAGTGGGGTGAGTGGCATTAATTATTTCACAGCCATCTGGGGGAATATAAGGGAACCAGGAGCTGTTAAAATAGAACAACGAGTGATGGTTCCTGCAGGCTCCACTGACACAGCAGTTATGTGTGTGGTGGGGAGTCGCCCCCGGACGGGTGCTACTTAGAGAAGCTTGGCGAGGCCAGGGTGCGCCCTCCCACCTATACAAAAGCAAGAAATAATGAATCCGCAGGCAGTGGCTGCATTTTATTTCCCTTATAAACTTGAGGTCAAACGTAACATATCAACAAAATACAGGCTTGAAGCTTAGAAAGTGCCAAATGTTACTGACACAAGACATCTGGCTGCAGGTAAAAATCACTACTGCCTCGTTATTCAAAAGACTATGGGAAAACACCGTAAAATTTTTTTTCAGGTCACGACCAGGGTTATAACAGACAGGAAAAAAAAGGTCGTACATGAGAATATCCCACTGCCAAGAAGTGGTTAGAGAAGGTGGCCCAAAGAAGGGCCAGCAATTACATGTAGTACTCAAATAAATTCTGAAATATGTGATTGTCCACATAAAGTGGTTATTCTGATAGCTTCATTTTGTGTCTGTGTGTGTGTGTGTGTGGAGTAGAGTCCATCCAAATGATCCCATTTCTGGAGTTCTCCTCATGGCTCAGTGGCAACGAATCTGACTAGCATCCATGAGGCCGCAGGTTCAATCCCTGGCCTCGCTCAGTGTCGTAAGGATCTAGTCTTACCGTGAGCTGTGGTGTAGGTCGCAGATGCAGCTTGGATCTGGTGTTGCTGTGGCTGTGGTTTAGGCCAGCGGCTGTAGCTCCAATTAGACCCCTAGCCTGGGAACCTCCATAGGCTGCAGGTGCTGCCCTAAAAAGACAAAACAAAACAAAACAAAACAAATCCCATTTCTTAGAGAGCTGCCTTCTACCATGTAACTGCACATCCAAAGAGTACATGCCCACAAAACCAGGCGGGCTCCTCACTGCCTTTACCAACCAGTCTTTGCAATACCACCAACAACTTTCTAGAGGTATCTGAGTAATTTCAGTCCTTCCATCAGCTCCACATGGGATCTGCAACACGGTTGGACTTCTCAATGGAAAAGCCTTTGCTGCTCTAACCTACACAAGCACGGGTGTCCGTGAATCAAGCTCATCTCTGATGAATGGATCTTCCCTTTACAAAGCCAGGGGATGCTATGAGGACATCCAGACTCTAAACAATAAAATTCTGCCACCACTGTGACTTACATCCTTTCTAAACTCCATCCTGAATACAGACAATGATGCAACACAACGAAGTATTAAACAACTCATCTTTTTTTTGGGGGGGGGGCGCTGTTCCCAGGCCAAGGAATCAAACCTGCGCCACAGGTGTGGCAATGCAGGATACTTAACCTGCTGAGCCACAAGGGGACTTCCTAAACAATTCATCTTTCTGATGAATCTTTGACAGAAGAAAAATACTTCTGGAAAAAAGTTCACGTGGGTGATTGTTACTGGTTAACGGTCGTTAGCACTTTGAAGCCGGCTCTATTAATTACTCTGGCAAAACAGCCCCATTTAACTGGCTGGAGAACGCTCTGAACCCCACACGGACTGGACAGCAGGACCAATGAAAGCTCGGGTGGCAGAGGCAGCCCCCTTCCCAGGTGCTGGCTTCACATCCCCAACACCCACCTGGTTAGAAACCACCACCTGAGGCCAGCTAAGTTCAACAGTAATGGGGTGTGACCCAGAAAGCACTTGGATGTGGCAGAGTGGAGCCCATACTTGGAGGCCCCCAAGGTTTCTGTCCCAGGTCTCTGCAAGGGACGGAGAGGAACTCATTGATCTCTCAAGGCACAGGCTGGCACAGCCCCTCTGTTCCAACACACCAGTCAGGGGGTCAAGGACAAACACAGTTCCCCTCGGGGTCCAAGGCCAAAACAAGTCAGAGAGTCCTCAGGCAGAGGGGGGAAGCAGACTGAATGCATCAGTGAGCCGTGAAGGGCAGGTTCTAGTTCAGCCAATCCTCACTTTTGTGGAACTGAGAGGATCTGGAACTCAAGCTGCATGAAGACACAAATCACCTGTCACACACTGAAAGCCAACTCAGTCCTTCATCTCTTTGAACATCACCTTTCTGTTTAAAAAGGATTTCTACGACAGTACCACACTGTGGACACCACAACAGTGATCATGAGCTTCAAGATGTCAAACGAAGTCTGGATGCTGTAAAAAACATTCTCTTTTAAGGAGGAGGGGTATATTATTTATAGCATTTGATGCACGTATCAAGAGAAAATCAGGAATTTTGATTCTGGAAAACTTCAGTTGCAACAAGTGTTTATATATGCGTGAGGCACATGTTCCTGAAGTTATTTCCTCCCCTTTTTCCTCTCTTGGCAATTACTAGGCTTAACATAAATGCCTCATCAGTCCGAACTTTCCCAAGATGCTCTAAGAAGGATGTTTTTCACCTGACAACCACAGTGAAGGTGACAGGCTCCATTTTTCTTGATGATCGTAATACAATTGCTCGTTCTTACGGCTGGCACATTGCGCTTCTTACTCGACCTTCTGGATCCTCCCTGTAACACCCAGGGCTCGCTCTCCCGGAGATATTTTGTCTTTCTGGGAAAGTCCAGGAGACACAGTGCCATGGGGAGGTAAATGCTGCAAGCTGGATGTGACAGCAGGGGGAGGCGCGATGGGGAGAGTGTAAAGCTGTCTTTTTTCCCCCAGATACGCTGCCATAGTTTATAAACCCTTCTGCCCTGGGGGCTTTCCTCCACCCACTCACAGGCTGAGTTTCAGAGCCTGGGTGAAAAGCAGCTATCTTGTAAAAACAAAGACACTTCTCAGTTTTAAAGGTCAAATCAGAGGCTGATTTGGGTTCCCACTGAAACAACAGGCTTGAAAGTCAGGATTTGTCAAGGAGACACTATTTTCTAAATTATTTTGAACATCTCAAGAAACAACCCACAGAGACCCAGAGCTTCACCCCAGGGTAGAGGAGATGCCCCTCCAGGGACCAAGCTCAGGCCAAGGCCATGCACCCCTAGGATGGAGGAGGGAAGAGGCAGCAGAGGGAAGGCTGGGAACCCGCGTCATGGAGCCTTGGGACCTGGAGATGGAGCAAGGAAACCCCAGCCCTTAGGGGATCAGCCCCAAGGTGCAAGGCAGGGGGTGAGCTTTAGGAGGACACAACTTGGCAAGGACACAGCAGACTTCTGCAATCAAACCCTCTCCAGGCAACCTCTGGCCCCTCTTTGAGGAGCTGAGGGAAGACAAAGTCTGAGAGACTGGGCATTTTACCTCAGGAGCAGAGCAAGCGACAACCCAGAATGGATAATATGAATTAAGGCAATGGATCAAGTTTACGGAACAGAACTAAAATTGAGGGAGCCCCCCCCCACCTGCCCTTGAGAGAGGTGGGAGACCTACACTTCCTTCCTCATCTGAGCCGAGTGTGCGGGCTGAACCCAGACTCTGCCCCACAGGCCTGTGGTGATGATGGGCTGGAGGGGGTGACGGCCCCAGAAATGGAGAGTCACCGGCACCGCTGCCTCCAGGAGATTCAGTTCTATTTATGCAAAAGTCTAAATGGGATAGAAATCTGACGGAACAAACTGGGATGAAGAAGTCAAGTGCTTCTTCTCCCCTTTGACAAGCCGCTGGTGCACACAGCGACCAAGAGAATTCTGACTGTTATTGGGAGAGAGTGTGCAGAAGTTTAGAGATGTAAACAGTACTTCTAAAAACAATATCCTGTAGGGTCCTTGACAGAAAGAAGAACTCAGCAAAGAACCCACAGAGGTACCTTTAGCCACTAAGGAAATAAAATGAATTATTTCTAGCCGAGAGGAGAATGTATCAAAATTAAATTCTGAAGGAATTATACAAGAACAAAATCCAATATTCAAAGTGGAACGGGGAAGCAATTCCTCTGCTCTGGTACAGGAAGAAAAAAAGACTACAGCTCTGCAATGATCGTAGTTTTATCAAAAACTATGTCATGTTCTTCTGCATAAATCATAGGCTTGAAAAGAAGTTCCCTAACTTTTCTGGAGCTTCTGAACGATCTACTTGATACAACCTTCCGAGCAGATTCAGTGAAAGAATGTGTTCAAAAATAAGCAATCTTGTTCTGCCCCTTTAAAAAGCAACAGAAGGGGCTCTTAAGGGAGAAGTAAAACAGTGGAAACCCCAGCAAACGCATGGCTCCAAGCCATAGCCCCGTAACAGCTCCCCAGGTGGCTTGGCACAAAGGAAACCAGCCCCAGAACTGATGTGATGCCGAATGCAGGCTCCCGTGCTCATTTACCAGGACCGCTGGACAGCGTCTCAGTTATTGTGTCCTGGCTTACTCGGGAATTTAAAAAAAATCAGACTGGTAGCATGTCAGACGATACAGTGGCTCACTTAAAACCGTTTATCATTTCTCATCTGAAGACACCATCTGACGGATGAGGGACCCCATTAAGGTCTGCATCTCCATCCTCCCAGAGACCCTGGAGCTGGGTATCAGATTTAACTGGCAATAAAACTGCTGATGCTGAAATCTCCTTCAAGAAGATTGCCTGTCCCTAAAATGCTGCTCTTTCCCAACTGTATCGGGGCGTGGGGTGTGTGTGTAAGAATACTCCTAAATACGTGTTCCTCAATGGTTTCCATGGAGACGTGTAAAACAAGAGGATGAGAAATAGCGTTTTGTGTGATCACCACCACGTCACACCTTAAAGCATCAGCTTCCCAAAGCTTCTCGTTCTCCCTGCTTCTGATGGCTGAGTGGCAGCCTCTGCACCTGCTCTGGTGATACTTGTGACGCCACCATCACGTCCTGTCGTTAAACGTTTCTCTTCCCTTCCCTTAGGTGTGGCGGTCGTTCTAAGTGGGTCAGCTGTACGGTCATGACGCTTCCAGAGAAACTGCCTTTGGAAATGTCATTGGCTGGACCTCCCTTGTCACTGAATTAAACTAGAGCCTTTGGGTTTCTGCTCCCCCCTCTGCAGCAGGATGCATCTAACTTTCCCCTAATCTATCATTTTTCCTCTTTTTCAGCTCAGTCTTATCCCAAAGCATAGTCTATTTTGCGACAGTTACAAAAAACTGAGAAAGTTGACACCTCCAATTAAAAGACACTTTTAATGTCAAGTTCTGAGGCAGGAGAGTGAAAAAACGAGCCAAAGAGGAGATAGGGATCAATAGTAAGCTTATTACAGATCATCTCTGGCTTGGTCCAGATGGGCAGGGCAGGCTCCATCAATTATGAAGTGTGAGCTGTCGCTTCCCCGTGTTGAGCAGCGGCCAGATGCATGAACCACACCAACACCATAAAGCAGAGCGCTCTTGATGCGGCACGCTGGCTATGTTAGGAACAGCCTGCGTTTCACATATTTTATTTCAAGAATCTTGTTTTATTTAAGAAATAGTTTAAGTAATGAGTTAGAAGGAGCTGCTCAGTAACTTATATAAAAATATTCGGAGAGCAAAGAGCATTCTCCTAGGTGAAGCATTCCCCGGAGGAGGCTTTCTTAATTAAGTGTGAAGGCAATTAAAATCAAGATTTCTGTCAAGCTGTAAAGATCGAAACATTAATTTCAAATAGAAAGTAGAGACAAAGGAACTGCAGTGACGAGACTGAATTCGTGGATGATCTCCGAGCAGACGGGGGCTGCCTGCAAGCCCAGCGCCATGTATGTGAACAGCCATGCCATCTGGGACAGAGCTGGACAACCTTTCCTTCCCCTTTTTGTCTCTCCTTTTCATTCCCCACGACTTCGGCTTCAATTCAATTACAATGACGGGAGCATATTCCACATTGCAGAAAAACTGTGGCAATATCAAAGAAAAAACTCCTTTTCTGTAAAAATGTTTACTGTGAAAAGGACACTGAACATAAAATCTATTCTCCTAACAAACACTACATGTACAATAGGCCACTGCTGGCCACAAGTTCAAGGCTGCACACAGACCGCTAGGGCTGTGCCATCTCACTTGCCTGAAGCTTGGCGCCTGTTGATTTGTAACTCCCCACTTCCCCCTTTTCCCAGACCCAGTCACTACCACTCTGGTCTCTGATTTTATGAATCTGACTATTTCAGACACCTCGTACAAGTGGAATCGTGCAGGGCTTGTTTTTCTGCGTCAGGCTCATTTCACTGAGGACGTAGTCTTCAAAGTCCAACGAAAAAAATTTCAGGAGCACTTTCTTCATGTGCAACACTTCACACAATATTTATACTTCCAAAGTCTTTTCTCCGCCGAGGAAGAAGCTTGACTTCTTAGTCTCTATGTGTTAGTATTGATCTCATTAAAAAAAAAAAATCTTTTTTTAAATTTAAGCCGAAAGCAGATGGTAAGTCTGAAACTCATAAGCAAAGGGAGCTAGGAAGCTGAATTATTACTTTCAACCACAGTAAAGGGCTGGTTAAAATAGCTTCAGCTCGAAAAGATGATGAATGAAGTTATTACATATTTTCGGGAGAAGAAGAGAGATGTGGTCCTGAAACGCCCAGCAGAGCATTCCCAGGGGCTCAGCCACCCACCCACCAGACTCCGTTACTCGGGTCACCTAACCCTCACCCTGTCCTCTCTAAACGAGCCTTAACCCACATGAGAGGACAAATGCAATCGTGATATTTAAATCTCGAGTTCGTTTACACACATTTTAAGTAAAATATTTAAATGGTCTGGTTTCTGAAGTAAAAGTTCAGATACCTATGATCATATTCCTTTTGAGAAAAATAACTTACTCTATTGAATACAGTCTTCCTTATTTTAATACACACCAAAGTATGCAAGGTGGATCATACTCCACCTTCACGGGGCAGCAAGAATTAGACATAAGGTACCCGGGACTTCAAGAGTCCCACGGGAACAAAATTTCGGATTATGATGATTGGAGCTATCAGGGCTTCACTGGCAGAATCGTTATTCATCTACACACCATGTGTGGCTCATCTTCCTGACCTGGGTTACAAAAAAAAAAAAAAAATTGGACAAACAGATTAGTCCGGCTCTAAATCTGGTTCTGCCATGAGTTTGATGCACCACACCGTTTTCACTTTCTCATCTGCAACATAAAGGCGCTCAGCAGGTGGCCTCTGAGTTCTCTTTCAACTCAGCCCTCTCACAGTCCATGCTCCTAATTCCGAGCACACGGCACTTCGCTGCTCGAAAATGTGCAAGAACGGCCACGATCCACACTTGAACTTCCCGGAACACGTGCTTCGGGCTTCTGAGTGTGTGTCACCCCGTGACCTCATCTGACAACGGTCTCCTCCCTTAAACCACCTGCTGAAATCTGACTCATTCTTAAAAGTCTAACCCGAGAGCCAGCATTTCCTTGAAGTCTTCCTAGTCCCTAAACTTGAAACTGACCATTCGCTCCTGTGAACGTCCAAATCATTTGTTTACATATTTTAAAATCCCTCCTGAATCCAACTAAACCATGAGGTTGCGGGTTCGATCCCTGGCCTTGCTCAGTGGGTTAAGGATCCGGCGTTGCCGTGAGCTGTGGTGTAGGTTGCAGACGCGGCTCGGATCCCGCGTTGCTATGGCTCTGGTGAAGGCTGGCAGCTGCAGCTCCTGTTAGACCCCTAGCCTGGGAACCTCCACATGCCGCGGGTGCAGCCCTAGATAAGGCAAAAAGACAAAATAAAATAAAATAAAATCCCTCCCGACTGTGGACCTTTTACTTTCTGTGCTTCTCCTAAATTGTAAACTCCTCCCGGGAAGGAAAGCCTTACTTGTCGGCCCCACTCCCCAGACCAGTCCGCTCCTATTTCACCCCCGTCTGCCTGGTCCCGGAAGGTGTCCGTACTTCTCTTCTGCCTCTCCTCCCAAATGACCCTGACTCCCGCCTTCCTTTAGGTCCCAGCCTCAAACCCCACCACTTTCAGGATCCAAGAAGGGAGCACAAATAGGGTAAAAACCACAATTTGGTCAGTTTTGAAGACCTGTTCGTTGATGGTAATCACAACAGCCGCTAGGAAAACTTAGGGGCCACAGTCAGAGTGAACATATAACCAATGAATATAAGAGTTAGGAGTTCCCGTCGTGGCTCAGAGACAATGAACCCAACTAGCATCCATGAGGATGTGGGTTCCATCCCTGGTCTCGCTTAGTGGGTTAAAGATCTGGCATTGCTATGGACTGTGGTGTAGGTTGCAGATGTGGCTTGGATCCGCCGTCGCTGTGGCTGTGCTGCAGGCAGGCAGCCAGAGCTCCAATGCAACCCCTAGCCTGGGAACCTCCATATGCCACAGGTATGGCCCTAAAAAGAGAAGAAAAAAAAAAAAAGAGTTAAAGGGAGAACTATTAATAATTATGCTGGTTCCATCCCAGGAAAATCGTACTGTGTGGGCCTCTTTTCTAGCCTCCATACTGGCTTAAAAGTGGTCCACATTTTCATGATCAGCTCCCTCCCTGCACTCTCCTTTTTCACAAAGACACTGGCATCTTTCTGATATGCCAGTTTATTAATAAGAATTTAGACACTGAAAGGTAATCACAGTCTTGAGAGCATAAATACGTGTCTTAGAAGATACCATAATCCTGGCCTCACTGGAAGCCAGGCTTCGGCAGTGTAGACTGGCAGTAACCCAGAACTTTTTGGGGGGTGGGGGTCAGATTTCTCTGACTACACTTAACTTCTTTCTCATTTGGAGTCTTCAAGCTATAAATGAGAAGTCAACACAATGAAACAAGATTTTATTTCTAAGGTTAATTTTGAGTTAAGCTCAATATAACACTACAAAAGTGAAGGCTCTCCAAGACCTTAGTACATGTCCCATCGATATTTAATGTATTCCTTTATCTAGCTTTAATAAATTGTTACAAAGTGAGAAACCCTGAAATCACTTAAAAAGCGGACTGTAAAATATTATGAGAGTTATAATATTGCTATAGCAACGTGACAGTTTTTCAAACGCAAATATTTGACATTTGAGTTTAAATATTTTACCGCTTAGTTTATCAGGTGGAATTAAAAACAGAACAAATCAATAAAGCTAGGTATAACGGAGCCCAGCTATATCAATTATATCAGACTAATTTCACGATCTCAAAAATTTAAAGAAGCTAATACATTGTCTTATCATTTCTATAAGACGATTATGAAGTTATATGCAAAGAAGAGTTCGATGAGAAGTGTCATCATCTACCAGGCTGGGGAGAGCAAGGGGCAGGAAACCAAGGGATGATGGGTGATGCCTGCGCCACGCCATGTGCTGGGTGTGGTGAAGGTCTGGCGTCACCCCAGCCACGATCCCACTCCTGCTCTGGCCCAGCACTCAGCCCCTTGTCCAGTTACCACCTCCACGGGGCATCACACCCCATTCTCAGGAAGGTCCTGTTAAAAGATTATCATGGAGAAATGTCACTCCATGACCAGTGACACACTTAAGAGAGTAAGTCATCTAGGACGCTGCTCAAGGACATAGGTCTGCAAGATGTCTAATGATTTTATCTGTGGCTTAAGTTTATCTTTTTTTTGTTTTTTGTTTTGTTTTTTCACTTTTCAGAGCCACACCTGTGGCATATGGAAGTTCCCAGGCTAGGGGTCAAATCAGGGCTATAGCTGCTGGCCTACGCCACAGCAACAGCAATGCCTCATCCAAGCCGCATCTGCAACCTACACCACAGCTCACGGCAAGGCAGATCCCCAACCCGCCGGTCGAGGCCAGGGATCAAACCCGCAGCCTCATGGATACTAGTCGGACTCTTTTCCACTGAGCCACAACAGAACTCCCTTATCTGTGGCTTAAGTTTAAAAAGCTATTTCTTTTGGCTTCTTCACACAAAATTTAGAGTTGGGAACTAGGAAGTCCCAGTCATAGCATGGAAGAGCTCTTCAAACTTTTCTACTTGTCCCTCTCTCTCCCCATCTTTCAATTTAACCCCTCAAAGGAAACTCAGCATAAGCTTCTTATGTCTTGCTCCCTGGCTGCCATCCTATGGAACTGAAAGGCTGAGGACAGAGGCCCCTCATACTCATTCTTGTGGCTCCACCAGTACCCAGCACAGTGCTCCCTCCACCCTTAGTATTTACAGACACATTGGCCCTGGCTGTCCTCTCTTCAGGGTGACTGCCACTCCCTGGACTGCAGTGTCTAATGTTCAGTCCTTTATTCCTCTTACATCACCATGAACTCTAAGCTGGAAAGAGCAGGGAATAACCAGCACTTGCTACAAGATATGGCTGTTGCATAGGGACCTAGGAAAAAAGCTCAAGTAGCACTTTTTTTTTTTATAAAGGTAATGAACTGATAAGCTATTTAAAAATACTGCATTCTTATTATTGGTAAATTGGTACAGCTACTAGGGAAAACAGCATGTAAGATCCTCAAAAAACTAAAAATAGAACTACCATATGATCCAGCACATCCACTTCTGGGAATATATTCAGAGGCAATAAAAACACTAACTCAAAAAGATAAATGCATCCTAATGTTCACTGCAGTACTATTTACAACAGCCCAAGACATGGCAATAACGCAAGTGTATATGGAATGGCTAAAGAAGGTATGAGATATACCACATGCAAAAAATAAGCTAAAAATGGTTTAAAGACTTAAACATAAGACATGATACCATAAAACTCCTAGAAGAGAACATAGGCAAAATATTTTCTGATATAAACTTCACAAATGTTTTATTAGGTCACTCTCTCAAGGCAAGAGAAATAAAAACAAAAATAAAAAAATGAGACCTAGTCAAACTTACACACTTCTGAACAGCAAAGGAAACCATAAATAAAATGAAAAGGCAGCTTAGAGAATGGGAGACAATATTTGCAAATGATGTAACCAACAATGGCTTGATCTCCAAAATATATAAACGACTCCTACAATTCAACAACAAAAAAAACATACAATCCAATCAAAAAATGGCAAAGATTAAATAAACATTCCTCCAAAGACGACATATGGATGGCCAGTAGGCACATGAAAAGATGATCAACATCACTGATTATTAGAGAAATGCAAATCAAAACTACATGAGGTACCACCTCATACCCGTCAGAATGGTCACCATTATTAAGTCTGCAAATAATAATTGCTGGAGAGGGTGTGGAGAAAAGGGAACCCTCCAGCACTGTTGGCGGGAATGTAAGTTGGTACAGTCACTATGGAAGACAGTATGGAGGTACCTTAGAAAACTAAACATAGAACTACCATATGACTCAGCAATCCCACTCCTGGGCATCTACCCAGACAAAACTGTCATTTAAAAAGATACATGCACCCCTATGTTCATAGCAGCACTATTTACAACAGCCAAGACATGGAAACAACCTAAACTGTCCATCGACAAATGAATGGATTAAGAAGATGTGGTACATATATGGAATAACTACTCAGCCATCAAAAAGAATCAAATAATGCCATCTGCAGCCACCTGGAAGCAACTAGAAATTATCATAGTAAGTGAAGCAAGTCAGAAAGATAAAGACAAATACCATATGCTATCACTTATATGTGGAATCTAAAATAGGGCACAAACCTATCCACAAAACAGAAACAGATTCACAGACATGGAGAACAGACGTGTTGCTAAAGCAAGAAGGGAGATTTGGGGGTTAGTAGATGAAAACTATTACATTCAGAATGGATAAACAATAAGGTCCTACTGTATGGTACAGGGAAATATATCCAATCTCCTGAGATAGACCATGATGGAAAAGAATTTTTGAAATGAATGAATATGTATACACACACACACACACACACACACACACACACACACACACACATATATATAGTAACTGAGTCACTCTGCTGTACAGCAGAAACTGGCATAATATTGTAAATCAACTATAATAAAAAATAAATAAAAAAGACTATATCTAGTCACTTATGATGGAACATGATGGAGGATAATGCAAGAAAAAGAATGTGTGTGTATATATATGTGTGTGTATATATATATGTATGTATATATATATACACACACACACACACACATATATGTCTATATATATGTGTGTGTGTGTGTGTATATGTATGTATATATATATACATACACACACATATATATGTGTATATATATATATATATATATATACACATACATACACACATATATATATGTGTGCGTGTGTGACTAGGTCACTTTGCTGCACAGTAGAAATTGACAGAACACCATAAACCAACAATAATGGAAAACATAAAAATCACTATAAAAATTAAAATAAATAAGAGAAAAAAAGTTGTGAGATAGATACACAGTGGAGTACTATTCAGTCATAAAAAGACCCTGAGGAAATCCTGCCACTTGCCACAACACAGAGGAACCCTGAAGGTATTATGCTAAGTGAAATAAGTCAGAGAAAGATAAAGATTGTATGACCTCACTTAAATGTGGAAGCTACAAACGCAAAGCAAAAACAAAAAAACCAACTCATAGAAAAGATATCAGATTTACGGTGATCAGAGGTAGAGGGTGGAAAGAGGGAGAATGGGAGGGAGAGCATAAAAAAGTAAAAATTCCCAGTTGTAAGATAAATAAGTGCTAGGGACACAATGTATAGCATGGTGGCTGGTACACGGCAAGGTGATTAAGGGTAAATCCTAAGAGCTCTCATCACAACATTTTTTCCTTCCTTTTCTTCCCTTTTTTAAACTGTATCTGTATAAGTCTACTGTATTAGTCATTTCACAACATCAAACCAAACTGATACATGGATGTACATCAAACCAAACTTATACATGGATGTCCCTTATTTTTCAATAAAACCGGGGAAAAGAAAGACAGAAAAAGAAAAAAAATGCATTCTCCTGACTGGAAGAATTTATCTTAGACCACAGCAGAAGTTCATCCAGATCTTGCGCACCCAAAGATTTGGGGGAGTAAGGCCCAGAAGTGAAGAAGATCGAGAACAAAAACCCTTCCAAACTTTTGTTTTTGGAACTAGTACCCCATGATCAAGCCAAGGGTGTCCATCACCTTTGGGAAGTCACTGCCAGCAAATAAAAGGCCTGAAGCAGTCCTGGAGGGAACCCATCTGATTAATTCTGCTCAAACCAGTATTTCCCCAAATGACTTCAACATGGAACCCCTTCTTCCATGTGACACTTATTAACATCCTAAGAAACCAAGGTTCCTCAACACACGCTGTGGGAAACGCTGACCTAAAGCATTTTTCCTTTCCTTTCAATTGTATAAATCCCTCCAAACTGCAGTTTTCACATCAATTTGTAGAATGGTAAGAAACACTTCTGTTAAGGCTTACGATGCCAGTCCTGATTTGTCTTAGACCACAGCGGGCTGCATCAGAAGCAGCTTCGTGTTTTGTGGTCTTAGCTCATGCTCTTAGTGTAGAGGAGCTGGTGGGTGAGGTCTCTGAGCACCCGGAACCCACCAGCTGACAGCCTCACCCACCTGGGAAGGGAGTGTCCCACTCCACCCTGAACCCTGACCTCAGGAGGGGACCTGTCAGCCTTCACCACCCATCCTGATAGCTTCAACTACGCCGTGAGCTTGGAAGGGTGTGGTTCACCCACCAACTCCTCCCTTAGAGCCGTGAACTATCACAAAGTACAGCAAGAGCAGGATGCAATGAGGAAAATGCAAGGTTGACCTGAGGTGCAAACATACAATATTCTAGGTGTCCTGAGGGTTCTTCATTAAGGCTAAGCTGATTACCAATTACAGGCATCTCAGAGCAGCTGCTGTAAGGGAAGAACGCATCACCGACAGTAGTCATGTGGTGGAAGCACCTGCCTCTGACGGTATTTAAAATGCAGTTTGCTGGGAGTTCCCGCCGTGGCTCAGTGGGTTAAGAACCTGACTACTGTCCCTGAGGATGGGGGTTTGATTCCTGGCCCTCGCTCAGAGGGTTAAGGATCCGGAGCTGCCATGAGCTGTGGTGGTGAAGGTGACACACTTGGCTGGGGTCCCGAATTGCTGTGGCTACGGTGTAGGCCGGCAGCTGCAGCTCTGATTCAACCCCTAGCCTGGGAATTTCCATGTGCCACAGGTGAGGCCCTAAAAAGCAGGGGGAAAAAAGCATTTTTACTTACTTATTTATTTATTTATTTATGTATTTGGCTGTGTCCTCGGCATAGGAAAGTTCCCAGGTCAAACTTCTCCCCTTTACCAGTTCGAAAAATGAAAACAAAATAAAAAGGGACTCGACGGCTGGCTGCAGGGAAAGATTTAACAACTCCTTACTAGATCTGTGTGGGAAAGCATCTACTTCAGAAATCAATTCAGATATGCATATTCTTGAAAAGCTAACTCCAATTCAATCCGACCAAGACAAGTGTCTGAATTTTGCTAAAACAGCAACAACAAAACACTACCGTCTTTCGAAGGCAGCAAGGGCAGGGGCGTCACCTTTCCGACACAGGGCAAGCACACCTTGGCCAGGGCGCCTCAGCACATCGGGGGTCCCAGGCGCAGACACCCCTCCCCGCCCCAGGCTCTCTACAACTGCAAAGAGCCAACTCACCATGTCGTACGTCGTCACGATCTTCTTCAGCACCTCAGGCACGATCCCCTGCAACTCCATAGTGGGATACTGCTCGCTGAGATTCAGGACCACCAGAGGCGTGTTATCGGGTCCCAGGAAGCGGGGAGACACCGCCAGCATGCACTGCATGAGGTTGGCCACGGAGGAGAGGCCGCACAGCTCCTTGAAAGACACCACGGCATTCTGCTCCATGCAAAGAAAGGAGGCGCCATGTGATTCGCCAGGGGCTCCATTTCTCGCGGACAATGTACCCCACACACCTGGCTATACTCAGACCACCCATGCCACAGTTATTAGCCATGGGATGATGGACATGGCAAAGAATTATCTCACCCTGAGGAAAAACAGCTCTCTTCCAAAGTAAACACAGTTGGAGACATTGGTAATAGCAAGTTATCAAAAGTACAGAAAAGGCAAATGAGTTAAATTCTTCTGAAGGGCAGAGCCTCTTATCAGATCAAAGTTCATGGCAGTGTTAGTGCTGATAATGTAATTATAAGCAAACAGAACAAAACAAAAAAAGACTTCTGCATTCAAAAAGGTATTAAGAAAAAAAAATAATCAGGTTTAACATTAAGTATCAAATGTGCAGCTGTCCAAAAAGGAGAGGGATGTTTGCGAGGCAGAAGCCTAAGTCTCTCTCACCTTTTAGTTCCACAGCTAAAGGAGCGAGGAGGACGCTGCGGTTTCTGCAGAGGTCCGCCCGGTGGGAGAGCCTGGGTATCTCGGCCTTCCCTTCCCCTGGTCCCATCTCCACTGATCTCAGCGCTTCTCTCCTCCCACCCCCACCCCCACTCTCAAGGCCCCTTTTTTCTAAACACCTGAGGTGTGCTATTAAAATACCCACGAAAGGAGTTCCCATCATGGCTCAGCGGTTAACAAACCTGATTAGCATCCATAAGGACACAGGTTCGATCCCTGGGCCTTGCTCAGTGGGTTAAGGAGCCGGCGTTGCCGTGAGCTGTGCTGTAGGTCATAGATGCGGCTCAGATCTGGCATTGCTGTGGCTGTGGTGTACGCTGGCAGCTGTAGCTCCAATTAGACCCCTAGCCTGGGAACCTCCATAGGCCGAGAGTGTGGCCCTAAAAAATAAATAAATAAATAAATAAAATAAAATACCCATGAAAGGGAATCATTCCACCCTGAAAAAATGCCACGAGTCGCCATTCTCTGAGCACCTCAGACAAGGCCTACAAATTACATGTGACCTCATCTGACCCTCTAAACCAGCCAGGTGTGCGTAAGGCAGCCGAGCCTCAGCTGTGGCCTCTCTGTGGTACTGAGGTCATAGCTAGGAGGCAAAGGGGTCAGGATTTTACCTGAAGTCACCTGAGGATGAGGCCTATGCTCTTAATGTGCTATAAGAACAGTTACATTTGAACCAAAATGTGAGTTATTCTAGGCGCAGCTGGATCCTGCCCTGGGCTACGCTTGGCGGTCAGAGAGCAGAGATCCAGGTCCTTCGAGGCCTGGGCCTTCTGCTCTCAAATACCCCAGGCCTTGGAAATGAGGAGCACATTCATTTTAAACATTGTTTTTTATTAATACTGCTTTAAATATTAGCATGAAGCTACGTATCATTTTGTTCAGAGTCACATGGATATTGATTGCGTGTAACAATAAATCCTTAACTGAGAGCTCTAAGAGGGCACCAGCCACTCCATCGCACCCCGTGACTTCTTCTTCACCTGCTCCTATCCCATTTGTTTCTTCTCCTGCTCACTGTCTGCTGCCCCTTCTCGCTGCCTGCCCTGAACTTGGGTTGCCCGTCTGCTCGCCGCTGCCATCACCAGCCCAGCTGCCTGTGGGTGGCAGGGGCCCACCGCACAGCACGACTGCCTTGTGGGCTCAGCACAAGCACGGGGCCCTGGAAGGATGAGGGCCAAGCCTCCCGGGCACAACAGCAGCTGTGGGGGCAGCGAGGGGGCCGCCTGCTCAGACCTGAGGTCCACCAACCGCAGCACCCTCAGAAAGGGCGAAATACCACATTAGTTATGCTTTGGCTTTGGCTTTGAGACAAAAAATAAAATTGCTCCATTGTGGGAAGGTCTTTTTATTTTACTTGCTGCTGGCTTTCTGCTTATAATACTCAGAAAGATTTTATATATATATATACAGTGTGTGTGTGAGTGTGTGTGTGTGTATCTTTGGCTTTTTGTTTTTAAACACACAGACTGGTGATCACACGTGGGGACAGGCTGGGGCCAGGGTGTGGGGGAGGTAGTCCTTGCTGCCTTACTCTGCATCGCTCACGGCCCCAGTATCCTGCTGGTCACGCAGACAAGGCTTAATTACATATGGAATCCTGACTGCTTTTAGCCACTATGTGGTTCAGAGGTAATTACTATCTTAGACGTCTAACAGATACAGGCATCAAGTGTCTTTTACTTAAACAATTAGCTGTGTCCTAAAGTCAAGAGGAGGCTCAATATACAAACACGCTGGCTGGCTTAAGGGCTATTTCCCCCAGCACCACGGCTCCACAAGAAAAGACTGCAACGTGTCCTACTACTTTGAGAGGCTGTTTATGTGTGTCTCGGCCAAGGGATACTCAGAAGTACCAGAGATCCCCAGGCAAGCTTTTAGAGAAGCCAGGGGGCTGTCCAGTAGTGCTTAATGGGGCCTGGGATACGGTGAATGACACAGCAACAAGGCTGGCTTATTCCGCTATGGCATCAATGCGTTCAATACCAACTGCAGTTTGGGAAATTTAAACGGTGAGCAAAAATGAGATCAGCGGTGAACATTTTAACCCACTGGAATTTGCAAAGTATACAAGATCAAATACACTACTGTTTCGAGAAAGCCCGCAACATACTCATAACCCACACACACGGAGCTCTGGCTCGGTCCCTACCTGCATGTTCTCCCTCAGGTCCGTGGCGTCCCGAATCGGGGGCTGGGCATTTTTGAACACCTCGTCCACGGTTTTGATCCACAGTGTTCTCAAGGACGCGTATTCTCTGGACTTCTTGCCTTTCCTCACGGAGAGGCCCCTCTTGTGAGGTTTCCCGCCACCCCTCCTGTTAGTGATGGCCACGTGGACAAAGAGAGAAGCGTGCGCCAGGACCTCCCCGGTCAGAGACTGCAGCGGCACGTGGCGGTAGCCCGTCTGCAGACACTCGAAGGGAATTGTGTACTGGCCAATAAACTCGTCCCCGATGTAGTCGTCGTCCAGGACCACAAAGCGCACCATAGCCAGCTCCGGTAGGTTGATCTGAAACTCAAAGCTTTCGTCGAAGATGGGGGTGTCTCCATTCTGGTGCACCGTTTTCGTCCTCTGTTCAGCACAGTCGGCTGGGATCCCGTGGATTTCGACGTAGACGTAAGGATCCACCACGTCGCCTTTGGCCCCCGATCCTTTGGGTTTGGGGAAGTTCTGCCCGCTGATGATCTTGATGTGAAGGAGCTGGGGCGAGACTCCCGGGACAGAGTCTTTGGTGTTGGCGCTGAAGAAGGAGACCTCCTCCCTCATGATGGCCGGCCGGAGCACGTACCCACAGTTCCCATTCTGCCTGAACCAGCCGATGTTCAGATCCATCATCAGTCCCGGGGTCTGAAAGTTCATGGCCACAATCTGACAACCACATTTCCAAAAATCTTGAGGGTTCATGTTGCTAGAGTCAATTCTCATCGGACTGGGGAAAACCCTGGCCAGAAAGCGTTTGTTGTAATTGACAAAGTCCCCTGGGTTCTCGTTGGCGTATTTGCTGGCCAGCACTTCGTTAAATGAGCAGACTTCCCAGTACTTCTGAGCCTGAAAGGACACCTGGAACTCCTTGAACTGCACCGACTTGCAGATGCTCACCAGCTCGGACAGCTCTTTGCAGAGCTGGAAGCGCTTCGCGGGGATGAGGCTAGGCTGCTCCACGTTCTCTTTGCCCATCCTCTGGGACATCTCTGCCCCTTCGTCCTCGTCGGTAACATCTCCCTCTACTCCAGAGCAACTGGAGGACAGCTTCTTTGCTTTAATGAGTATCTTTCCTTTCAGGACATCCGGGGATGGCAGGTAAGATTCCTCCACGTTGGGTGATGTTGTGTAGAGCTTGTCTCCTAAAATTTTCTTCATGTGTTGGACCATGATCTTCTGTTGTTTAATAGAACAGTGGTTTTCCAAACACAGGATGAGAGGGTACTCTGAAGCAAAGAATGCGTACTTGTTAATAATGTCGATGACACTCCGGAAAACAATCTGCGAGGTCATGGTGTGGCCCGTGTAAATCACAGGCTCGTTATCAGGCCCGTCCCATACGTCTAATTCCACGCTCCGACAGCCCATTTTGAGAGCTCGGATGTACCCTGTGATATCAGAGGGACCCCGGAACTGATCCTCTATTAAGTATGTGTTATGGGACGAGTTTATAAAATAATGAGACAACGGCTGCTTCATATCCTGGCAGACCTTCTTATGTTCCGGATCAAATATATAACAGTCGGACGACATCAGGTAATTAGTGAACCCGTCTATGGAAAGCCAGCCCTTTTCCTGACCCTCTTTGGAGGGCTCATATTTGTGAATAATTTCAAGGCTTATTTCCTCATTTATATGTGCCACACCCTGCTCTGCCTCAAGAAACATCATAAGGTCCTTGGTGTCAAGGAATTCTTTATTGCTTGAGAACTGGACTAAAAGGAAATAAATTTCAGGTCTAGTACAAAGCTCGTGGAAAACCTCTACAAATTCCTCCTTTGTGACTTCAGTACCAGCTTTGTCCTTGGATTTGTGCAATTCTTTGAACTTGAGCTCAATTTTGCTAGTTTTTAAACCAGGACTGAGGGTTCTGATGCACTGCACGGCACTGCACAGCGTTACATGTCCAAGGTTATCTACATCAATTTCACTAAACATTTGGGAAACCCAAGAAGTCCTCATGTTGTCCTGGCTACTTTCTAACATATCAAGTGTGTGTTTTCCATAAGAAATTAGGTACCGCAGTCCCGTGACCCAGATGTTCGCAACATCCGCAGAGTTGGCAACCAAATCGAGTGACTCATAATTCTCTCCATATATGACTGAAAACGCACAGTCTTCAGATATCTGGTCAGAAATGCCGTTGCTGCGGAATATGTCCGTATTTTTTCCTGTTCTCACTTCCTTGATGGACTTAATGTCAATCTTGGCTTTCTCGGAATCCTTCTTGGATGGTTCCCACCTCAGGCTCTGCATATCGGCGTCCAATAAAAAATACCTGTGGTAAATTCTAGAGTTGGAGCGAACCTTTTTGAGTTCGGAACCCTCCACCATGGAATTGATACAGTCACTTGCGCTGCTGATTTTCTTCTCTGTGGGCATGCTGCTGAAGGAGACAGTCTTCTTCCGCTCTCTTTTCTGTTTTGTACCATCCTGGGAGAAAAAATAAGAGTGTATTAGAATAACACAAACATGGCTTCCTATGTTCAAGACTAGGAATAAAGGAGTTCCTGTCGTGGCTCAGTGGTTAACTAATCTGACTAAGAACCATGAGGTTGTGGGTTTGATCCCCGGCCTTGCTCAGTGGGTTAAGGATCCGGCGTTGCCGTGAGCTGTGGTGTAGGTTGCAGACGCGGCTCGGATCCCGTGTTGCTGTGGCTGTGGTGAAGGCCAGCGGCTACAGCTCCTGTTAGACCCCTAGCCTGGGAACCTCCATATGCCGCGGGTGCAGCTCTACATAAAAAAGGCAAAAAGACAAAAAAAAAAAAAAAAAAGACTAGGAATAAAGATTTAATTTCCTTGGGAAAAAAAATCATACTCTTGGGATTTCCCACTGTATGTCCTTTAAGAATGATACCCATTCCCTACTAAAGCTTAGAAGTGGCCTTGGAGTTTACAGCCTAATACAAACAGGTTAAAAAAATCATTACGGAATTCGCAAGTATCAAGAAACACAATTTCAGTAATACACAATAAAAACCTGCACAGAGAATTAGCCACATAATTTACAGAGCTCAGAGGAAAATGTTGAAAACGCAGGACTCCTCATTCAGAAGTGATTAAAGAGTTCCTGTCGTGGCTCAGGGGTTAACGAATCTGACTAGCATCCATGAGGATGCAGGTTCAATCCCTGGCCTCGCTCAGTGGGTTAAGGATCCGGCGTGGTTGTGAGCTGTGGTGTAGGTCGCAGACATGGCTCGGATTCTGCGTTGCTGTGGCTGTGACATAGGCTGGCGCTTACAGCTCAGATTTGACCCCTAGCCTGGGAAACTCCATATGCCGTAGGTGGGCCCTAAAAAAGAAAAAAAGAAAAGAAATGATTAAGAATTTCAGGAAAGCCATGGAAGAATATTAAGGCAAGTGCAGGGCCCTTCTAAGTGTAGAGCCTGCAAAACTGCACTGATCATACACCCACTAAGTAGGCCCTGCTATATACACTTCTCCAGTACCTGTATTTCTCAAAGGGTTGTCACTGGACCATCTTCTTCAATCACCTGGGTTACCTGGCTAAGATGCAAACTCCTAGGCACCTGGAATCAGCTCTCCTGGGGGTGGTGGCCAGGGATTGTAGACAACTTAGACAATTTAGACAGCACTCTAGCTGATGGGGATGTACAGTCCAGTTTAAAACCACTTCCTGGACACTTGGACTCTTAAGCTTGCCTGGGTTATTTCTAGAACCTAAGTATACAACCACTAAATTGTGTGTTAAATGAGTAGACACTGGAATTCCAGCAGAAATTCCTGGGCTCTTCAGAGTCTCATATTAGATTAGCTATGGCCCTAAATACTTCAAATAGATATGGTTTTACTTCTGCTACTGTATTACGTCTGGGTGGGAGGCCCGGATTTCAGCTGGAGGTGCTTCTGAAATTCTTGAGTTGGATCTGTTGAAGCCTGCTCTCAGGTATCAGGCTGATGTTCAGAACAAGTCACCTAAGTTCTTCCAGTAGTAACTGATTATTAACGCCACCAGCGAAAAGATTCAGGTAGCATCTATTCCTAAAGCACGCTGTACCATGAAAAACGCACTCCTCAACCTTCCTGCATGATGTGGTGCATGCCATCTCCAAGAGTTGACATCACATCTGCGTGCACATTTAGGTCCTTTCCCTGTATAGACACCTTTATGAATTTTCTAAAAATTGCTCGAACGGCTTCACAACATCTTTCACAATTTAAACCTAAAACATGATATTGCCTCTCAGGAGGTATATGAAATTTGTGATAAATTTCCAGTAAGTCATTCTATTTCTAAATAAGAAACAGAGACGAAGGCTGGGTTATATAAACTTTCATGGCAATAAGAGCAGGCAAACTGTTATACAAAGGCATTCCAACTTGCCCGCTCTGGAGAGTCTCTATTTTGAATAAAACCTCCACATTTGAAAAGGGATTTAAAAAGAGCTCTTCTCTGTGTCTGAAACGTAAAACCACTTTTATTTTTGACTACCTATACTTCCAAAAGCAATCTGCAGAAGGTAATTAAACTTTACATCATACCAGTATCACGTCCCTCAAAGTTTCAAAATGAACCATAGAGGCTTTTGTGATCTGAATGCCAAGATAAAACATAAAAGCCACAAAGGCAGAATATTTCTTTACGGTTGGATCCTCAGAACAATAAAGGGCAAAAGACATTAAAGAGGTGGTAATTGTATCCATAAGATACATTGTTCCATAGCTGTTCCAACCACTAAAGCTGGGATTGCGTTCCATCTCTTCAAGCAAGTTGGCATGAAATTAAATTTGTAATCAGCCATGCATAAGAGCATGAAACAAATGCATGAATTTCCTGTTTTTCAGAACGAAGGTTGTCTTTACCTTTAAAAACCACACATTTACCTTAAATAAAGATTACATACTAGTTAAGGTAATTTTACAATTTTTATAAAATCACATCTCAAAGCTGCCACCAGCAAAAAGACATGACAAAGATAAAGCCTATCCAGTTATTCACTAAAATATGTATAAAGCATTTTTTCAACACTATAATCTTTTAGTCTGTCATTTTCAATGTACTAAGATTGGACTACCACTTTCTAATTTATTACAAATAACATACTTCAAATTCACAGGTCGCTTTGTTATTCAGAGAGAAAAGCCAAATTGCAAAGCAGGTTCACGTACATCCATGCTCGTGTGCCCACATCTGTGGGACAAGCAGCAGCTTCAACAGCATACTTGTGGCTTTGGAAACACCACCATGCTTTTCACAAGCCAGCCCAGGCCTTGTTCGGTGACTTCTGATCAGTGACCCAGACACATGAACATGATGGTGACCCAAGCCCAGGGTGACGTGACAACAGCAGGGACTCCCCCATCCTTCGTCCCCCCTCTATCTGCTGCTGCCTAGAACCATCCTGGCCTCACTACAGCATGCTGAGCCCTGAATGAAAAGGTCTGTCTTTCCTTCCTCCCTAGCAGATCAAGTTATTAGAAAACATCAAAAGAGACAAGTGTGCTTGTTCAGAGACCAGAAGAACAGTGGGAGCTGGCCGTCATCGCTGGCTGGACCAGAGTCACTGGCTGGAAGCAACAGGTGGACGTGAAAGCAAGCTGGTCCGCCACGGCCCGGAGGAAAGGAAGAGGAGGGCAGACACATTTGTGTGGGGGTTGGGGGGAGAACTGGGGTTCATCAAGCGGGAGACCCAGGCCCCCAGCCTTCTGACTGTGGCTCAGGATCTTTATCCCACTCCAACAAATATTTCCACCAGGTCCTCACTTTTTAGCCCAGCAGTGATCATGCACTTGCGTAAGCTAAAGCTTGTCAGTAGTAGAGCTGGAATCTATTTTCTATGTTACCTCTTAATGTTATTTTAAATTTAAAATTAAAAAGTGATCAGGAGCTCCCTGGTAGCTCAGTAGCCTAAGGATCCAGGGTCACTGCTGTGGTGAGGGTCCAATCCCTTGCCCAGGAACGTGTGCATGCTACAGGTGCGGCCAAAAAAAAGTGAGCAAACTAGTTGTGCTACACATGTAATTTTTTTTTCTTTTTAACTAAAGGAAAAAACAAAACGCATTTAACTTACTTATATGCATTAATCACCTAATACCAGAGGAAAAGGACATAAGTTTCTGCTGAGATAGAGATGGCCTCCCAGTACTTTTAAAAATAGTACAGATGTTTCAGAACTGGCTCTTGATATTGTAAGTACTCATTGCCTAAAACTTCTGAGTGGTGAAAACCACAACATGTAAATAAACTTGGTCCACTGGTGTATTTTTGCTGGTCTACCTGCACTTAAATTAACAGCAAGAAAATGAACACATAACAACACCCAGTCTGAAGGAAAACCAGCTTCCAAAAGAACACACTTCCATATCAGCCCTGAAATTCTGAATTCTAGATAAAGTCATAAAATTTTGAATGGGAAAGGAGCTTAAAGATTCATTTATACCTTTAACCAACACTTATTTATAGAAGAACACCTCTGTACCAGGAATAATTTATGAAAGTAATGAGTTTGAAAGAAGCTAAGCAAGCTTTTCTCCACCATGGCAAACCCAGGAAGAATAAAAATGTTTATAGAACTTATATTTAACATTAAACATAGAAAGAGCCCTATGGATCTCAAAGGAAAAACATGCTTATTTCTAACGAGACTGCCTACTTTATTGAACGGAAGTTTGTCACTACCTTTCAGCCTCTAAAATGACCATCTGTGGGTATTTCAGAGGCAGAAGCTCACAAATGGGTGGAGGCAATTTCACAAATTCTCACCCTGAGATGAGGTAACAAATAAGGGGTCTAACCGCTCTGCCGGCGGCAAGGTGCTTGGCTCTGCGGCAAGGGCTTTCGCGCCTCTGCAGAAGAGGAAACCTCTCCAGGGAGCAGGGGTCCTGTCCCAAGGCCCACGCAGGCTGATGTCCTGCTGGGAGGGGACGGCCTCCACTGTCCGGCTGCACTTCTCTTGGGTTTCTAAATTGATTTGTTTCCATTTTCTGTTTGTTTCTCAACAAATGCCACGAGAAAATGATGAAGCAACACCCAGATTCAATCCAGTGGCAGAAACTGGTGAGTCCTGCAGTGACTCTTGTGGTGGTGGGGGGGGGGGACCAAGCAGAAGGGGGACGGACCGAGCAGAAGAGGGACAGAGTGTGAAGGCAAAGCAGCCTCTGACCCTTCTGGTTGGTTTTGAGCCAGGCTGCTTGATCTGATGTATCAGTAACATTAAAGAAGAGTATGAGGTCTTTATGTTTATTGAAGGGAGTCTAGGATTAAAGAGAGTCTAGACACACTAGGTTAAAGAAACTTCTATCAACAAAACCAAAAATAAAAAAATAAAACCCCAGAAACAACTTGAGGCCCATTAAACAAACATAGCAAGGCCTGACCTTTCTTCAGCTCAACAGCAACAACTCTGAATTGGAGGAATAAGTCCTGCCAGGCACATCAGGGTTACCTTGCAAAGTTCTTCACACACCTTTAAAACTTTGATGTGCTCTCCAAGATGAGCAAAAAGGGAGAAAAGAAAAGAAAAGGAAAGAAAAAGGATCTGGAACAAAAACAGTCACTCTGAAGGTCATTTCATAAAATCAGATGAGCTGAAAAAGAGTAAAATAACTTGAATAGCCAGGTTTGGTCAAATGCTGCTGCCTACTTGCATGGAAGAGCCCTTCACTGAAAGTAACAGAAAGCTGCTTGGCCCATGGACCATCTCCTCACAGGTCTGCTAATGGCTTGGAAACCCTTGGTTGACCTGAAAGTCCAGAACATGGGCAGGTCCAGTTCCGATGACAGCTTAAGATGTAGAGAGCCAAGAGGGACCGTCATTCCCACTTAAGAAAAAGCCAGACTGTCAATAAGATCACAAGACTCCTTACAGCCTTCAGAGAACTGTGGTCACAAGGTAACTGAATTCCAAGGAATGAAAAGCCCCTCCAAGGAGATAAGATACAGATACTGTGTCACACTTTGTAGCACACGGGAGGAACAGGCCACCATGGGAGCACATAAAAGAAATCAGCCAAAAATTTCAGGAAACGTTTAAGGCCAAGTGCAAGCTACTTTATCAGCTTGCAGTAGCTGGGAGCCCCAGACACAGGGATAATCGGTACTCACAGGAAAGCCTTCACAGGGGCACCTGGGAAAGACAGGGGGTGGGACAAGGGCAAGACAGACCCCCTCTCCGGGGCACAGGCCTGCAGCAGGTGGTGGGGACACCATGAAACTCTACCTACTTCCCCAACCCTCCTCCTGTGTGGCAAAAGCCTTAAACCACTGCAGGAATGGCAGTGAGTTCTCTTTCTCCCTCGGCCACTGTGGGAAGAGCAGAAGCAAAATCCACCTACTTCTGCAGTCAGACATACCGCCGCTTGGACTCAGGAGCCTACACCAATGAAGCAGAACCCAGCTCCTGCCAGGAGAAGGGCAAGAAAGTGTCTCCTGCCCAGACTCACCACAGACACAAACAGGCAGAGTCTGGCTAACTTGGGGAGCGAATGCCCAGAAGGTCCCACCCCAACCTGAGGGGCACGGGGACGCCTAAGATTGAAACTGGACCAGGAGGACTAAGAAATCTCCCTGACTCCAGCAGAAGCTGAGCACCAAGTAGCAAGGAGTATCCCGTGGAGGCAGGGCAAGAGCGCGGAAAGAGCCTCCTTTCTGGCATAGGCATCTGCAGATGGAAGCTGAGGGTGGAGCAGGAACCGTGAGTACACCCTCCAGGACCCTGGTGTCCACCTAAATGCAGGGTTATGGTGGCCCACGGGCAGAAGAACTTGAAGCCAGTGGTACACTGATGGTAGTAACAGTGGCAACTCAAAGCATAAACCCAGATCAGTTATTGACTAGACTGACTCAACCTCCCCCAAACACTGATGACCTAGAAGAAAAAGAGGCATGTTCATCTCTGAGTATAAATATTGCTTACTTTACTTTGTATTAAACATGGTGTCGAGCATTCAGTAAAAATTACAGCACACATACACATATACATGTGTGTACATACACTCACACCCTCATACACACACACACACACACACACACACACACACACACAATGTAAGAAGAAAGTCCATTGCTGAGAGATCAAAAAAATCAAAAAGATTCATAGGTGACCTAAATCGAAAAAACTCATAGGTGACAGGGATTTTAAAACAACCATTAGTAACATGCAAAAGAATCTGGGGTGAGGAGGATCAAATGGGCTATTTCAGTGGAAGGATGGAAATTATAAAAAACAGTCCAATGGAAATGCTATTTAGAAACCCCAAGAAATTCCCAGTTGTGGAACAGCAGAAATGAATCTGACTAGTATCCATTAGGATGCGGGTTTGATCCCTGGCCTCTCTCAGTGGGTTGGGGATCCTGTGTTACCATGAGCTATGGTGTAGGTCACAGACGCAGCTTGGATCCCGTGCTGCAGTGGCTGTGGTGTAGGCCGGCAGCTGCAGCTCAGATCTGACCTCTAGCCTGGGAACTTCCACATGCCACAGGTGTGGCCCTAAAAAAGGAAAATAAATAAATGCATAACCCCCAAATAGCAGAGGTGATGAATTCCTTTGAGAGACTTATAAGCAGTCTGAACACAGCCAAGGAAAGAATTAGGGAACAAAAGAGATGTCAATAGAAATTAGCTGCACTAAAAGACAGAAGATAAAACAAATGAAAAAAAAAAATACAGAACAGTGTACCTCAGAGTTGTTTGTAGAACATATGTGAAAACTGAGTCCCAGCAGGAAGAGAGAAAATATGGCAGAAGAAATATTTAAGGAAACGATGTCCTAAAATTTTCCAAAATTAGATCCAAGAAACTCAAGCACAATCACACACACACACACTCCTAGACTTAACATATTATCACAGTCAAATTGCTGAAAAATAAACACAAAGAGAAAAGCTTTAAGGAAGCCAGAGTAACAGAGAAAGTGAGACACAAAGGAATGCGAGCAGGAACTACAGTCCAGATGGGTTACAGGTGGTCCACTTACACCTATCCACAGGTTGTGCACTTGACCTAGCTTGCAAATGTTCTACATATATTGGCAAAAGTTATTCTCTTTTAAAGGACTATAGTCCCTTATCTCCCTCTGCTCCCACAAACAAAGGTGTCTCTAATGCAGATGCAGGTCTTTAAGGAGTCACAGGGAGTTTCAGAAGCTCCATAAACTCTGATTGGATTCTGAAAGTAATTTGCAAACCCATCTCTTTTTTTCTAAGAAGTTTAGGATCATAAACTGTGGAAGGCCAAGAAAAAGGTTATCAATTCCTAAGAAAGAATGTCAAACTTAAATGTTAAAGGCAAAGGATAGATTTTTACAGGGTTGTAAAGAAGTTTTTAAGGCTATCTAAAAGAGAAATGGCAAACTGAGAGAAAGGAAAGAGAAAACCATATAATTTATGGATATAAGTAATGGAATTTTACTAATAAAAACAGCAAAATCAATCAATCACAGAAAGACCTCTTATTTACAGTTGTAAAAGAGTTTTCTTTATTCCAAGGCAGACAAAATAATCCAACAGTTTATAAACTTGCTAGTTGAGGAATCACTAGAAATGCTCTGGGCCACAAGCCGTGAGCTGGCATTTCACCTTGTCTATGCCTCAGTTTTCCCACCTGGAAAACAGAGATTAAAAAAATACCTACACCCCTATATGTTATTTACAGTCCCTGCTTCATAGGGTCCCTAAAAAAATAAAATGACTGATATTGGGAAAGCGCTCTAAATGCTGCCTGAAAATTTGTACACCCTACATTAGACCCTGTTCAATAAATACATTTCAGGCTGAAAATACTTCATGAAAGAAAAATAGAAACACCATCAGGAATTCCCTGGTGGCCTAGAGGTTAGGACTTGGTGTTGTCACTGCTGTGGCTAGCGTTTGATCCCAGGCCTGGGAACTTCTCATGCTGAGGACATGGCAAAAGGAAAGAAAAGGAAAGGGAAGGGAAGGAAAGGAAAAACAAGACCATCATCAATGTGTAACAGTAATACGCTGATCACTTAGGATGTGTTGAAAGTTAATCCCATCCCAGAATAATCATCATTTTCTCGGCCCTATTTAACTGAGGCCACTACCTAAAGCGTACGATGCCCAGATTCCCCGGGGACTGGTCAAAGACAGCCAGAGGCCCTCTCAAAGTAAAGCTTCAGAAGTCTGCATCCCCGACTCTACAAAGAACAAAGAAGAAATCATTTCTTAGTCATTTATTAATTTTAAACCCCATCAATTTAGTACAACTACAATTTAACTCATGTAGAGGTATTCAAATATAAAAAAATTTTGAAAGTGATCCCTATGATAGTTTTGTCTAAAAAATAATCAAATGACTATTTAAACCACTCTCTGGCCAGAAATATTCTTACGATTCCTTCTACTTCATACTCCCATGTTATTCCCTCCAGTGTTCAAAACAACTACATGTAAAGAAAAACAATTTCCAATTCCCACAAAATGAAGTTTTCAAAGTCAGGTTAAAGCTTCTAAATCATCTGAGGTAATGGGCTACACCTGCCTTTAAAACCCCGGCATTAATTACAAAATCAGAGGACCATAAGGGAATACAGTACTTTCACGACAACACTCTTTTGGTGAAACATTTTCCTTACGACTGAAATATTTATTCAAAGTAAATTTACAAAACCATCATCTACATCTGTGTCCAATGGACACTGCAATAAATCCCACTGGTTTTCTCCAGCGATGAAAACCTTAATGGTGAGCAATGAGCCCCTATAAACTACAGTAGCACCACTTTATACCCCAGTGAAAATACTGATGCTAATGACTTTTAATTTATTATCTATAATAATGGTACTTAAGTGGCCCACTTTGGGGTGAAAAGTGTCGTGTTTCTCAACTGTGTCTATGGTAATTCCTTATTTAGCACACAATGAAGCCTGCTGACTTCCTATACTACAGAGCTATTTTGAGATGTGGTTACATAACCTTAATTGCTAATAACTGTCTGGTAAATTATACTGAATTTTAAAAGGTATGCAAAGTCGAATTACACAATGTGAATTCTTAGCTATAAATATGATCAGTTCTAAGAGCACCTTCTAAATCGCGATTTTCCCCCTAAACAGTGCTGGTTCTTCCTACTTTAGGATAACTTAGGAGGAAGACTTTAGTTTCCTCATTTTTTTTTGTCTTTTTGCCTTATCTAGGGCCGCACCCACGGCATAGGGAGGTTTCCAGGCTAGGGGTCTAACAGGAGCTGTAGCTGCCGGCCTTCGCCACAGGCACAGCAATGTGGGATCCGAGCCACGTCTGCAACCTACACCACAGCTCACGGCAATGCCGGATCCTTAACCCACTGGCAAGGCCAGGGATCGAACCCACAACCTCATGGTTCCTAGTCGGATTCATTAGCCACTGAGCCACGACGGGAACTCCAAGTTTCCTCATTTTTTAATCCTTAAATCTGTCAGTGCAGAGGGGGAAACGATGGCACCCTAGGAGTAGCCAAGAGTCAGAAGGAAAGTTTCCACAGAGATCCGTATCCAGGCAGTTACTGATATAGGCCACAGCCACCACAAAAAAAAAAAGGAACGGTAGCTCTTTCAGTCAGAGATTTTAAAACTTCCACCATTACTTTAAAATTAAAATTTTCAAGGAAAAGTGCTTTACCAACAATTTATTATGCCATCATCTTGCTTATTATTTCTTTCTCTATCTTGACTTGTAGGGGAAAAAAAACTTCTTCCAAAGGCCCTTTTTTTGTTTGTTTGTTTTGCTTTTTAGGGATGCACCCATGGCATATGGAGGTTCCCAGGCTAGGGGTCAAATCAGAGCTACAGCTGCCGGCCTGTACTACAGCCATAGCAACACAGGATCCAAGCCAAGTCTGCGACATATACCACAGCTCATGGCAATGCCAGATCCTTAACCCACTGAGCAAGGCCACGGATTGAACCCACAACCTCATGGTTCCTAGTCGGATTCATTAACTGCTACACCACGACGGGAACTCCCTAAAGGGGTTTTTAAAACCCAGTTGTTTACTTGAATATGAAATCAGTGTGTGTGTGGGGGTGAGGGGTGATTATCAGAAAAAAAAAGACAGTGATTCATATGAAAGCGGAATTCAGCTTTCTACAAAATATTCTTTTAAGTCCCAAGCCATTCATGCATCTGCACTAGTCTAGCCCTCAACACTGTTTCTTCTCCAAACTCGCACAGTATTTATAGTCTCTGCCCTATAATTTAACACCTAATTATAGTCTTATTCAGTTCTCCAAGTGTTTTACGTGGGTTAGCCATATCTCCTCAAGTAGAACGTAAGGTTTTTGAAGGAAAGGGCCATATTTTATATTCCCTAACCTCTGGCTGGTCCAATTCAGGCAGTCAGAACAGTAACTGCTTTTGATGAATCTTTATCTAATTGATAAAGGGGTCCATTCAACAAGAGGATATGACACTTGCAAATATGTATGCACCCCAATGCTGGAGCACCCAAATATATAAAGTAACAGACCCAAAGAGAGAAATATACAGCAATACAATAATAGTAGAGAACTTTAATACACCAGTGGTGAGATCATCCAGACAGAAAATCGATATGGAAACACTGGCCTTGAATGACATGTTAGACCAGAGGGCCCTAACATATATGTACAGAACATTCCATCCAAAAGCAACAGAATATACATTCTTCTCAAGTGCACAGGGAGCACTCTCCAAGACAGATCACATGCTGGGCCAAAAAAAAAAGAAAGAAAGCTTAATAAATTTGAGTGAAATCATATCTTGTTTCTTTTCAGACCACGATGGTATGAAACTAAAAATGAACTAAAAGAAGAAAAATGGAAATTTTCAAATATGTGGAGGTTAAACAATATGCCACTGAATAACTAAAGGGTCAAAGAAGAAATTTTAAAAAATACCTGAGACAAATTAAAATGGAAACACAACATATCAAAATTTGGGAGAGTTTTAAGGGGAAGCTCGTAGTGATAAAGGGCTTAAGGAATAAGGAATTCCTTATTCCATTAAGGAATAAGATTTCAGTTAAACAACCTAACTGTATACTTCAAGGAACCAGAAAAAGAACAAACTAGGCCCAAAGCTGGCAGAAGGAAGGAAAAAACAAAGATCAGGGTGGAAATAAATGAAACAGAGACTGAAAAGACAGGAAAGAAGATCAATGAAACTAAGAGCTGAGCTTTTTGGTTTTTAGTTATTTTGCTTTTTTAAAGAGATAAACAAAGCTTTAGCTGTGGTCACCAAGAAAAAAAAGAGAAGCAGGATTCAAATAAATAAAATTAGAAATGAAAGAGGAGATGTTATAACTGGCACCACAGAAATACAAAGGAAGAGTCTGAGGAGGCCTAGTGTTAATTCTTTTTTAAATATTCGGTGAAGCTGTGTGGTGCTGGCCTTTTTTTTTTTTTTGGAGTTTCTCAACAACAATTTCAAAGAACTTATTTTTTTTATCAAAGTACTTCTCATTTACTGATCACAGGCTCTTACTATGGGCCATGCCTCTAGGTGGGCTTGATTGTTTCTTATACATGAAATATATGGGGTAGTTACTAACAGATTGTGTATGCTGGAAAACACTCACAAAATTAAACTGAAGTTCTAATATTTTCTTCCAGGCTTGCCCAACTTGGCAACTACTACTGTAAACCATGAGTCCCATGCTCACAGGCCCAGAGGCCTTTGCAGGCCCCTCCCCTGTCCTGTACCCTCAGCCCAAAATCCCTGCAGGTCTTCTCCATGGCTCCCAAGTCTCCACCTCCCGGAGCTGGCGCCAGCTGGGGTGGGGACTTGATGCCTTCCCTTACTCCTCACCCAGACGAGCTTCTGGACAGGTCTCACCAGCACCCTAACTGCCGGTGAATCTGTCTTCTACCACTCACTCCACTCTGCCTGCCAGGAAGAAGCAATGACAAGTGTAAAGACCCTGAGGCTCACGTGGACCTGAGCATTCCAGCACTGAAAAAAAGGTCTGAATGGCTGCAGAGAAGTCAGCTGGGTGAGGATGAAGGAGATGACACCACAGCAAGGTACAGAGGCCAGATTCTGTAGAACCTTACAGGAAGGCATCTGGATTTAATTCTAAGGGCAACTGCTTGAAGGAGAGTGTCATGATCTCCTTTAAAACAGTGCCCATTGGAAAGTGGTCAGAATAAAGAGTGGAGACAGACAGATAGTTAAGAGACAACTACAGTTTCCCAGATGTGGCATGATGGTAGCCGGGACCAAGATGGTGACAGCAGAGCTGGAGAGAGTTAGATGGCTTCAGGGTAATTTAAATGATAGAGCTGCCAATACTTGCTGATGGATCAATCCAGCACATGAGAGAAATGGAGGAATCTAAGATAACTGCCAAGTATCTGGCTTGATAAATGGTGCACGATGGCGCCATTTATTTAGATGGGGAAGATAAAGAAATAGCTTTTTGGGGAGAGAAATCAGTCCTTTTATTTTGAACATGGTATGTTTGAGATGCCTACAGATAGTCAACTGGAGATGTAAAAGAGGTAGCTGAATATATGAATCTGAAAATCTTCAGAGATTTCAAGTGTACAGATATAAATTTGGAAGCCACAGCATTTTGATGGCCACAAGAGATTACCTAATGAAGGAGGAGAGGCAGAGAAGATGGACTAGGATTTAATCTGGTGCATTCCAATATTTAGATTGGGTAGAGAAAGAGGGACTAGCAAAAGAGGCAAGAAAGCAGGAGCCAGAAATTGTGGTGTTATAGCAGCCAAACAAATAAAATGTCTACATAAGAATAGCCAATGATGCCTCTGAGAGGTAAGGTCAGAAATGTGAAGTGTGCTTAAATATTTGCACAACCTCTCCAGCTTTCTTACATTTGCTGTTTGCATGATATATCTTTTCCCATCCTTTTGTTTTCAACCTATTTGTACCTTTGAATCAAAAGCGTGGACAACATATAGTTAGATCTTTAAAAAAAAAAAAAAAGGTCCAGTCTGACAGTCTCTGCCTTTGGATTATTTAATCCATTCACATTTAATGTTATTATTTTATAGCTGGATTCACATCTGCCACTTTACTTTTTCTCTTCTCTGTGTCTCATGTCTTCTCACTCCTTTATTCCCTTTTCAGTGCATTCTTTGACGTTAAGTTAGTGAGGTATGTTTGAGATTTGGGAGCACAGAGTTCTTTGGTGATCCTGGCAAGAGCAGTTTCAGGGTAGTAAAATAGGCCAGGGCCTCCTGGGGTGAAGTGGAAAGCGAGGTGAGGAATGGAGACTGAGTGCAGTTAACCCTGTGAAGGTGGAGTCAGGGAAAGGAATTGGTAGAGAGACTGTGTGTGTTTCTTTTTTTATTCAGATTGGAGCCATTAGAATAGGTTTCCATGCTGAAGGGATGGGAAAATTAATGAGGCAGGATAAGAAAACAAAACTCTGAAGGAATAAAGTCTTGGGAAAGCAGGAGATGGGACCCTCCTCAGCCTTCCCTCTGGAGTGACTGTGAGCTGGATCCAGATGGAAATGAAAAGGAAGGGAAGTTTATTCAAAAGCAACAGCATGTACAAAGGAAAGAGCCTGCGCTGTTTGAAGAAGTTCATGGGATCCTGGGGATAGGATAAGGGGAGGTGGGCAAGAGGAGGCCCGGCCCTGGCCTGAGGGCAAGACTGCAGAGGGAGGCCACAGCCCTGAGGGGGAGGAGTGGGTAACTCTGGGGGGACCTCTGCAGCAGTGGAATGCAGGCTCTTGAGCCAAGGACAGAAAAATACCAGTATGTACAGAGCTGATAATCAAGTGCACTTTTCCCGTGTGTGCAAATACAACTCACCACCTGTTCTAAAAGGTCAACAAATTAAAAAGGCCTCATTTGTCCTACAACTTTAAGACTCAGCAGTGAATTCATGTTAAGTATTGCAGCCTTAACAGTCTAATAAAACTGAGCTAAAGAATATATAATGTTTAAATATTTATTGACACCCCCCCAAATAAATGAATGAACTCAAAGATTACCACTTAAAGGATCACCATTTCAAACACCAGATAGAGACCTGAATAATTTTTTGCTGTTGTTTTAATTTTACAGCCTCACTCACGACATATGAGAAGTTCCCAGGCGTCAGCTGCAACTTACACCAAAGCTATGGCAACACTGGATCCTTGACCTCACTGCCCCAGGAGGGAAAATGAACCTGCACCTCCACAGCAACCCAAGCCCAATGCAGTTGGATTCTTAACCCACGGTGCTATGGCAGGAAGTCCAAAAACTGAATACTTTTAAAGTAACTATTTATTTATTTATTTATTTAGCCTTTTGTCATTTTAGGGCCGCACCTGCAGCATGTGGAGGTTCCCAGGCTAGGGGTCTAACAGGAGCTGTAGCCGTTGGCCTACGCCACAGCCACAGCAACGTGGGATCCGAGCCGCAGCTCATGGCAAAACCAGATCCTTAACCCACTGAGCAAGGCCAGGGATCGAACCCGCAACCTCATGGTTCCTAGTCGGATTATTTTCCGCTGAGCCATGACGAGAACTCCTTAAAATAACTTTTTAAACAGTCACAATTATCTCAAACTGTTATAGCACGCATCGTTAGCAGTCTAAGCTTTTTTCTTCCAGTTACTGAGATACAGTTGACATCCAGCACTGTATAAAGTGTACAACATAATGATTTTACTTACATACATCATGAAATAATTACCACTTAAAAAGTTTGTATTGAAATTTTTTAAATTATTTTTTTTTTTGTCTTTTTGCCTTTATGTAGAGCCGCACCCACGGCATATGGAGATTCCCAGGCTAGGGGTCTAACAGGAGCTGTAGCTGCCAGCCTTCGCCACAGCCACAGCAACACAGGATCCAGCCGCGTCTGCAACCTACACCACAGCTCACAGCAACGCCGGATCCTTAACCCACTGAGCAAGGTCAGGGATCGAACCCGCAACCTCACGGTTCTTAGTCAGATTCATTAACCACTGAGCCAGGAAGGGAACTCCGAAATTTTTTAAATTATTGAAACATTTAAAAATTAGTCAATTTCAAACCCCACCACTTTGCTACATAGAGGTGTGATATGTAAATAAAAGATTTTCTAACACGTACACTTGCAGAAGTGTCATGAACATGCCTTCCTGGTCTTTGTAGCTACTTGACTTATAACAAAAATATGCACATGCTTTCTATCATGCCCAGAGTAAGCCCCATTTATTTTTATTATTAAAAGCCATACTTGGGTTAAGAAATCAATAAAAATGCCAATGTCTACATGGCAGGAATCCATAAGACTCAAGCGATTAATCCAGAGCATTTGGAAAATGGAGCGATGCCAACTTGGATAGCAGAAGGTCTGGTCCTGCCATTTTCCTGATTCAGCATATACCCTTTAAAAACCATGTCCCTTTCAAATTAATTAGCTCATCAAAGTGAAATGAAAAGCAGTTTTAAAACCCAGCAAAATCTCATCATTAATGCATTTCAAATGGCCTATGGTGCCAGTGACTAAAGCAATTTAACTGCTTCAATGAAATCTTGTATCACCATTTCTAGCCTTCATTGCTGTAAGCCCCAACTTACAGACATGACAAGATACCAAATGCACAATCAATTTGTGCAGCAGGTACAAAACTCATCCTAAATACAGCATCTTGAACCTGACTCATGTTTTAAATGATACAACACAGAAAACACTATTAACAGAGGTCTCTGCACCATTTTGTATAGAATACAAAACTAAGAAGCTCAGGCAACCCTACAACTATATACCGTAGACTTCATTTTTGAGATTTGGACCTAGAAGGGCTTTTTATTAATACGCTTCAGGATGCTGATATGAATGAAATATAGGCATTTATAAGGCACACTTAGATTTTATATGAAGGTATGATAATATAAGCTAAAAATGCCACATTTAGTTAAACTGTATTTCATGCCATTAAAGTTATCCAGGAGTGAAAACAAAAACTAATCCTGGGTCTACTTGCAGTGTAATCACCAAAAGCCCTTACTAAGCAAGATGTGGTCTTTATTCCAGGAATCAGGGTAAAACACCAACTACCACTTTTAAACAGTGCTTTGGTTTCTTAGAGTTTTGAAGGTGACCAACCCTTCAGTCTGTTGTGCAGCGGTACAGAGTCACTAAGGCTCTTACAGAGGAGACTCCAGAGGGACAAAGCTAGGGAATAAAGCAGAAAGACTTTGATGAAAGACTCTGACAGGGGGGCCGGCAGCACTTCTGGGTGGCAATGGGAATTATTAATAAATAGATCATCCCAACAGAGACTGTCCTGGGCAAAGTGAAATGTATGGTCACCTATCTGAAAGTGACCTGATGAATAATGTGTCAGTTCCTTGCTAAGTGCCAGGCACTGGAGATTCAGGTATAACCAACATCTAATCTCAGCTGTGGGCGTGTTCCCATCCCAACTGCCAGTTCGGTCTGTCTGGACACTTCCAACCTGCAGCCCTTACCCTGTCCAATCTGAGAGCCCATCCTACCCATGCCAGGAACTCACCTCTACCTGTGGTGAGGTCTGGCTTAGTCTTGCTGCCTTGAGTCACTGGACAGGTAGCAGGTGTCTCTTTAGGCACAGGTGGCCTAGTCCATATGGTTTCTTATTGATTTCTCAAGGCTGCTACAGTTCTGCCCACCCCCTGCCCCTTTGTGAGGATGGACCCTTAGTCCAGTCCCCAGGCTGTCTGGCTAGCACTGAGTCCCTGCCCAGCTCCCAGCTGGAGCACCCCTTCGATCTGAGGGCCCAGTGAGACCACCTGTCACCAGCTGTGCAGAGCCCTGCTCTCCCGTGACTCCCATGAGGTGGAGCCCTGCAGGCACAGGCCTGGACTCAGCACATGCAGTTCAGATTCCCTGTTCTCAACTCGTGCCTCCTACAAACCTGGCCTTTCTGCAAATCTCACAGCAGTGCCTGTGCAGCCCATAAACGGAGAAGCGACACACAAAAGGGAGTTACGATTTGCTGGATGTGATTAACAGAGCTGCGGGAGAGTGCTGTGGAGAGCAGGCAATGATAGGGAGGCCTTCAAGTGGGGGACACAGCTGATAGAAGGGGATACTGGAGGCAGGCTAGGAGTTCTCAGAGCAGGAGCAAGGAAGTGAGGTGCAAGGCGCGGTGAGGGAGCTGATGGACGGGCTCTTCCAACTGACCAGAGCTGAGCTATGGCCCAGCTCTTCTTAACAGACCATAACTCAGCTATTCAGGGACCAAATCATGCCCCTTGATATGTATGTCCACATACTGTTGCTCTTACTTTAAATCAAAACAATGTATTATACACCTATGACGTCATCACTGTCACATGTGTCACCAGTGACAATCTAGGGCTCTCTCTCCCATAGTCACCTCAAAAACCCAACTCTCCAAGCTCAGAAACCCACTGTAAGGTTTCTGACTCAGTCTGTGACCCATGGCATTGAAGACGTGCATCTAAACATCAGAGCAGTGAAAACTTTATCTTTTAACCTGGTTTGACACAACTTCCCTCCTCCCTCCACCCCAACAGGATGTAAAATTCACTTGGTTTTACTGGAAATTACAGTGGCAACAAAGGAATCACATTTTGTCCTCTGGAAGGACCTGGACTTTTAGCTGAACCACGTTTATTCCAATTGCCAATTTGTTTTTCAAGTAATTTAGTTGTGCTTTTAAAAGCACTACCCTTAAACGGGTTTTTAACAAGATTAAAATTTGAGACTAAGGGCTTTTCAACGTCAGACAGGATTAGGAACGTGGGAAGATCAACACGGCCTAGCCCAGCCCCTCGGAGCAGTCTACTCTAGCGGCCCAGCACCCCTGGACAAGAGTGGAGGTATCCTTGAGTTAGATAATGCAGCGGATGTTTTTACGAATTGATTTTTTTCTTTTTTAAATTTAACTTTATTGGAGCATAGTTGATTTACAATTCTGTCAGATGTACAGCAAAGTGAATCAGTCATGCATATAAATATATCCATTCTTTGAACTGATGTTCTTTATGAAATGACTGCAATGGGACTGAAGAGAGTGCAGTCAGGCTGGCGACTAGAATAACTGTGACTGCGTGCAATGCTCAGAGAAACCATCAGGATCTAAAAGTCACTCTCACCAGCCGCACACCCTGAGCTTTGGGTCCACTCACAATGACTGGCCACCAAGGCGAGGGGGCTGACCTTGGCCGAGCCGCTATTATGCATGGCACTTTACAACACGATCTCTTTGAAGACTCCACTCTGTGAGGCAGGACCTATCATCCCATTTCAGAGGTTTCTTTTCCAACCTGCTCTGCTCTATATGAGCAGAGAGATGGCCCTCACGGCAGCTTTCCTCAGATTCCCAGTCAGTGGGGTGGCTGCTGGGCGACACCCACAAGGCTCGGGCCGAGGACTGAGGCCTGGGCAGGAGGTGAAACTGGTTCTCTTCGCCCTGCAGGGCAGAGGCCAGCAAAGGCTGCATTGCTCTGAGTCCCCAGGGTCTCTGTGCTCAGCCCCAAGCCGCTCCCTGTCCCTTCCACCTGCAGGCGGGGATGGTTTGATGGTTTTCTGCACCAGCCACCCTCTAAGCAGCCTCATTCCCCTGCCTGGCCTTGTGGTTCTTCCTGCATCTACAAGAACTCCCTAGATCAAATTCTCAAGGAAAGTCCTGTTTTTCTGTTTTGACCCTGAGGGATTCCGTGCTCAAAGTCATAGCTGCTAAGTGCCTAGCCAGGTCCTGAGGCTGGCGTGGCCAGGCCCCTCCCTCTGCCCGGAGCCAGACCATCCACCAGCCTCCGCCAAATCCTCCCACATCCCTGGTGACCAGCTGGGAGGCCTTCGAAAGGTCAGGCAACCTCTTGAAACCTCAGCCTCTAATTTTATACAATGAGGAAAGTAATTGCTTGCCCTTAATTACTTGAAAGGGCTTGGCAACGCATGATGGGCATAATAAATGTGAAAGCACCGAGGAGCCCGAGTTCACTAAAGATGTTTCCATCACCTTCACACCTTCCTTACTGGGATTCCTGGGCAGCACAAAAGGAGTTCACCTGAAATGAACCCCCAAATTAAATGCATGGATTTACACGGTTAAAAATCACACACCGTTTCCTTCGAAGAGCTCTCTGCGAGCTCACAAACGCCCCGGTCTCTTCTAACAAAAGGAAGTGGGCCGGCCGAAGGTCTCAAGGTATCTGCCCACAGCGTGGCTGTGTGGCCGTGCCTCGTCGGGGGCCGGCTTCTGCACCATCACTTCCGGTGCAGCTAGCAGCTGGGCCTCGGAAACATGAACCATGATAGCGGTAGCCTGCAGCCTAGAAGGGCTGCTGAGTATTAACCAGACGGTGCAGACAGGCCCACCAAAGCGCTCAGTGCTCTCAGTAAACGTCACTTGAGTTCATGCACTTGATCTTATCACTATTACCATTACCACCACTCCTTCCCATAATGAGCATTTAGGAGGGTTCAGTCAGAGCTTCCTCTTCTGCCTGGATCCCTCCCAGACCAGTGGCCTCCCGGACATCACCGCATACAGCAAGCCACCACCAGGCCACCTCCGGACACACATGCAGGGGGCTCTCCCACCCCTCCCCCACCCCTTCCTGTCTTTTACTTCTATTCTAAGTACATGGGAACTTTGGTTTCATGTTTACTACCTTTTTTTTTTTTTTAATCATACTAGTGAAAGAAAAACTGTGCTATCTTGCCACATATTTACATAATCATGGGCTCATTAAAGAACTAATAAGAAAGATATATTCTGATTTCCTATCCTGTTATACTTCAATTGCTATTGTTTGTTGCGGTTACAAACATGAGTACTTATGGGGAAAATACTGGATTACCAACACTTTCCCTTAGTGCTCTCATTGGAAAGAGGCAGAAACATCCTCTAGCTTAGTGGCATTCAAAAAAAGTGTAAGAGTCACCTATGTAATTCTCTAGTAGCCACCTTAAAAAATGTAAAAAAAAAAAAAGTAATAAGCTTTAATAATTTATTGTATTTAACCCCAGATACTATCATTTCAACAAGTAATCGATATAAAGATTAAAATTGCTTGCCTCCTTTTTTCACACCAAGTCTCTGAAACCCAGCACAGAGCACAAACACAGCTCAGTCCTACCCCAGCACACTGCAGCACTGATCTAGGTGACAAGATCCTTCAGGGGAAGGCCTTGTTATATTTGTAACTCCAAATTGCCCAGAATGTTTCTACTGTGACGCTTTGCCCAAAGCAAGCACTCAGCAAATTTCATCACTGGACTCGGGAATGAATGGCTGGAAAGAAGGGCTGTCAACTCATAAAGGCAAGCATGGCCACTGTCAATTCTTTGGAATAACATTTTGTGGGTCTTATACTTTAAAAAACTACAAATGTATCGGGTCACCACATGGTGCAGTTGGAAAATCTGACAGAAATCTGTAAACCAGCTATAATGCAAAAATAAAAAAAATAAAAATAAACAAATATAAAAAAAAACTACAAATGAACATCATTGCTAAAAAAAATCCCACCATGTTCACTCACTTTCAAATCAGCCCCAAAGCTACACTATATATAGAGAGAAGGCAAGGCTACTTGTCCTCCAAAAGAGAAAAAAAAAAAAGGTGGGGAGGCAGGGAAGAGATGAGGAGGGAGAAATCAAAAACGGCCCTAATCACACTTTGCTGTACAGGGGAAACTGACAGAACACCGTAAATCAACTATAATGGAAAAAATTAAAATCATAAAAAAGGCCCTAATCAGGTCTCCATAATAAATGACCACAGAGAATCATTAAATACTATTTAAATAACCTCATATGTCTGATATTATGTAAGAAGCCATGATGTACACTAGGACACAGACATAACTTGCAAAGGAATTTAAAACTAATATTTCAACCAGGTAATTTGTGGAAATTGATGACTTTTTCCGCCTCGGGGTTAAAAGCATATTTGAGAGTTTAGAGGCTTAATAAATGCAAATTACAGCTGGCTTTCATCTGGTTGATACAAATTAACTTGTTCGGTCAAGAAAAGCACTTAAAAATAATTTTTAGTTTCTCGAAGCCACAAAGTTACACTATTTACAGAACCATGGTACAGATCAGCCCAAAGAAAGATGCCGGTTTCTTCCACCCGGGAGTACAGAGGTCACATGCATCAAGCTCCTCCTGACCACCAACGCTGCCGTCCCCCAGATGGTCCCGACCGCGGCCACTTCTCAGTGGCTTCTTCGCAAAACTCAAGAGGCATCCCCTTTCTCTCAAGGAAAGGAATCAGGCAGCCTCGGTAAAAGTTTATGGAATGGCGAGATCCTTGGTGTACCTTCATTAAGACCGCTAAGTGAACTTCTAAGGAAAAATCTACGAGTGCTAAAGGCACTTAGTTGGAAGGGTACTTTCTCTGGGAAAGACGTAAAACGTTTTCTCCTTTCCTGTGACAGGACTGGATTTTGCTAGTTCTAAATACACTCTGACCAAATGCGTTCAAAGGAAAAAGCAATCTCAACGTGCCAGCTCTCCTGTTAAAGCCCCTGCCTATGGGGGCAAGGGGACTGAGCTGACTCCACAACTGGGCGCCGGAGATGCTCTGTGGCCACAGCAATTGCCTTTTTACCTTTGGAGGAAAATCCCCATTTTTCCCAAAACGATTTATTCAGTTTAATGGGATTTCCACGAGATTCCAGGCTTGATGAATCCATGGCTCTTTGGTAGACTAATAAACCAGCTTTCAGCTAGTCCTTACAAGATTCTTACAAAACATACAGATCAGAGCTTCATTTATTTGGCCAAGAGCTGGCATAGTGTATTTACTTCTTAAATTATTAGATTTACTTTTAATTTTCCATCTAATTTAAAGCTAACTCCACTGTCCTTTACATGCAGATAACTTAGTGCTTTAAAAAATCTCCATAATGGCAACTTCTGAACAACTTTGGAGAGAAAAAAAAGTAGAGAACACATGAATCAAAATTTATACCATTACTTTTTCAAAGCAATTTTAGGCTTATCAATTTGTTTTTCTCCAGAGGCAGCATGTGCCTCTTGAGCCAATTGAAAAAGCGTTGACATCTTTTGAATTTTATTTTGTGTCGGTTTTTCACATATTGTCCAATTCTAAACACAAATCTTTAAGCTGCTGTCTAGCCACTCGAGTGGAGCCTATGTTAATAGATGTCACATATTTTTCAGTAATTCGACAATGTTGATGACAAATTTCATATTGCTGACAACCTGTCACTTGCTGAAATAATCAGTTCGTATCTTAACTGGAGACTTTCAATCATTCAATTAAATCTCTTCATGGGCCAAAGTAGCTGGGCCCTGGGTTCACATGCAGCACGCTGCCCTCGGGCGCTCCCCATGTGGAGGGGCTGCTGTCCTGTCTCTGAAGCCTCTCCCCCAGGCAGCCTTTCTACATTTCAACAAATGTAGGGGAATAAAGAGCACCGGCATTAACACCTGCAGACTTGGCTCCAAATTCTGGCTCTGCCTGCTAGGTGCTGGTGACTTTAAGCTCCTAGACTCGTCCTCCCTTGGCCTTGACTTTCTCATCCCTTACACAAGGGTAATAATAGTTTCTACAAGGTTGCTGTGAGTCAAACAAAATAACAGAGGTTAAGGGAACAAATCGGGCACTCAGAAGCCTCAGAAATGTCAGACTCCGTCCTTCCAACTCCCCTTAAAAACATAGCTTTCTATGCTAAATAGACACTCCGGTGTTCTTGCAAAGATACAGGGGAACCGTAAATCTTAAACACATACAGCTGTGTCAGATATTTGAGTTAAACGTAATAAGGACGCTTGGTAACCTGAGGGCCCATCACCAGCTTGGGCCCCCAGCCCAAGTTTTCCCGACATGTGATCCTTCTTCAGTCAACTGTTAGGATATTATTTGTTCTTCCTCCATTAAGAGTTTTGAAAACAGTTCTACCGAGTCCAAAACAGGAGCTAAAGCACGCGAGGGGCCAAGCTCTTCCATCTATGGGTGATTCACACTAGAATAAGAACCACAGGGCCAGGAAGGAACTAACACAGTGACAGTCACGACACCCCAGGCCCAGTGCTGGCCAGTCATGTGGACACCTCTTTCAAACCCAATTACTCCCAGACACAGATATAATTCTCTTCTACCTTCCACAATGAAACCCAAGTTCTCAGCGAGGCTAGGAAAGTGGTTTGCAGCGACAAAGATGTAAGTAGCTCAACACCATTTCTCCTAACTTCTGTTTTGACTCCTGGGGTCGTTAAACTCCTCAGCTTGGTAAATGTCTAGCTGGGTTCTCCCTAGAGTTCTGCTGCCTGTCCGCGTGGTAAGACAAGGTACCTCTTCTGCAGGTTAGAATTCCCAGTGTCTGGGGTTCTCTGATGGTTCAATGGGTTAAGAATACGGTATTGCCACTGCAGCGGCTTGGGTCACTGCTGCGATGCAAGTTCGATCCCTGGCCCAGGAACATCCATGTGCCATGGGTGTGCCCCCCCTCCCCAAAAAAGGAATTCCCCTAACTGCTTCTGTCAACATCTCCAAAGCTACACCAACTCATGGCCCGCTCATAATGTCGTGGCCCCATGGATCATCTCATTTTTTTGTTCTTCTCCTCCTGGTTATCTCCAAGGGGCTGCCAGGAGTACTGAGTACTGTCCCTCAGTGTCGATGGCCAACTCTGTTCCTTCTGCAAAGCCTTCAGAGGTTGCCCTTGGAAACAGGCCCACAGGCTCCCCTGTCTCACTTCCACCTGAATGCAGCCCACCTGGGCCTCCTACGCAGCGTGAGTTAAGATAAAGTGCCTTCCAGGGCACTGCAGAGCGGCTGTTTCCACTCCTCTTGGCATTGCCCAAGCACAGGTAAGACAGAGGCAACAACCCTAAAACCTCTCACACGTGCCAGATGTGGAGACCAAAGCACACAGGGTATGCAATCAAGCACAGACACAGCTCTACAGCCTCAGTTCCCTAAGGAAGTAGGTGAAAAGCGACGACACTGGATTAGAGCAATAAGCCAAAAGTCCCCCTCTTCACGTTTACCCTTCAATACTGCAACGTGTACAGTAACAAGAGTGTACTCATTAAGCATATCTTCATGCTTGCTATCTTGGCTTTTCGTTTAGTTCAATTCAACAAGTAATCATTAAAGCATTATGAACCAGGTACCACGGAAGCACTAGAAAGGATTACAGGAGGAAGTTTCCTTGTGGCGCAGCAGGTTAAGGGTCCTGCATTACTGCAGCTGTGGCACAGGCTGCCACTGTGGCTCGGGTTCCATCTGGGCCCAGGGACTTCCACTTGTCACAGGCGCAACCAAAAAATAAAAATAAATAAGGAAATAAACTTACAGTAGAATGGAGATGGCAGAAACAACAACTCACAAGTGTGAGATTAGAAGATAATATAGGAACACGCCCAGGGATCTACCAGCACCCAAAGGGAGCCACCTTCCTCGGCCTGTCTAGAGAAGGCTTCCCAGGCACTCCTGAGCTTTAAATAACTAAAACACACAGACGCAACATGCTCTCCTGAAGAGAAGAAGTAAAGAAATTCCATGAAAAGTTATCTTCGCAAAAGATAAAATTTTATGTCCAAAAATCAGGAATGAAACTTCTGTTTCATAAAAGTAATCCATCTTAGCTTCTTTTTTTATTTTTTTAAATTTAATGTAATGATTTTTATTTTTCCATTATAGCTGGTTTACAGTTTTCTGTCAATTTTTCAACTGTATACCGTGGTTACCTGGTTACACATACATATATAGATTCGTCGCAAGTGATTAGACATAGTGCCTGATGCTGTATAGCAGGATCTCCTTGTTTTTCCATCACAAAGGCAATAGTTTACAACTCTTAACCCCAGACTCCCAGACCATCCCACTCCCTCCACCTCCCCCTCCCCCTCTCCCTTGGCAACCACAAGTCTATTCTCCAAGTCCTTGATTTTCTTTTCTGTAGGAAGGTTCATTTATGCAGTATATTAGATTCCAGATATAAGTGACATCATATGGTATTTGTCTTTCTCCTTCTGACTTACTTCACCCAGTATGATAGTCTCTAGTTCCACCCATGTTGCTGCAAATGACATTATTTTATTCTTTTTTATGGCTGAGTAGTATTCCATCGTGTATATATACCACACCTTCCTAATCCAATCATCTGTTGATGGACATTTGGGTGTTTCCATGTCTTGACTATTGTGAATAGTGCTACAATGAACATGCGTGTGCAGGTGTCTTTTTCAAGGAAAGTTTTGTCCGGATATATGCCCAAGAGTGGGATTGCTGGGTCATATGGTAGTTCTATGTATAGTTTTCTAAGGTACATCCATACTGTTTTCCGCAGTGGTCATACCAGCTTGCATTCCCACCAACAGTGCAGGAGGGTTCCCTTCTCTCCACACCCCCTCCAGCATTTGTTGTTTGTGGACTTATAAATGATGGCCATTCTGACTGGTGTGAGGTGGTATCTTGTGGTAGTTTTGATTTGCATTTCTCTAATCATCAGTGATGTTGAGCGTTTTTTCATGTGCTTGTTGGCCATCTGCCTATCTTCTTTGCAGAAATGTCTATTCAGGTCCTTTGCCCATTTTTCAATTGGGCTGTTGGCTTTTTTGCTGTTGAGTTGTATAAGTTGTTTGTATATTTTTGAGATTAAGCCCTTGTCCATTGCATCATTTGACACTATTTTCTCCCATTCTGTAGGTAGTCTTTTCATTTTCTTTTTGGTTTCCTTTGCTATGCAAAAGCTTGTCAGTCTGATTAGGTCCCTTTGGTTTATTTTCGCTTTTTTTTTCTGTTGCTTTGGGAGACTGACCTGAGAAAACATTTGTAAGGTTGATGTCAGAGAATGTTTTACCTATGTTCTCTTCCAGGAGTTTGATGGTGTCTTTTCTTATATTTAAGTCTTTAAGCCATTTAGAGTTTATTTATGTGCATGGTGTGAGAGTGTGTTCTAGTTTCATTGATTTGCATGCAGCTGTCCAGGTTTCCCAGCAATACTTACTGAAAAGACTGTCTTTTCCCTGTTTTAGATTCTTGCCTCCTTTGTCAAAGATTAATTGACCATAGGTGTCTGGATTTATTTCTGGGTTCTCTTATTCTGTTCCATTGGTCTGAATGTCTGTTTTGGTACCAGTACCACACTGTCTTGATTACTGTGGCCCTGTAATATTGCCTGAAGTCTGGGAGAGTTATGCCTCCTGCTTGGTTTTTGTTTCTCAGAAT
>PVHT021183699.1:4598574-4643527 GCA_004024745.2 Catagonus wagneri | reverse complement strand
AATGCAAAAATAAAAAAAAAAAAAATAAAGTGTTCAAGATGTTAAACGCAAAACCGACTCCAAACTGCCCTTCAGTATGCTTTGTATTATAGGATATAAAAGCTACCTCATCAATGGAACGCTAAGCTGACACCCAAGACAATCAAAGCCTCCTGTATTCAACATGCCCCTATTTTCTCGTTGTGCCAAAAAAAAAATAAATAAACCAACAAATGATTTCACCATTTTAAAAAGCATTTACAGAGTTCCCATCGTGGCTCAGCAAAAACGAACCCAACGAGTATTCACAAGGATGCAGGTTTGAACCCTGGCCCCACTCGATGGGTTAAGGATCCGGCATTGCCATGAGCTGTGGTGTAGGCTGGCAACCGCAGCTCCAATTGGACCCCTGGCCTGGGAGCTTCCAAATACAGTGGGTATGGCCCTAAAAAGCAAAAAAAAAAAAGCATTTACACTTAAAAAATGGGATGAGGTGAGATTCCCTTCTTAAAAATATTTCTAGAACTACTAAAAAACTTGCATTTACAAAAACAGTTGATAAAAAATATTCCTCTAGATTGTACAAGAAGGGAGACAGGGACACTGACAGGACCGGGCATGTAGTGTTAATCAGACTTGGCCTCTTTCTCTCCTGCTTCACGAAAGGCTGGGATCACCTCATTTTTAGTTTCTAGGTCTTAATGGAAGCAGCAAGAGAGGCCCAAAGTGCTGTGGGATCTCAAGGTTGGGGGGAAGCATGTCAATCTGATGACGACAGTCTGTGGCTCCCTAGAGCACCCAACCTGCACGTCCAGCTGCTTCCCAGATATTTCCTCTTGGGGATCTCAAAGCACCTCAACCCCAGCATGTGGCAAACTGGACCCCGCAGTTTCTCTGGCGATGCTCCCTCTTCAGGGAAGTGTCACCTCCACGGCCCGGAAGCCCAGGAGCATCTCTGAACCACCCGTCCTTCCTTCTGTCCTTCCTGTCAATGCTGTCTCCTAAATCCAGCTCCAAGCCATCCTCTTCCTTTCTCTCCATGCCATGACTATGTTTCTGGACATAATGGCCTCCAAGCCTGCCACTGTCGCTCAGTCCTGCCCTCTAACCCACTGTCCATGCAGTCACAGAATGTGGTCTTGATGCCCACCTGCTAAGAACTCTTCGACGTTTCCCTTCCCTCTCCGGGCAGAAACAACACTCCTTAATGAGGACTACAAGGCCCTGGAAGTGTCCTGGCCCACTCTCCCCACCATCCTCTCTGCTACTCCCCAACCTCCATTATCCACTGGGCTTTGCCTATGCTGTTCCATTTGCCAAGAATGCTCTTCCCTTCTCCTCCCCCTCTGGTTAATTTAACTCCTAGCCAGTCCTCAGATGTCAAAACAATTGTCATTTCAGTCCAATTCTCTAACTCTATATTCTCTCACTCCTACAGGCCTCTCCTGTGCCAATGCTTGTCATTGTCATAATTTTATATTTATTTGTCCCATTACATGATGAATGTCTGTTTCTCCCACTGGACCCTGAGCTCCTTGAGAACAAGATCATGACTGTTTCTACTCAGCAGTGTCTAGCACAGGGACAGAACTTTGGCAGTCACTAAATAAACATGTATTGAATGAAGAGTATGCAAAAACTCACTGGGGCACCAGGTCACACAGAACAGTGACGGCAGGAGAAGTATCTGGGTTGGGACTCTTCTCACCGCCACGTGGCTCTTCCCAATCACACTGCAGGGCTCTCCGTGCTTGTGGAAACAATACTCTTTAAAACTTATTTTTCCTTTCATTATCTTAAACATAATTGTAAAATAAAGAAATACAGAGATTTCTGGAAATGTATATTCACTGCATTTGGGTAAATTTAAATACCATAACTTTCTTGGTCTTTATTTTATTAGTCTTGCATTGACTAACTACAATATTTGAGCATGGTGCTAGGGGTGCGGAATGCAAAAATGAGTAACAGGTTCTCTCAACGTGGGCTTCAGCACCTCGGCACTCAGGTTCATTTGAGTACTTTCATCAGGACCTGCTGGAAACAGTTAAATAAGCCTGCTCTCTACTTTCAAAGAATTCACAATCAAAAAGGCAACTGATTGATTAGTTAACAAGTAAGATTAACACAGTCAGATGGGCTGTACTCAGGTGTGTAGAGCCTTCCGGCACAAGCTCTGAACAGGTTATTATCTGATTTTATTATCTATTCATGAATAATACAGTTTACTGTTCTTTCATAGATAAGCTACTTTTCCATCTTCATGATTAGGATGGCCTGTTCCTTTGTTCAAAGTCTGATAAGATACACTGCCTCAAATACTTAAATGTGTGTGTGTGTTTGTGTGTGTGTACATGTATGAATAAGTGCACTTAAACACACACATAATCTTCACTATTTACTACTAGATCCAATTATCTTTAGGAATCAAGAAGATGGGAGATTTCGGAGTTCCCGTTGTGGCTCAGTGGTTACCGAATCCAACTAGGAACCATGAGTTTTGCAGGTTCGATCCCTGGCCTCGCTCAGTGGGTTAAGGATCCGGCGTTGCCGTGAGCTGTGGTGTAGGTTGCAGACGCCACTCAGACCCCACACTGCTGTGGCTGTGGCGTAAGCTGGTGGCTACAGCTACGACTAGACCTCTAGCCTGGGAACCTCCATATGCCGCAAGTGTGGCCCTAGAAACGGCAAAAAAACAAAAAAAAGAAGATGGAGATTTTAATACTCTGAGGCATTGTTTTCCAAGTCTTTTATTCCCTAAATTTCTTTGGCTTAGAGAGGTCACAGTAATTCCTTTTTGTGTCAGTTGTTCTTGGTTTTATTTTTCCAATCAGTTTTCACTGCTTTTTGCTCTCTTCACATTTGCATTTCACTGCATAAAACTTTGCAATGTCCAGGTTGATCAGTAGTGGGCAGTGCCACAGGGCAGGGTGAGGATTACAAAAATATCAGTGAGTAGATCCATCCCTTTAATTCTCTTCACTAATTATTTATGTTATTAAAATCAATCGACTCTGAATTACTCAAGCTGAAGAACTATGACAGCATAAGAATCTAACTTGAAAGGTCCTGGGAGACGATCTTAGACAGGGCTGCTGCCGACTGCAATATGAACCCAGAAAACCTAGTTCTGTCCCAGGCCCGTGAGCTGTGGTTCCGCCCTCGCTCAAGGATGGAGAGGTCGCACTCCGACCAATCTCATGGTGAGTACATCTCTGCTGGTCTCGCGCTCCACTTCAAGACTAAACCAACTGACCACAACTGCTCAAAAATAAGTCTCTTTTCAAATTTTGCTTTTGGCCGCACCCACAGCATGCAGAAGTTCCCGGGTCGGGGATCGAACATGCACCGCAACCGTGACAACTCCAGATCCTTAACCCACTGGGCCACCAGGGAACTCCAAAATAAATCTCTTTTAACATAATCTCTTCTCAAACACCCTTCCCTTCCATTCCTTCAGTCAACTTTCCATTCCTTATACACCACCTGCCACAAAAGGAAAGTGTCTACGTAGATGGTGCCATTCTCATCCATTCCCAGCATCCTTGTTCGCCGGGCCCGCCCAGGACCCCCAGACCTCCGGTCATCCCTCTAGGACTGCTGCTCACCCTCCTCCCCACCCCCCCAGGTTCCTCCTGGTGGGAGCAGCCCCTGGGCACCCTTCCCAGCAGGCCCCTCATTCACCTAGTGTTGATCCTCTACCGGGCATCCACGAGGGCTGCCTCAGGGCTGGCCCATCACCACCTCTTCATTCCCCGCACAGCAGATGATGCTCCCGACACGCCTGAGCAGGGCAGGACTTGCAAACCCACAGAAGGATTCATACACTCTCGATTCTCCTCCACCTCCCTCCCTGCTCCTCCACCTCCCTCCCTGCTGCACTATTTTGGCCAACAGCCGTGGCTCCTACTTCACCAGAGAGGAGAGGCACCCGATGGGCATGCGTCCTCAGAGTCCATTCTCCTCCTCTGATTCCAGTCTGGTTGGAAACGCCACCCTCTCTGCTCCCAGACTAGATCCCTACCTGTGCTCTGGACCCAGTCCCTTCACACGCCTTCAAAGGAACATCAACAAAGGAACGATTATGCTGCAACCAAATCTTCAAACTTTCCCCTGCCATTGGCGCTTCCCCTCAGCATTAAACTTCATAGCCTTTCTGTGTTAAATCAAACAACATAAAACAAAAGATGTTTTCCTCCATCCCATGCCCCACTGCATTTCCCCTTGACATTGAAAGAACACTAGACTGTACTCTTTGAGGGCAGGGACTCTTGTCTTACTCTTTGTCACATTTCATTGCTCAGCAGGGATGGACACACAGTAGGTGCTCATTAAGGATGTGCTGAATGAATAAAGGAGTGAAGGGAATACATGGAAACATGCAGTGCAAAAGTCTCTGGATCTAATTCAAGAACACCAGCCTCTAGTCCCAGCCTCAACCTTTGATAGCTGTCCCTCCATTTCTGTTGGCTTTGATTGTGAAAAGAGAAAGTGCTGCCAAGACTCTCTCCAAAGCTCCCTCTGGTATCAGCCTCCTGTGACTCTAGCACCTTACAGCAGAAGGTGGTTCTAGGTCTTCACGAAAACCAGCTTAGAGGCCAGGGGACAGTGAGCATGAACCTCTCGTTCTGTATGTTCCACAGTAAAAAGGAACAAAAGAGAAGAGGCGTCAAAAGGCGCATACATCTCGATAGAGGCGAGGTAGGAGGTAAAACCCAGAGGGATGGAGGGAAGATCCTGGAGAGAGTGGAGATAAACAGAGAGCAAGAGCAGCAGGAGCTGTGAGAGTGATGTTGCCAGGTACGGGTACGGGGCAGCTCCACAGGAGGGGCTCGGGCAGCCTTTCCCTGCATGTGGACGGGAGGTTGGAAGGCTGTATGTAAGTAAAGCCAGAGACGGTGAGGTGCTGTCGAGGCTAAACACAGAAGTCAGGCCTTGGCAGTAGAAAACAGAATGCAAAGATCCTAATAAAAGGGAAGGGTGTTAGCGAAAAGGGAGTTCTGGCATCCATCCATGGGGGGCAAAGCTGCTGGTACCAGGGGCCTTATCTGGCGGCTCCAAAACCTCGCCTTCATCATTGCTTCTGACACAGACATGCATTCTCGACAGTATTAAACAAATACGTACTGAAAACAAATCACCAGCTTAATTAGAGTTTAGAGGTGTGCAAGAGACCGAGTAAGACAAAAACTAAGGCATGAGTTTAAAAGTGACTGAAAGAGGTAATCTTGCAAAATTACCCACAGTGACTTTACTTTTTTTTTTTTTTTTTTTTGTCTTTGTGCCTTTATGTAGATCTGCACACGCAGCATATGGAGGTTCCCAGGCTAGGGGTCTAACAGGAGCTGTAGCCGCCGGCCTTCGCCACAGCCACAGCAACGCAGCATCTGAGCCGCATCTGCAACCTACACCACAGCTCACGGCAACGCCGGATCCTTAACCCACTGTGCAAGGCCAGGGATCGAACCTGGAACCTCAAGGTTCTTAGTCGGATTCGTTAACCACTAAGTCACGAAGGGAACTCCAATTTTACTTTTCATACAAAAGACTAAGACACTATTATTTTAAGCCAGTAACTTAATTTTCTTCTTTATAATAGTCGTTATCAAGAATTTGGCTCAATCATTCAAAGTGTCACTGATTTCAAGTATCTGCCACTGATCTTAAAGAAAATAACAGGTCACTGCTGTACAGCAGAAACTGACAGAACATTATAAATCAATCATAATAAAAAAATTTTTAAAGAAAATAATGGCTTAACCTATCAAGTTTCAGGGAATACATTGCAGAGGAAATTAATTTAGCTCCTTTGGCCTGCACTTGCAATTTTCTTTATTACAGTTTTACTTTAATGTTGCATCCGCCTTTATTACACACTTGCAGATACCAGAAATAAAACGTGGAAGCATGCAAACACTGAGAATGTAAGCTGTATTGATGTGACATTTTTACAAACACTGCTTTAAAATTTAGCTTCATAATTACCTACAATTAATGGTTTATTGTTCTTCCTGTTTGAAGCTTAGGTTTTAAAAAGTTGAAGTTTTATGGCAGGTAGGCAATTAAGTAACGGACAACTAATGGAACTTCTCAAGAAACATAAATGCACCTGAGTAAAAATTACAGTTTAAAATTACGTGAATTAATAGGTACTTCAAAGTTCACCAGATACATTAAATGAAAATGAGAGATCAGCTCAAAATTTAAATATTTGCACTGATCTTTTTAACTCTGTATGATACTTGTGACCCATAACAAATAACAAATTCTCCTGACTTATTTCTATGTCTACTATGAAAGAATACAATGGTTCAAACATTGTAAGTTTTATTTTGTTTCATAGGAACTCCTAAGGAGTTTTTAAAAGCCTGCACTAATAATAATTTTATCCATAAAATTCCTTTATCAGATAAGTTAAATATCCACCTTGGAGTTATTCAACCTGCAGAGAATAAACATCCATGAAATTAGCACCAGTCCAAGTAAAAAAATGACTAAACTGTTATATATAGTGGCAAATGGGACCTAAACTTATTATGGTGATTAATCTGTAATGTATATGAATACTGAATCATTATGCTATATACCTGAAATGAATAGAATGTTACATGCCAATTACACCTCAATTTTTAAAATTAAAAAAATTACTAAATTGTAATTATTTGACTTCTAGAAAATTAAATATCATGTCAGTACTCATTAAAAATAATTATCTGGATGCTTTATACCTGTGAAAAAGAGAATCTGAGGGCAAGCTCCTCCAGGGCAGTTACACATGCTTATCACGCACTGCTGCACATACTATACCACACACAGAAAGGAAATAGTTAAGTAGTATCTAACTAGAGTTATAGCATTTTTTACCTTTTAAAATTTACTTTTATTGTGATTTATTTAAAGTAATTCGTGTTTTATTGCAAAAATCCACAATTATAGTAATATTGGAAGTGAAGTCACCAAGGCCCCACCCTTTGCTCACAGGTAGGTGATGTTAATTATTTCATATATATTTCTCCAAAACATTTTAATGCATGTACCTATGTGTATGTAAATGTGTACAAACACATCCTTTACAAAAATGGGATCATACTATACATAGTATTTTGCAATTTGTTTCACTCAATTTAAAATGCATGTTGGGACCGCCCGGCTAGCTCAGTCGGTAGAGCATGAGACTCTTAAAATGCATGTTGGACATTTTTCCAGGTCATTATCTAAAACTCCTCTTCTTTTTTTAAGGTGTATACACTATTTTTTTGTTCAGATATAACACAGTTTATTTGACCACTTCTATACTGATGAATATTAGGATTTTTTAATTCCAGTTTTTCCCCCTATTATAAATAGTGCTCAGTGAAATACTTTAGCACTTTTATAAACACTGTTGCAGAATTATTTCATGCCAGAGAACTTTCTGAGTCAAAGAATATAAATATTCAAAATGTTCAAACACATTTCTAAATTGCCCACCACAAGTTGCCTACCACTGTTACCAACATTCAATAAGAACGCCTATTCCCTCCTCAGATTCTCCAACACAAAAAGCATCAGTCTTTTTCCTTTGTCCGTTTGATACTATTTTAAACTTCATTGAGTATATTTTGCTATAATCATGAAGGAATTCTGCCATATATGAAAAGATGCTCAACATCGCTAATTATTAGTGAAATGTAAATCAAAACTAAATGAGGTACCACCTCACACTGGTCAGAATGGCCATTATCAAAAAGTCAGTAAATAACAAATGCTGGAGAGGGTGTGGAGAGAGGGGAACCCTCCCACACTGTCAGTGGGAATGTAAATTGGTGCATTTGGAAAACAATATGGAGGTTCCTCAAAAACCTAAAATAGAATTACCATATGATCCTGCAATCACACTCCTGCATATATAACTGTACAAAATTATAATTCAAAAAGATACAGGCACCCCGATATTCATAGTAGCACTATTCACAATAGCCGAGACATAGAAACAACCTAAATGTCAATCCACAGAGGAATGGATAAAGAAAAAGTGGTCTATATATACAAAAGAATACTACTCAGCCATAAAAAAGAATAATGCCATTTGCAGCAACAGGGAAGGCCTCAGAGATTATCACACTAAGCAAAGTAAGTCAGAAAGAGAAAGATAAATACTATATGATATCACTCATATCTGGAATTTAAAATATGACACCAACTAACCTATTTATGAAACAGAAACAGACTCACAGACATAGAGAACAGACTTGTGATTGACGAAGGGGTGTAGAAGGGTTGGAGTGGGAGTTTGGGGTTAGCAGATGTAAACTATTATATTAAGACAGAAAAACAACAAGGTCCTATTATATATAGCACAGGGAACTATATCCAATATCCTGTGATAAACCATAATGGAAAAGAGTATAAAAAGGATATAAATATATATACGTGTGTGTGTGTGTGTATATATAAAAACAGAATCACTTTCCTGTATAGCAGAAATTAACACAACATTGTACATCAATCATACTTCAATAAAAAAACTAAAAAAAAAATTAAATAAAGTACTTCTACCTATATAATTAGATAATATTAAATTTTAACACTCACCTGATTTGGGGTTACATACATTCTCAACAAAAGAAATATGCAATGAAAGAGACTTCCAAAGACATACATTTCATTATTAAATAAGTCAATATTATAAAAGTTTTGAAAACACAGTCAAATATAAAGAACAAACAGAAATTACATCATACTGTTTTTTATTCTACACATATATTTAATTCACATATATTCTTTTCCTTTAAATGTAATTATAATCTACTTTATATGCTGATTTACTAAAGATAAGGCATAAATCACCCCATACTCTTAAATAGTCTTTTAAGAATATGATTTTTAAAGCTCACATAATGTCTTCATTGATTTAACTATTACTGTTGCACATTTACTTTGGACTTTTCATTACTATAAGTTATGTAGAAAATTTTATTTGACTATACCTCTTGAGTATTCTGTGAGGTTGGAGATTCCTAAGAGTGGTTAGAACAAATTCTTTGTTTTAAAACGATGAACAATATCTTTGCACTATCAAGTCCTCAGGTATCTCTCATCTGTTAGATATAGCCTTATTTATTTATGTAGGTGACTTCACTTCCTTAGAATAAGACAGGCACCATGAATGAACTGAATTTTTATATTTATACATGTGTCCTTTCTTATTTTTTACAAAGTTGTTCATGACTTTGAATACCAGCATATTTGATTAAAAAATAAGTAATCACGGAAAGATTTTTACCATACTTTGCTCAGCGATCATCATGTCAAGGACAGAAAACTAGGGGTGAGACCATCTGAATAAACACTTACAAGGATTTGTCTTTATTATATTCACAGAAGTGGTCTTAGGCCACAAAAGAGCACTCAAAAACGTTCTCAACACATAAAGCAGCTAGGCCAAATAATCTGGTGGATTTGAATAACCAAAAGAATCTTACACATGTAGAAATTCTAAACAAGCTTCCAAAACCTTTTAGGTTAGAGAAGAAAATCAAAATGGAAATCATCAAATGTTTAAAAATGAACCATAAGAACACTACATAGTAAAAACCTCTGTGAATCTGGAAAAGTAGCACTTAGGAAAATTTTAGTCTTAACTGACTGTTTAGAAAATAAAAACAATAAACAAAAATGGCCTACAGAGTTCCCATTGTGGCTCAGTGGGTTACAAACGCTACCAGTATCCACGAGGATGCGGGTTTGACCCCTGGCCTCGCTCAGTGGGTTAAGGATCCAGAAATGCTATGAGCTGTGGTGTAGGCCAGCAGCTGTAGCTCTGATTCAGTCCATAGCCTGGGAATATCTATATGACACAAGTATGGTCCTAAAATGAAAAAAAAAAGTCTAAATTTTAAATGTGGTGGGGGGGCCAGAAAAAGGGAAAGAAGATAAACATAAAGAAAACAGCAGTTTGAGTTCCCTTTGTGGCTCAGCAGTTAATGAACCCGACTAGCATCCATGAGGATGCAGGCTCGATTCCTGGCCTCGCTCAGTGGGTTAAGGATCTGGTGTTACCATAAGCTGTGGTGTAGGCCAGCAGTTACAGCTCCGATTCGACCCCTAGCCTGGGAACTTCCATATGCTGCGGGTGCAGACCTAAAAAGACAAAATGACCAAAAAAAAAAAAAAAAAAGAGCAGTTAACAAAGATGTAAGAAGAGATAGATGAGTGAGAAAACTATTATTTTGTAAATTCAGATAATATGTAATCAATTTAATACAAATAAATTAGAAATAAACAAAACAGCCAATTTTCCAGGAAAATGTAAGTATTAATATAAGGCCAAGAAGAGAGAGTTATTGATATCCACATCCGAGAAAAAATTGAAAAAGTAGTCAAAGATCTAGCTTTTTAGAAGGTACCAAGCTCAGGTTATTTTAAGTAAATTAACCAAACTTTCCAAGAATAGGTAAATGTTACGTTATATAAACTATTCAGGAACTTAGGGAAAAAAATAGAAAGCCAGTCAGCTTATTTCATGAGTCTAGCACAAGCTTTCTCAAATTCAGGACAGAATCATTAATTAGGGGAAGGGAGGGGTTGTACCATGTACTGTATGGGTTAACATTAGCTCATACTCAAGGCAGACAATAATTAATACAAAGAGAAAACCACAGATCATTCATACTTATGAACAAAGATTCAAAAGGTCTAAATAAAATACTAGCCAATCAATTTATCAAAAACAGGTAGAATTTATTTCAGAAATACAGTGGTGGTCTTATAAGAGAAAATTCCATGAAGACAATTACCATATTAACAAAATAAAAGAGAAAAAATACATTATTGTATAAATTATTGCAGAGAAAAGATTTGATAAAATGCAAAATATATTCATGGTAAGACTCTTAACAAACCAGAAATAGAGGAAATTTTCCTTAACCTGAACAAAGGAATCTATGAAAAACCAATGGTAAATTTCTTATTTAACAACGAAAGGCTGGGAGAGTTCCCATTGTGGCTCAGTGGCAACGAATCTGGCTAGCATCCCTAGCCCCGCTCAGTGGGTTAAGGATTCAGCATTGCCATGGCAGGTCATAGACTCAGCTCGGATCTGGCATTGCTGTGGCTGTGCCATAGGCCAAGGCTACAGCTCCCATTCGACCCCTAGCCTGGGAACCTCCATACGCCATGGGTACGGTCCTGAAAAAGACAAAAAAAAAAAAAAAGACAAAAAAAAAAAAAGCTAGAAGCATCCCAACATTTTGGTGGCAAAGATATTTTGGACTCTGACTTGGAGTGAATTTTTATAATTATTTGGAATAAGTAGTTGCCACTGTGGTTCAATGGTAACTAATATGACTAGTATCCATGAGGATGCAGGTTCAATCCATAGCCCCACTCAGTGGGTTAAGGATTCGGCATTGCTGTAAGCTGCGGTATAGGTCACAAATGCGGCTCAGATCTGCATTGCTGTGGCTGTGGTATAGGCCAGCGGCTACAGCTCCAATTTGACCCCTAGCCTGGGAACCTCCATGTGCAATGGGTGCAGCCCTCAAAAGACGAAAAAAAAAAAAAAATACATACATATATATATATATATATATATATAATTTGGAATAATAAAATAACTGGAGACAAAAATGATTAAAAAGCAGAAGATATTCTGTTTTTAAAGCACTTCTTCCACATGCATGTAATGAAGTGCCCTTCAAAAGTGCAAAGGTATCGGACAGGTGAGATGGAGCCAACTAAAGGCTTTGCAGATGGCCTTTGCACTTCCCACTGTCTCAGCAGGTAAACAGCCGTGAGTCAGGAAGACCCTACTCCATTATGAGGTGGGACCATGAGCTCAGGGTATCCCAGACTGCTTTGAATGGAAAAGAGAAGGAAGTGGGGGCTGTACGAATGCTCTGATGTTAGTCTAGTCATTAACTGTTTTTTGTTTGTCTGTCTTTTTAGGGCCGTACCCATAGCATATGGAGGTTCATCAGGCTAGGGGTTGAATCGGAGCTACAGCTGCCGGCCGACACCACAGCCACAGCAATGTGGGATCTGAGCCAAGTATGTGACCTACACCACAGCTCACAGCAATGCAGGATCCTTAACCCACTGAGCGAGGCCAGGGATCGAACCCGCATCTTCATGGATGCCAATCGCATTCGTTAACCACTGAGCCACGAGGGAACTCCCCATTAACAGTTTATTGAGCACTTGGTACACAGAGATACCACTGGATACTCTAATCCAAAACTGAGGAAATTTTTTTCTGCTCAAGGAGTTACAGCCTAATGGGGGAGTCAGCACACAACCTGCGGTACCTCCAGATTACATAAGAACCACCAGAAACATGGTGCTGCAGGGGCACCAAGGAAGGAAGAGGGGGGACTGGAAGAGAGCCAAAAAGAACACCCATCCATCCATTCCAAAAAAAAAAAAAAAAAAAAAACACTTATGGAGTGTCTAACATAGCCAAGCAATGTGCTAAGTGTTGTGGATACACAGTGAAAAAAAGGACCAAAACTTCAGCCCTTCTGGTGCTAACAATAAACACAATACTTAAATATACAAGTAAAGTACAGGGCACAAGTGCTAAGGACAAAAATAAATAAACAAGAAAGGGGAATACAAGGGTCATGGCGGGGGCGGGGAACAGACAGATATTGGTGGAAAAGCCTCAGTGAGAGTATGGCATCTGAGTAAAGACCTGAAGGACGTGAAACTGAGTGCCTGTCGGCACAGCTCCGGGCCTGTGCAGGACCAGCAAGGAGACAGGGATGCTGAGCAGATGGAGACAGAATCTTTGGAGAAAAGGCTAGAGTAATGCGTGGCCAGATCACTATTGACTCGTGGACCACAGCGTGGATGTAAGCTCTGATTCTACATGAGCTGAATGATGTGTTGTGACTTGTACCACATCCTCCGGCTGCTGGAATAATCCAGGCTGGAGGTGACATGTGCTTGGACCAAGGAGAAAGCAGCAGAAAGTGGTAAAAAGTAGAGAGATGCGGGACATTCTTTGAAGGGGGAGCTGATGGGATTTTCTAGTGGACTGAATGCAAGACGCCAGAGGGAAAAGAGCTGTTGCGTAAGTTTGCTCAGGCCACCAAAACACAGACCATAGACGAGGAGGCGTAAACAGCAGAAAGTCCTTTCCTCACAGTTTCTGTGCGGGGAAGACTGAGATTGAGGTGCTTCTGCTTTCTCAGGATTCTTCCCCTTGTCTTGCACACACCGTCTTCTCCCTCCCTGTCTTCACGTGTTCTTTTTCTGTGTGTGTGTCTGAGCCCTTATCTCCTGTTCTTATAAGGACACCAGTCCTACCGGATTAGAGTCCACTCCAGTGACCTCATATCACCTTCATTCACTCTTTAAAGACCCTATCTCCAAATACAATCACATGCTGGGGCACTGGGGGGACGGGCGGAGGTTTTAAGACTTCAACTCATTAACTTTGGTTAGACACAACAGGTATCAAGGACAACTCCAAGGTTTCTGGCCTGAGCAGGTGGAAAGGTGGAGCGCCACCTGAGTCCACCACTGAACCATGTGGTAGGCTCCTGATGCATGGAGCTCTGGGCATTCCAAGTAAAAATCATTATGTAGAAAGATCAGCTAACACGTATTAGGGACTTACATGTAAGGAATCATGCTAGGTGTCCATTTCATCCTTACAACAGCACTATAATGTCAGGATTATCATCTCCATTTACAAATCGGGAAGCAGAGGCTTAGCAAGGTTACACCACACGCCCAAAGTCACACAGCTAGTAAGCGGAATAAAAGAGATTTGAAGCCCAGCACTCTGACTGCAGCAGGCATGCTCTTAACCACTGTCTACACATCCTGTACCACAGAAAGCCACAGGGAAGGCACAAAACCGTAAATATGATCAAAACTAACCTGCAGAAATTCCTACGACACCCAAGAGCTCATAAATTCAACTCTATGCTCTAGAAGTAAGCATTGATTCACAGGTGATTAAATCATTTGTCCAGTTCAAATTACCTAGAAGAGGCTTTCTTTACGATATTCTTTATTTTGTAATACTAAAAAAATGGAAACAGTCCCAATTAGAAAATTATTGAATAACCTGACAATAAAACATGACACAGAGCTACAGTGATTACACGGACAGGTATCTGTGCTACATTAAGCTTTTCTAATAGAAAGGAATAAAATTACATTTTAGAATAATCTTTTAAAGTATATGTATATGCAAAAATCTAGATGAACATACGCTAAAAAGTAGAGATACTAAGAAAGATGACAATTTTCACTTTCTCTTTTTAAACTTTTCTACTACATCTGACTTTGTAGTAAATACGCATTGTTTGTAAAGTCAGAAAAACGCTAACGCTATTGCCAGTCCAGAAGGACTTTTTTCAAAGCTATTTCTTTTACACTTTGCTGCTCAAACTCCTCCCCAGTTTGGGGGCTCTGAGGACAAGCTGGCGTCTGAGCCTTCTGGGGGTCGCTTCTCTCCAGTGGCTCTGACTGTACCCCAAGCAACTCTCGGGGGCAATTTGTCAATGGAAGGATTTTAGAGCTGTTACAGAGGATAACTTGTACTCACAGTTTAAATTCATTTAGACTCAGAAAATCAACTTTTCCTGGACCTCAACAAATGCAAGCATATTACTCAGGTGGTTTTGGTTTTGTTTTTTTTTTTTTTTTTTAGTAATATCACATCTGCCATTTATGTCAAAGTCATTTATGCGTGGATTATAAAATAAAGCTCCAATAATAATGTTTAAAAGAAGGAGGCAGAAAAGGACATGAAAGAGAAGCAAGGGAAACACTTAGGCGCAAGGCAATCAGAGTGGTCGTAGCATCATGCTTAACACTTATTTATTCACTCTAGCTGGACAGAGTGTTATTATTCAGCTCCCCATTCTCTGCATGTACCAGGCTATGCCCTACGAAGATTCAGGCAAGGAAGGCATTGCCCCTTAAGGACCACTGTCATTTTTAATACATGGGCTGTGACACTATCACAAACATTTTCCCTTTATTAAGTGGAGGCGCTCTAATGACCTGGACCTCCGCTGACAAGACTGCTCTTTTACAAGTTTTGTTCATTGTTGTGTTTTTTATTCTTTGCTTTTGAGGAGGTAGAGGGGAGGAATACGATAAAACGAGGAAGAAAAAAAGCACAGGAAGAAGACAGGTGGTGACAATGAAAGGAAGCAATAAAAACGCTGAAAAGGACACCTGAATTTGGGTTAAAAAAAGGTGCCTGAAAAAGAACGACTTGGAAGAATGGAAAGGCGGTGTGTGTGGCAGAGCCACATCTGGCCCAGGCAGGATGAGGAAGGTGGCGGGGGGAGGGGGAGACTCCACTGCCACAGGGAGCCCCAGGAGAGAAGGATGCGCCCCTCCTCCCCAGGGTGGGCTTCAGCAAAAGCTAAGGAACCTTCCACCTGGCCACCCTTTCCTCCTCTGCCACTCTGGCTGCAGGTAAGGCTTCCACAGTCTGATGCAGTAGAGCCCAACTTCTCTTAAAGACATAAAAAAGCGGCTCTCCCCCCGAATCGTCAGAGCCCCAGCTCTCACACACATGGACAGGAGGACCAGGCATCTCCCCGCAGACGCTCCTGTGAGATTCCTACCTGGGACTCCGCTGCTCCACTGGGCAAGGAGGCTTCGGTCTGGGCGCCTGGAGTTAGTATCTCATTTAGACTCAGAAAGGCAACTTTTCACACACCCATTTCTTTCATCCTGGGAATCCATGTGTTTCAACTCTTTGCCCTCACCTTTGCTTCTTTGAGAATCAGCAGATTCCATTTAACAAGCTTTTTATTGGACGGACGCACACTTCGCTTACCATCAGGGCTAAAGAGATAAGAACGGGTCTTGCTTTTAAGGGATTTACAATCCATGGGGAAACACAAGCAGAATCTCAGTAGCACAGGGCAGGTCTGTTTTTCAAACTTCTCTGCTGTGATCCTGAATAAACCCACGGTTTATGCCGCAACCCTGTGTACTCTTAAACACAAGTGTGAAAGAGCATTTTTCTCTTCCACTCCATTCTGCCCTGTTTTATCAAATTTTTTAAATGGAGTCACAAGTGAAGCCTAAGAAATAGACGGGATGGTGTGGGGGATGGGGGAGGGGCCCTCAGCCCAGCCAGGATTCGGAGAGGGCCTTGGGGAGAGGAAGTCTGGGCCAGGGGGTGGTCCAAGTGAGCCAAGCCGAGAAAGGAGGACAGCTGTCCAGGAGGACCAGACGCTGCGAACCAGGGAGGTGAAGAAAGTGGACCTCTGGCCCCGGATAGCAAATATTGTGACGCAGGGAGGAGGGAGAACAAGGTGCTGAGAGGACAGCGGCCAGGAGACCAAGGGGTCTTGAGTGTCAAGGTGGGGGACTATAGCTCGTAGGGCGGGGCCAGGGTTTGGCTGAAGGTTGTTTTTTACAGGGAATGACCTGATTTGCCTTTTCCAGAAATCACTCTGCCTCTATGACAAATTTAAGGAAGGCAAAAGTGGAAGAGAAAAGAAGAGTCAAGAAGCTACTTCCACAGTGAGATGGAGAAGTGATGGGGTTTTCCACATGCCCTGAGTGTGGCAGGGCATTGCGGTGATAACGTCAGCAGGCGACAGAGACAAATGTGAGAGCCAGGAGCACACGGGGGCAGTGACAATCATGAGCACGGACAGCAAAGCAGTGACAACAGCAGGCCGGGGACTGAGCCCTGCGCAGCTCTCCTCTCAGCAGTGGGGAAAGGCCGCGGAGGCCACAAAAGAGATGGAAAGCTGCAGCAGGTCAGAAGCAAACCGACCGAGCACAAGCGTGGAGCCTGCAGCGTGGAAGCGGCGGCCATGGGGCTTGCAGCAGCAGCCGCACCCACAGCCACCCCTCCCCAAACACTTCCTGTGGGCGGTACCAGGCCTGCAGGCTTTATCACCTCCACTGTACACTTTATCACATTGATCTTCCTAATAAAAGAAGGCATAACTATCCCATTTTATAACATAAGGCTTGAAGAGGTGAAGTAACCTGTCTGATGTCACTGGACTCGTTTGTAGCACATATTCGAACCCTCCACTGGCCTCATGCAAAGGCCTCATTTAAAAGGACTGAATTTTACAGCCTGGAACTTAGTTGAGGTCTTTGCGAGAGCAAACAGTTGTGGGGGGACACAGGAAGAGAGTCTGTGAAAAGAGAGAGTGTACTTCTCCTGCAATAAAACTGACAAGGAGGGAAACTAAACAGAGGGTGCCGCCCCTCAAAAGAGGTCTGATTTAGGTAGAACGAGGCAAACGTGCTCGCAGGCTGCAAGGAAAGCCAGTCCAGAGAAAGCCGCGGAAGACCAGCAGGGCCCAGCAGGACATGGGGACCAGGAGGTGGCAGCCCGGAGGCCGGGGGGGGGAGGGGGCGCTGCCCAGGTCCCCGGCACAGGGGAGTGACCCAGAGGCTCCCTGTCTCCCTGTCTTTCACTGCATCCTGTCTTATCTCCATGGTTACCCTCGTACCCGAGGGTACCCTGGGGTTTTGAATGCCACTGTCTCAAATACGGAATTTGGGGGTTAAACAGCATGAATCTTTTTCTTTGGCACTGAAGACCCTCGTGTTCCACCCGCCAACCGCAGGCTAGGTCCCCCCTCTGCTTTCTGTCGCCCTGCAGAACAGGAGCAACCGCTCCATTTCTTCTCCTTCTGTAAGTGTCCGGGAGCAAAGCATCCTCCTGAGGTTTTCTAAAATATGTCACTTTGCAGGGAAATAGATGGAGAAAAATACCTGAAACATCGCCCCAATGAAAACCGTCCCTGATAGTCCATGTAAAGGAAACAACAACCTGGGCTTCTGTACATTTGGAGGTTCCACAGCCCTTCCATCATTTCTGTCCCACGGAGGCCTAATCCATCTTTACCGATTTTACTTTCAAAATAACTAACTTTTGATGGCTTCACACAATTTTAACAATCTGTGGGCACTTATCTGATAGTTTTCTCATTTATCTACATGCTTATGATTGGTCTTATTTACTGGTGTGTGCCCAGCACAACAGACACTCACAAATATCTGTGGGCTGAAAGCACATTCTCTTCTTACATGGCTCCCTGGAGACCATATCTTTGGAGGGAATATACTGTAATCGCGGGAGCTGGCAAAGCTAAGTTCTAGATGATGCGCTCAAGCCCAGGAGTGAGCCCCAGTAAATCCAACCAACAGACTTTTCTAAAATATGCACTTAAAGGTAAAAATCCACAGGCCCAAGATTGACCTCTGTTTCCAAATCAAAAGAACTAGAAACTCTAGGAGACTAAACACTCGCAGTCTGAATCTATCTGAAATCCAACAGCTATTAGTCTACTGCCCTAATGGAGGCCGTGACCAGAGAGAGTGTGCGAGTGCCTTTCATCCGTGGTGCTGTCTACAGCCGGAACTGCATCTCCACCACTCACACAAGCACGCATGGGCCTGACGTGACGTTCAGGAAGCCAAACCATAAAGCACAGATTGACAGTGTCTCCATTCAGAAGAGACAAGATCGGATGAATCACACAACCTAAAGAGCCAGCTGTTCATAAGTTGTGCAAACTGAATAAAAGAGTCGGAGCTCATATCATCCGTCAAATACCTGTATACGTTGTCCTCACATTTCTGGATTCTTCTGCTCTAACATTTAGAGTGCTAGCTGTCTCCCTTCGTTTAGGCACAAGTACAGAAGCAGTAAGCTGAACATAAACCCGTCACCTTAAAGAACTCGTGCCTGGGGGAGGCGTGAACAAAGAGGAGAGGTGCAGGGAGAGGGCACCTCCTGTCCCCAGGAAGGCATTCATTCAGCTAGGAGGGATCTGAGCATCAGTCTCACTCAATGCTTCTAAATGCCACCTGTGCGCTATACGTGCAACAAAAACTGGCTTCTTACTTTCTGGTTTCATATAGAAACGTATTCTGACAATGGTCAATCAGAATCTGCTGGGGAAAAAAGCCAATATACTGTCTTCCAAAGTGCATTGCCATCTCCGAGGCTGTGGCTTCCCCCTTCTACTGGCCAGGCAAGTCTGACTGTAGGTAAAACATAAATGCTGGACAGGGAGAGCCTGAGGATGGCTAGGCTTCTTGTATTTCTTCCCAAATGCTTTCTTGCTTCCTAGAAAACCTCTTCTTCCCTCTCTTAGCAATCATCACTGAAGTGATCATTGAAAGGTGACCATAATTCTCAGTTCTAATTATTATTCTATAGCCCTTTAAAATGCATTAAAGGGCATTTTATGCCATGCAAAAATAGGGCATCTTGATTTAACATCCAAAAGCTTATAAAATCATCAACTTTTAAGAAAACAGATCTTAATATGATTAATTGCTTGTCCAGTATAATAAGCAAAGCGATGTTTTTGGCAAGAAATTGGTAATTCATTCCAGTTAAGTAATTAACAAAAACACATTTAGCAATGAGTTATTATAATTTTACATTATATAGGCAGTTATGCTTGCAAGTGGTACTAAAGATGATAAAGACAAGTAAATTTTGATGTGAAACATCAAATTACACATCAACTGCCACATTTCACACCAATTTTTCACAAAGTAATTTCTACGCCATCATTAGGAAAAACCATAACCTGCAATCCAAACGTAATGCAAGTACCACAGTCTCTGAAAGAGACTGAGTCTGTGACGTGGGTCTTTTACCTTTTGTTTGATCGGCACTGTCAGTGTCAATAAAAAAGGAAGCATCTTTCAAAATCAGCAGCAGTGAGAGGGAAACTGTAACATATGTGAGGAAAACATAGGCCTCCAATTTCTGGCTGGACATATAACTCGTAGTCATTGAAACACACAGTCAAGTTGTCACAGGTTTTGGTTGACGTTCCAGGTTTTCCCCAGCAGGTGCGTGTTTCATAGGAATATGTCAGCCGTCTACAGAAGGCCACATCCTGCAAATCTTGCACAGCCCAGAAGGGCAGGCAGGTATTTTAGGAAAGTAGTATCCTATTTCCTTGATTCACGCCATCGGCCCAGCAAATAACTAAATTTAAGGACCAGGACCGGTTCACCATAGAAGTGCCACGTGATTCCTGCCTTACGCTGAAGTCACTGAGCTCCACATCAGACCAGTCTCCCTAGAAAACAACCTCCCAGATTCTCAAGCCAACCCTCAGGTCTCAGCTCACCGATTCCATCTGCAATATAACAAATTCAGTTTGTGTCGTTCAATGCTGTGAAAAGCATTTCCACTGAAGTTTATGTAAAGGTTCCTTCTAGGAGCCTGGTACTGCCCTGCAGACAACCATCGGCCTGAAAGTAGACCATGGAAAAGTCACCTCACTTACCTTCTCACACAGGGGTCACGTGCCCCCGAGGGGACACTTCACAAGGTCTGGGGTGACATTTTCTCACTGTCATGGCTGGGGAAGGGGCTACTGGCACCTAGTAAGGAAGAACCAGGGATGTCGCTTAACATCCTATAACACAGACCCACACGACAAAGAATTATCCAGCCCAAAACGTCAGTGGTTGCTGAGTCTGGAAACCCTGAACTGTAAAGATAAGAGAAAGGGTTAGTACCTACACCTGGACAACACAGACACCCGTGCCTAATAAACAAAACGATGGATTCCAATCTCAGTCCTATTCCAACCTCTGACGTGCAAAGAGTAGGCAATGACGTACAGCCTTGCTCTGAAACAAGTAATGCTTAGCTTGCTGAAATAAATGTATTTACAACATCACATATCCATTTTCATAGTTAGTATTCACAGCCTTAAAAGGAAAGAGACTAAATGCCACCTGAAAAATCTCCCCAGAGAAATCCCCCTTCATTCTTTTAGGAAGGCCATTACACTTACATTTTCCATAAATTCCTGTAAAATGGTAAACACTTAACTAGGATGCTTGCTTGCTTTTCTTTCTATCTTTTTAAACAAGTTGGCGAAAACAAAGAGAACAAATAAACCACAGAGTTTATCAAACAGATACACATGGCACTCTGGGAGGCCTGAGAGCCACAGAGCCCCACCTCAGAGCCTCCCCTTGCAAACAGCATGTACTGAGAAGCCAGGCTTCACTTCACAGAGGAGTCGATGCCACAGGCTCATGTGGACAACACGGTCCCCAAGCTAAACACACACAAACAGTCCTGTCACCATACTCAGCTCGAAATTTCTCCTAAACAGCCAGACCTGGGCAGTGGCTTCTCGTAGGAAAAACCAATTAAGCTCCAGAATCAAAAAATAAAATAATTTTAGACTTCCATTAGGCACCTAAACTATTCCTAAAAGTTCAGGAAACATTTATTTTGCTGCTAAGATACGGCTGGGGGCTAGGGCATTTTATTTCCCAAGATGCCTGGAGTCATGTCAAGGCTACACTTGAATGCCTTTAAGGGCCAGCATCCACTGTCTTAGGCCCTGTTCCCATGTCCTCTACAGCAGGCAAGAGAAGGGGCTGTATCGAATGTTCTCTGTGAAAAGGAACCTATGAATGCATGAAGATGAGAGCCCCCATCCACGTGGAAAGTCACTTTGATGTTTAAACGAATGTTTCAAAGAGGAAGGAACTTTGAGCTTTCAGTGAAATGCAGGCTGCAACCACAGAAACCATGAGCACTATTTTATGATCTGAACTTTCCCATACACTCCTGATTTCAAATATTCTATCCTTTTGACCATGTATAACAACAAACCTCTCAGAAATTCAAATATCTCTACATCTACTCTCTGAGACTGTGTCCCCACACAATTCCATGAAAATTCTTTTAAAGTAGGGTGTGTGTTCTGATTTTTGGTTTCAGGAAAAAAAAATTTTTTTTACTCTTTTTTTAACTGTTGGGAACTAAAAAGGTAGATTCCTACAGCACATCCTACACTAAAAAAGCTCTGAGAGATTAAAGATTTAAAGGTAAAAAAAAATTAAAATAAATGTGAATATTTATGCAAATTCCAATACTTATAGAACCCAGGGTTGAGGAAGCACTCTCAAAACTAAAGACAGAAAGCATCGACAAAACATTTTATTACATTTTAGAAAAATTGCCATGGTCAACAATATAAACAAAAGTGAGCACAATAACAAACTAGCAGCGTGCTACAGCAAACTAGGGAACTACTGCAACAAATACAAAAGACAAAGCGTTAAGCAACTCAACATTTACAAAGCCCTTAAAAATCAAAAAGAAAAATAAGCAGAAAACATGAACACACAACCGGTTGAAAAATAAACATGAAAAAACTTCAGTCTTGCCAGTACTAACATATGCACAAACCAAGACAAAGAAAAGACATGTATTTTCTGCTAGTAAACTGGTATCAGTTCACAGCAGTGGTAACACACACTGAGGCTGAGGTTACGGGGAAACGGCGGCTTCCTCATTGCCCCTGGGCCTGGGAACAGGTAAAACTTTTATGGAGGCAATTTGATTGTAAAGTCATGTTTCCTTTGACTCAGCAATTCTGTTTCCAGGGCTTGCCCAAAAGAAACCATATGAGAAGTGTGCAAAGATGCGTTATATTAAAGGCATTACTTATAATTTTAAGAGCCGGGGGCTGTGCCTCTGCTGACCCGGCTGTCTTAGGGCTCCCCATGTCTTCCCACCCACAGTGTTACCACCTTGTTCAGGCCCCATCACTCTTCACTCAGACGACTGCAGTCGCTTCATACAGAGCATCTGCCCCTTGGTAGGTCAGCTCTCCCTCCACCTGGCTATCAGAATGAGATTTTAAAAACACAAATCAGGGAACCTCACACCCCTGGCCTAGGCCTTCAAGGGCCTTCCATGGACTGAGATCCAAATTCCTTGGCCCTTGCAGAGTGCTGCGGCTCTCCTGAGTGATGGTCACCTCGCCGGCCTCCTCTCCCCACCACAGGACACACTCTGAAGGTCCTGCAATGGCCTCCGTGCAGTCTTGTGCATGGGTTTCCACCCCTTGGGTGACCCACCCTCCTCCTGTGCGTTCTCCCAGGACCCTCTCCCCACCCTGGCTCCGGGCATGTCACAGCAGTTATCACTCCTCGGTACCTTGCAACTGTCCAGTCACGGCACTGACCGCACTGGGTGGGAATTAGGGGTTAACTGTGGGTCACTTGGTTTGCAGGCATCTCAGGTCATCTTCATCACCTCTCGACCCTCTCAGAGGACACAGACGTCTCTATGCCCTATGCCCACCAGCTCCCTCCCTTATTTGCAGCCTGAGACCCCGCGACCTTGGGCACAGGGGCCAATGCTGCCCCTTCTACAGACCACTCGTGTGGTTCTGGGGTCCTTATAAAAGGAGACATCCTGCACACCTTATCAGATGTGATTTTTCTTGTCTTGGTAAGAGAGATCCCACGTAGTTCCTTCTATTCTTTTTTCCAGGACAAACTGCCCCTCGTATCAAGAGAGCACATGATAACAGCACAGTTTTCACAAACTCAGAAGAGGATTTTAAAAAATAGTTCCTTCTTTCTAGCACTTTTGGTAATAATCAAGGATGAAATGCAACCTTACGTCCCTCACAGGGAAAGTGAATAAAAAAAGTATCCATCAACACAAGGCGGTACCGTAGGGCCGTGAGAGTGAGAAAGTCTTTACATGCACAGCTGACCGGGAAACATCAGGAAATAGGCTAAGACAGAAAGAGCAAAGTGATGGACGATGCTGTAACCAGCTGCACTGTGTCCACAAAGGGCAGCTTGTGCCCCGAACACTTCTGGGAGGGGGAACACACCTGTGGGAAGGAAAACTGGGTGTCGGGGCCAGGATCTTCTCTGTATAGTCTTACACTGTCCAGCCTCGGTTAATCTACTGCGTATTTCAGTGACAGCTCATTTAACTATGTAGGTAGGAAGGTCTGACAAAACTCTTCATATGGGAAGTGAAAAGGTAATTTTAATGTCCCCCTTCCCCTCAGAAATCCCCCTTACCCCTCCCGCTGCCCCTGAGCCAGGCTGTGGCAGATCCTTGCCGGATCATCTGAGTGAGGCTCCGGGGACAACGGTTGCCTCCTCTTCCCCATCCGCTCCGCTGTCTTTCTCAGTCCTTCCCCCAGGGCATTCTGGGGAGCAGCCACCACCAACCACTCCGCTGTCTAACCAAAGGAAGGGCATTCCAATCCTCAGGAGGCCTGGTGGAGCTAGGGTGCTTGCCTCCCAGGAAGTGGTGCTGAAATCAGCCTTGAAGGAGAAGCAAAACAATGAATGTGTACAGCCAAACGCCACTATCTACAAATTCTGGTTTTGTGGCCTGTATTACCATTAAAAGAATGAATGAATGAACCAAAGAAAATAGGAATGGAGGGACCAAAGAGAACAAGAAAAGGAAGACAAAAAAGAACTTTTACTGGTCCTTTGATTGGCATGGCCAGCATGACAGGACAACAGTGTGGGCTGACTCCCTCTTGGTTAGGACTGGGTCACAGACTTTATCTACAGCGACACCTTAAAGATGTATGCAAGGGAGAACTATGCCCTGGGCCCCTGTGAAGATCCCAGTGCCACCCAGGAACCACACTGTCCCCTTGGGACCCAGCATATGGCCATGGAGAGAAGGCCCTCTCCCAATGGAGAGAAAATTCAGAAACTCCAAACAAAATAATAATAACCATGAAACCTCGTACTTCTCGTCTTCATACAGATGTGAAGATTAAATAACTCTCAAATGCTAAATTTAATGACCAAGTTTTTATTTTTTATTTTATTTATTTTTTTGTCTTTTTGCCTTATCTAGGGCTGCTCCCATGGCATATGGAGGTTCCCAGGCTAGGGGTCTAACAGGAGCTGTAGCCGCCAGCCTTTGCCACAGCCACAGCAACGCAGGATCCGAGCTGCATCTGCAACCTACACCACAGCTCACGGCAATGCCGGATCCTTAACCCACTGAGCAAGGCCAGGGATTGAACCCGCAACCTCATGGTTCCTAGTCGAATTTGTTAACCACTGAGCCACAACGGGAACTCCAATGACCAAGTTCTTAAAAGAGACATCATTAATCCAATCTTATCCAAAACATAAGAGGGAAATATTCTTAAAATTCTTAAATGAGAAGAAAAAAAAATTCAGCCCTGTTGTCAGTGGAAATAATATCCATAAGTTGTTATTATACTAAAAAAGGAAGTCACTAACCTGATATAAAGACAGATTTTGAAAACTCAGTCCTTAAGACGCCACATATGTGTACAGCTGACACTACATAAACTAGAAGGATGATTATCAAATCCAGGCCTAAGGAATATATATATAAATTCACATTCAACTAAAACTTAAGTGAGAGCTTACTCTATGTCAGAACTAACTCTATGTCTTTACACCATATAAAATGCTGTCATATCCAATACATCACTGAATCCTTGAAATAACTGTCAGGTAGGTGTTCCTAGCCTCATTTTGCAAAGGAGAAAAACTGAACCTGAAGGACACTGGGGCTTGCCTGGGTGACTCACATAATAAGTATCCACAACAGCACTGCAACCTGGGCCCTTGGGTTCTGAGACCAATGCCTGTCCTCTGCAAATACTATTCATGAGGTTTTCTCTTATGTTCTTGAATGTCAACAAACAACCATTAAACTGCATTTTGATAGAACAGCAATATCTCCACCAAGTCATTCTATTCGCTGATACAGAGAGTCCGTATTTAATTTTTTTTTTATAGGAATGGAACTGTTATGTGATCTCTTCTAAGTAAGAGAAGCAAATGGGGAGGAGAGAGGAAAAAAAAGACTACAAAGAGATCAAAGAAGCAATAATAAACATCATTTAACGATGCCTCTTTTATGCCATGTGTCTTTTTCTAAATTCAAGTCAATTACATTTAGTCACTGGTTTTTGTGCTGATATATATGCCAGACACAGATCTAGATACAAACTGGGTCCCTACCCCCAAAAATCTCATAATCTAGCAGAAAAGCCAGACCTGCAAGTAAAAAACCTACTAAATAATTTCACGAGTGTTAGAGTAACACAATTAAATCACAATCCAGAGGAAGAAGGAAATGCACCTCCTGGGAAGGGGGCAGGAGCTGAGGTTGTGACATCTGACAGAAGAGTGGGAACTGGCCAGGGAACAGAATCTGGATACAAGCAGAAGCGTTATTGCAAAGATTTGGGCCCTAGCCTACTGCCTGCATTTTACAGAGGAAAAGTTCAGAGTGGCATCTAAGAACATGGGGTAATCAAATGTGCACAGCAGGTCAGAAAAAAGGAGACAAAGGTGGCTTCAAGGTTTCTTGCTTGGGTCATTAAAAAAAATGACATAGCAACTCTTGGAGGAGAAGTAGACAGAAGGAGAAAATCATGAATAACATCTGGGACATGCTGGATTTCAGGGGCCTGTAGGAGAGTTCCAGGAGGCAGAAGAAACAAGCTGACTCGAGCTTAGAAGCAATGGTGGGGTTCACAGATCTGAGAACAGTGCCTCACGGAGCTCACAAAAGTGTCACCTGTTGACTACTCTTGGTTGAATTTCTTTTCTTTTCTTTTTTGTCTTTTAGGGCTGCACCAGTAGCATATGGAGGTTCCCAGGCTAGGTGTCAAACCAGAGCTGTAGCTGCCAGCCTACACCACAACCACAGCAATATGGGATCTGGCCGCATCTGCAACCTACACCACAGCTCACAGCAACACCAGATCCTTAACCTACTGAGTGAGGCCAGGGATTGAACCCACGTCCTCATGGATACTAGTCAGGTTCGTTAACCACTGAGCCACAATGGGAACTCCTTCTTGGCTGAATTTCTTACAAATGAGCAGAGGCTGAAGAAGGCTGAATCAAAAGAAAAAATCCTGGCTTGTGGTGAAAGCCCTAGGAGTCTAAAAAAACAGTGCACTACGGTTCTCTTATTTATAGCAGTTCTGATCAAAACAAAGAGAGATGATCAGCAAAGGTCCTATTCATACGTTTGTGGGACTATAGATGCACAGAGAGAATAAACAACAATTAGGAGACTTTCAAACACAGCTGTTCACAGCACTGGCTCTTCCTGCAGCAGCGGGGGGAGGGCCGCTGTTCCCTCGCAGCTACCGGCATGGATGCACTTGGAGGGCTCCTGCAAATTCGTGTTCTTTTCTAGCCCGTATTCAAATGAGGGCAACAAAAACAGGAATCCATGAGGTTACTTACTTCCTCAAGTTAAAAGGAGGGGTAACCAAAAGCATACACTAACCCCTATTATATTACAGACTAAAGGAACAGGAAATAAACTAGGGGTGCTGACCTCAGAAGAGCCTTTTCCATGGTTTGCAAGAGAAGACACCCCAGGCACGTTCTGGCTGGGAGAACACAACGCTAACCCAAGGGTCACATGATTCCTCTGGGTCCTTGGGCAAACCACCGGCATCTGTAGAGAAAAGACTGTCTCCTGAAAGCCCATGCTGGCAACACCAGGCCTCCCCTGGAGAGTCTGGGAGAGGTGCAGACGTACAGCCCAGCCCGAGGTTCCTTGCAGGCCTCACAAAGAAGCTGGAACCTGCAGCCGCCGGCCCCTCGCTCAGTTTGAACTTGAGCAGGGAGCATCTCCTTGCACTTAAGAAGCTCCCCTGTTAGGAGGGAGAGTGCGCTGTCCTCCCTTCAGGTTTTGGGAGGACCTGGGGGGTGGGAATTCCTTCTGCCCAGGACAGGAGATGAGGAAGGAGGAAAGGTTTGCTGTCCCTGGTCACAAAAACACCATAGCAGCGGCTACAAGAACAAGACGAAATGTGGGCAGACGTTTCAGTGCTCATAGGAGTCAGAAGGACAAGAACCCATGGCTGCTGCTCAATGGGGTGAAATTTGGGAGCCCTTTCGAAAGTTAGGAAGGACTCACTTGGAGTCTGAACCACCGTGTTTGATGACTTTACCAAGCTGCTCTAATTCCTGCCTGTCTTCTCAGGAGCCTTTCCTGGATTTGGAAACATGTTCTCTTAATGAACAGAAAACCGTGATTTTCAGGAACCTACACATCTCAATCCCGGATCCATCTGGACAAAGGGCAGGTCTCCCCTGGTCGTCCATTACCTCCAGCTCTCCTGGCCTCTGATCCTCAGCATTTAAACATGCTCAAGCCTTGCCCATCTTTTGCCTTTAAACCTGTCCTCAAAATCTCCAGCCTCTCCAGTAACAACCCTCCCCAAATCATTCACCACTAACCCTGAGAAATTTTCTAAACTCCAGCCTCTGCTTTTTCACCTCCTACCTACCCCCTCTCAAGCTGTCCCTCGTTGAAATGGATTCTTGCCAAGGTTACCCAGAACTGCCATGATCTCAGATGCAATGGGTGATTCTGTGCCCTGTCTTATTTGATAACCATGAAGATGGCATCACCCACTATCTACTGAGCACTTCTTATAAGCCAGCATGACCCTCCATGCTGTGTGGACCTTATCAAGTCTTCACAACCAGCTGATGAAGCAGGTGTTACACACTGCCTGTCTCCGTGTTTTCTCCTTCCTCCTCTGGTCTCCATGTGGAGCTGCTCTTCTCTGGGTCCCCTTAAATACTGACGTCCCCCAGTTCCATCCTCGGCTCCTCATCCCCAGGGTGCTCTCATCCAGTTCCCGGCCTCGATTATTATGCACGGGAATCAAAATCTGTCCCTCCAGCCAAGCTACTGACTGGTCTCTCCAACTGGTCCACTGTCACCTTCACAGACACTTCCGTTCTGTGGCGTGTCCATGGGGACCTTGGCTCCCCTGCCATCTATGAATCAGGTGCTCTTCCTTGTGCTCTCCAAGCGTCCTTCACAACCTCTCTCCTTACCCTGACCACTCTGTGTCACAGTGACGGGATCCATCTGCCTATGCTGATGCCTAGCACTGTCCCCCAGTGCCCAGCACTGGGCTAAGCATGAAGGAAGCAGTCACTCAGCAATTATGAAATTAACTAACATGGAGTCACAGAGGCTTTGGCCTGGCATATAACCTTCCTGGACCTCAAGCATCCTCACCCGGAAAATGACAGCAGTGAATCAGGGGCACAGACAAGCCTTATATCCTGCAAGCTGCCTTTGGAAAAGAGTCCGTAATCAAATGAGCTGAGGGAGCTGTATGTTCTCCTCTTGGCATTAGAGAGCAGAGTTGACAGCTCTGACAATCTTTTATTGTGGTTTAAATAAGGGTCTCCCAAATTGTCTAACCATAGAATCTTTTGCTGGAGTATCTCAGACCCTCCAGAGTGAGCAGTGTTCCATGGGGTATATGCTTCAGCAAATACTAGGCCAGTGAGTCTCCATTTTGCCTCCAGAGGACATTTGGCAGGGTTTGGAGACATTCTTAGTTGGGGAGGGGGAGAGGGGAGGAGAGTTGCTGCTTATATCTAGGGGGTAGAGACCAGAGATGCTACTCAAAACCCTATAATATACAGAGCGCCCACACACACGGAATTATGGGCCCCAAATGTTAATGGTACCTGGGCTGAGAACCTTGACCTAGACTGATTTTTATTATGGAGGTCCCTTCTTCCAGCAATAAAGCTGCTGATGGGAGTTCCTGTCGTGGCTCAGTGGAAACTAACCCGACTAGTATCCATTACGATGTGGGTTCAATCCCTGGCCTCGCTCAGTGAGTTAAGGATCCAGTGTTGCCAGAGATGTGGTGCAGGACGCCCCATTTAGAACAGAGACCCAGCAAAGAAGCATTCCTTTTAAACTGACAAATAGGGTTTGATCAAAATGTTCACTAGCCATTCTTGGGTATTTCTGTTTTTATCTTCAGCTGTTTATTTCATATGTTTATTTTTAAATTTTGCATTTTTGTCAGTATTTTATTTGCACTATACTAGTAGCTTTACATGATGGGGCAGTAATTGGAAAAATTCACTTTGGTCACTTACTGTAACAAATAAAGCAAAATTAAAGGGAAATGTGATAGCTGACAATCTGTTGTACCACCAAATGTCTTACCAACATTCTGTGAAGACTCTACCTTTTCCTTTCTGAAAGAATACCTTTAAAGTAGTGCTAAAAGGGATGATGACTTAAACATTTCATTTGAGCTAAAAAAAAAAAAAAATCTGTGTCTACATTTCATTTGCTTCAGGAAAGAAGGAAAAGAAAACCAAATGGCTTTCTCAAGTTCACTGGGAACTGGAAGTTCCCATCGTGGCTTAGCAGAAACAAATCTGACTAGGAACCATGAGGTTGCAGGTTCGATCCCTGGTCTTGCTCAGTGGGTTAAGGATCCGGCGTTGCCGTGAGCTGTGGTGTAGGTTGCAGACGCAGCTTGGATCCCATGTTGCTGTGGCTGTGGTGTAGGCCGGCGGCTACAGCTCCTGTTAGACCCCTAGCCTGGGAACCTCCACATGCCACGGGCAAGGCCCTAAAACGACAAAAAACAAAATAAACAAACAAACAAATAAATAAATAAATAACTTGAATTGGTTAAGATAAGTATGTTTACCAAAAGGATTTTGGAATTTTAAGTTCCAAAAAAAGTTGGACATGCTGATTAACCACAATCACCTAGGTCATTCAGATGGAAGGAAGGAAGGAAGGGAGGAAGGGAGGAAGGGAGGAAGGGAGGAAGGGAGGAAGGGAGGAAGGAAAGAAAGAAAGAAAAGAAAGAAAGAAAGGAAGAAAGAGAAAGAAAGGCTTATATTCTATAGATATAAATTCCATACACATGAAATATAGCTGAACAGAATCTGAAATTCTGACCTATGGGTGCTTCTGACACCTAGCATCATTGTTCCCCAGTCCTGACTTACACTGAGCAATGCTGCTAAACCACACTCCACCCCAGTGCTGGAAACACCAGCGGCACCTACAGAGCCAAGGGGGAATCTCTTGTCCTCCAGGTTCATGCCAGTGATTCACTGGCACAATCAGAAGTTGACCAGGTTGTGGAAAAGTTAACTTGTTTACACAGCTGACAGTTCCAAAGCCTGGAATGCTAAAAGCTAGGCTTCTACTTTAGATCTCACTCTTTTTGTTGAAGATATTAAATGACTTGAGAGCATTTTGTATTTATTTAAATACAAGGAAGAAAATTTATCCTGACAGGTCCAACTGGAAGTGATTAAAAGAGGTCCTAAAGAATCTGGTTTTTGGTGCTTTCTAAGTAAGCCACAAAAGCCAAGGCTAATACCCAGGAGACTTTCTTGTAACTCCATTATTCTACTTAATTTAAAGGTTTAGATGACTCAAATAGTACAGGTCTATACTCCATAATCTTCACCTAACAGCCTCTCTGTTCATTCATTCTGCGAACGTTTCTTGAGAACTTGACTATGTGCCAGGCACCATGCCTAGCGTTAGGAGCACACATGTGAATAAAAACACAGATATTCTCTGCACTAGAGGGTCCTCGGATCAGTGAGCAAGACTGTCCTCAATCAAATAACGGAATACACATATAAACGTGTGCATCAAACACTACTGATTTTTTAGAAGTTAGATAAACTCTAGGAAATTTGAATCTTACAGCAACTGTTAGGGTTATCCCAGCTTTATCTTATTCACTGCCATGCAAGGGAATCTTATTTTATTAAAATAAGATATTAGACTTTAAAATTTTATTACATTAACTTGGGAAAATCAACTTGATCCATATATGCTTATAGACTCCAGAGGCTTTAGGAAGGTACAACATTAAGAAAAGCAAATGCTGCCATATCAAATATATAAGCAATAAAGAGTATAGCCATTCATATATTTCAATGAAAAAGATTCATCAAGGAAGCTTACAAGTTCTATGTTAAATTAAACAGCTACAGGAGTTCCTGTCGTGGTGCAGCAGAAATGAATTCAACTGGGAACCATGATGTTGTGAGTTCAATCCCTGGCATCACTCAGTGGGTTAAGGATCAGGCATTACCGTCAGCTGTGCTGTAGGTTGCAGACATGGCTCAGATCCGGCATTGCTGTGGCTCTGGCATAGGCCGGCAGCATCAGCTCCAATTAGACCCCTAGCCTGGGTTCAACCTCCATATGCTGCAGGTGTGGCCCTACAAAAGACAAAAGAAAAAATGAAAATAAACAGCTACAGTTTGAAAGTTAATAGCAGCCTATAAAAACCCAAGTCAAATGGTAAGTGCCATTAGTGAAAACACAGAGTAGGAAACTCCAAAAGTTCCATTCTTCCACAGAAAATAAACTGGAAAAACTGTCTAAATCAACTGTTTTGGAACTGTGGGAACAACCAACGATTGCAAAAACCAGGGGAACACTTAATCAATTAAAAAAAAAAAAGCTGTCTCTCAGGAGGAACAGCCAGCTTTGTGGTATTATAACTTGCCCTGGTCCTCTCCTCTACTCCCCAGTCCAGTAGGGGGGTCTTGAAGACAAAACCCCACATTTCCAGTACAGATACCCGTTACCAAAAGAAACAGAGCTTATTCTGAAAGAACTGTGGTTGTTTGTTTTGATCCAGTTGTTTGGCTCAGCTCAAAGGGCTTGGCTTAATCTCTCCTAACTTGAAACTCCACCAGTGTTGAAGTGGTTACTCCAGGGCTTTTGTCAAAAACACTTAAATGCAAATATATCTGTTGCTGTTGCTGGACTTGAGGCAAATAATAAACCAACCAAAAAGTTTGGGAAGAAAGGGTGGGAATGAGCTGCTTTGGCAAATAAAGACTTTGAAAAGATCAGACATGGTCCTGGGAATCTAGACAGCTACAGCTAAGTACATGCTCAGGAAAGTCCCCAGAGAGCCCGAAACTCTTACCTCTGACTTACTTTCACGTTCCATGCAAGCAGGAAGTAAAGGCTAAGACAGAGTTGCAAATATCTGTCCAATCACTAGCGGACCATCAAGGTAACAAAACAGAGAAGTCAATAGCCACACATGACAAAGAATACAGACTCCAAGAAATTAGTACAGAAAAGTCACTGAACAAGCAATAGCAAGCACAACAAGCAGCAACAAACCCTGGGGAGTAAAACATTATTTCCAGAATTGCCACATTATAGTATTTAAAATGTCTAGTCTTCAACAATAAAAAAATTACACAGCATACAAAGAAACAAGAAAGTATGGCCCATATACAGGAAGGAAAAAGCAATTAACAGAACTTGTCCCTGAGAAGGCCTCACATTGGACTTTCTAGATGAAGACTTTAAATCAATTATTTTAAGTATGCTCAAAGGGCTAAAATGAACCATGTACAAAGAACTAGAGTAAATCATGAGAATGGTAGCTCATTAAATAGATATTATCAATAAATAGATGGAAATGATTTTTTTCTAAAGGAGCCAAATAGACATTCTGGATCTCAAAAGCACTATCTCTGAAATGAAATTTCCACTAGAAGGGCTCTAGCAGATTTGAGCAGGCAGAAGAAAGAATCAGCAAACTTGAATATAGGTCAATTGATATGACCCAGTCTGAAGAGCAGATGGAAAAAAGAATGAAGAAAATGAACAGAGACTAAGAGAACTCTGGGACACCATCAGTCATACAACACGTACATAATGAGAATCCTAGAAAAAAAAGAAAGAGAGGGGGAGAGAGGGATAGTTAAAGAAATAATGGCTGAAAACTCCCCAGATCTGATGAAAAGTAAGAAGTGATATTTACTCAAAAGCAAAACCAACATAAATGGTTGTATGAGGCAACTGAACCAAGCCCTATAACACTGTTTCTGACACAGGAAGAGCAAGAGTTAAATAGAAGAGAATTCCCCGTACATGAAAGTCCAGTGAGAGGTGAGTGGTGTAGTCGATTTAACAGCATTTGATGCTAAGGATCCTACAGACAGTACGAGGAAGCAGTGGAAAGAAATCTGGCCTCCATCCACGCAGCCCAGCCTCTCTCACCAGCCTTCAGGCCCCTTCTTTCTCCCTTCCTTCCTTCCTGTCCTTTCATAGCTGTGAGGTGCCTAGTCCATGGGCTTCCCCACTCCTCACAGCCAGACTGTCCCATGCCTCCTGCAGACCTCCTCCCACAACTACCAAATCCCTGGGGTCAGAGGCAGCCACTGTTATGGAATGAGGATTGTCTACTTCCTTTGAAAAGTGAGTCTGATCCCACGACCAGCAGAGAAGTCCAACGTGAACCACATTTCAATCACTGGTTGGAGGAGAGGGTAGGTGGTGAGCTTATTTTGAGCACTTAAAATACTTTATATTATACTTTGTGAACTTTTAAATTTACTCTTAGAAAGAGGTTGTTATATTTTAAATATTTACTATGAGAGGAGTACTCTTCTAATTTTACAGCAGGTGTCAACAGGGAAATCTGGGTTCCACATTCACATTTTGCCTCCAGAAGATTTTTGTTTGTCCAAAGCATTAATGGATGCCTTGATGGGGGAGGGATGAGGAAGAGACTGGCTTCTGTTAAACCCTGTACTTTACTCCTTTTTGAGGTAGCATACTTAGCTGTCTTAGATTATTTTTCTCTAAAACACAATATCTTCATTTTAATTATTATGGGCTAAGAAAAGATTCTGTGCCTATTCCAAGATGGAATGTTTCATTTGCCTGTTGCCAATTATGATTTTTTCTACTGACAGAAACATACCTGCAGGATGTATTTATCTTAAACTGAAGTATAGTTGATTTACAATATTATGTTAGTTCAGATGTACAACAGAGTGATTCACTTATACATAATTTTTTCAGATGTTTTTCCCTTATAGGTTATTACAAGATACTGAATATAGTTCCCTGTGTGACACATTAAATCCTTGTTGGTTATCTATTTTATATAGAAGGCTACATATCTGTAATCCCATACACCTAATTTATTCCTCCCCCCTTTCCACTTTGGCAACCATAAGTTTGTTTTCTATACCTGTGAATCTGTTTATGCTTTGTAAATAAATTTATTTGTGTATTTTTTTTTTAGATTCCACATGTAAGTATTTGCCTCTGTCTGACTTACTTCACTCAGTATGTTAATCTCTTGAATAAATCCAGTTGGATTCATCCCAGGGTTGCAAGGATGGTTCAATATACGCAAATCAATCAATGTCATACATCATAGCAACAAAAAGTAAGGCAAAAACCACATGATCATCTCAGCAGATGCAGAAAAAGCATTTGATAAAGTTCAACATTCATTCATGATAAAAACTCTCACCAAAGTGGGTACAGAGTGAATATATTTCAACAAATAAAAGCTTTTTGTGACAAAAATCACAGCCAATATAATACTCAGCAGTAAAAAGGTAAAAGCCTTTCCACTAAATTCTGGAATGAGAAAAGGATACCCTCTCTCATTACTTCTATTCAACATAGTATTGGGAGTCTTAGCTACAGCAATCATACAAGAAAAAGAAATAAAAGGAATTCAAGTTGGGAAAAGGTAAGACTGTCATTATAGGCCAACATGACACTCTATACAGAAAATCCTAAAGATTCCACACAAAAACAATTGCAACTAATGAATGAATCAAGCAAGGTAGCAGGATACAAATATACAGAAGTGCGTTGCATTTCTTTACACTAACAATGAAATATCATAAAGAGAAAGTTAAAAATATCCCATCTAAAATCATGTCCAAAAAAACAGTAACTACCTAGGAAGGAATAAACCTAACCAAGGAGGTGAAAGACTATTATGCTGAGAACTATAAAATGTTGATAAAGGAAACTGAAGAGGATTCAAAGAAATAGAAAGATATCCCATATTCTTGGATTAGAATAATCTATTTAAATTGTTAAAATGGCCATACTTCCCAAAGCAATGTACAGATTTAATGTTTCCTACCAGATTACTCATGACATTTCTGTACAGAACTAGAAAAAATAATCCTAAAATTTATATGAAACTGCAAAAGAACCAGAACTGCCAAAACAATCCTGAGGGAAAAGAACAAAGCAGGAGGCATAACTCTCCCAGACTTCAGACAACACTACCAAGCTACAGTAATCAAAACAGAGTGGTACAGGCACAAAAACAGACATATGGATCAATGAAACAGAACATAAAGCCCTGAAATAAGTTCACACACCTATGGTCAATTAATCTTCTACAAGGCTGGCAAAATTATACAACGGAGAAAAGACAGACTTGTCAGCAAATGGTGCTGGGAAAGCCTCACGTAGACCAGTGAGGTTAGAACACTCCCTCACACTATAGACAAAAAATAGAACAATCTCTTAAAGAAAAGAGGGGACCCAAATAAAAAAAAAAAGAAAAAAGAAATGAAAGAGGAGAAATAACAACGAATACTATAGAAATACATAAAAAAGAAAAAATACTATGAACAATTATATGTCAACAGATTTGACAACCTAGAAGAAACAGACAAATTTCTAGAAAATATAGCCTATCGAAACCAAGTCAAGAGGAAACAGATAATCCGAACAGACCAATCAGTAGAAGTGAAATAGAATCCGTAATTAAAAAAAAAAAAAAAAAAACCAACTCCCTGCCTACAAAAGTTCAGGACCAAAGGGCTTCACAGGTAAATTCTACCAAACTTAGAAAGAAGAACTTACACTAATACTTCTCAAACTCTTCCAAAAGACTGAAGAGAAAGGAACACTCAAAAGTTACTCTCTGAAGCCAACATCACTCTGATACCAAAAACCAGATAAAGACACTACAAAAAAAAGTTACAGACCAATATCTTTTATGAACACATAGATGCAAAAATCTTCAACATATTACCAAACCAAATCCAACAACACATGAAAAGAATCCTACTCCATGATCAAGTAGGATATACTTTAATAGCACCTAATACCATAGTTTCTAAGCCCTCTATTAAACACATTATACTATTATCATATACATACATGTGAGGATTAATTCCCTGAATGTGGTCTCATTCATAGCTATATTTGGTGGAATTATGAGATTTCAGGAATGATTTCTTTTGACAAAGAAACTAACATTTTACAGGAATTACGAGACACAATGCATTACCAAAGCAAGTTCCATCTAGTGAGAAAAGCATGAAGAGGTTTCAAATTTAAAGTTACCTTTTTTATTTACTTATCTATTTATCTATCTACTTATTTATTTATTTATTTATGTTGCTTTTCAGGGCCACAACCACGACATACGGAGGTAACCAGGCTACAGGCCCAATCAGAGCTACAGCTGATGGCCAATGCCACAGCCACAGCAATGCCGGATCCTTAACCCACTGAGTGAGGCCAGGGATCAAACCCACAACCTCATGGTTCCTAGTCGGATTCGTTTCTGCTGTGCCATGAAAGGAACTCCTAAAGTTACCATTTTTAGATGATTAAAATATTTCACAACTATTTTAAAATTTTGAGGGGGGTTATATGCTTAAAATGGGATTTGACTTAGTGTTTCTATTATAAACTCTAAATCGCAGTGCTGAACTCTGAACACTAAAATTCTGTCTGATTAAGTTTCAACATAACAGAAACTACAGAGCCAAATTCTTCTAGCAGTTAGAATCCTGTTTCACAGGAATTAATTTTAAAATTTCATTGCAGCACGATTCACAACAGCCAAGACATGGAAACAGCCTAAATATCCATCAACAGATGAATGGATTAAGATGCGGTATATATACACAATGGAATACTACTCAGCCATTAAAAAAGAACAAAATAATGCCATTTGTAGCAACATGGGTGCAACTAGAGACTCCTATACTAAATGAAATAAGTCAGCAAGAGAAAGACAAATACCATATGATATCACATATCTAATCTAATCTCTGGTACAAACGAACCTTTCCACAGAAAAGAAAATCATGGACATGGAGAACAGACTTGTGGTTGCCAAGGGGGAGGGAGTGGGATAGACTGGGAGTCTGGGGTTAACAACTGCAAACTACTACATTTGCAGTGGATAAACAATGACATCCTGCTGTAGAGCAGAAAGAACTATATCTAGTCACTCGTGAAGGAACATGATGGAAGATAATGTGAGAATAAGAACGTATATATGTGCGCGCGCGCGTGTGTGTGTGTGTGTGTGTGTGTGTGTGTGTGTGAGACAGAGAGAGAGAGAGAGAGAGAGGGAGAGAGAGAGAGGGAGAGGGAGAGAGGGAGAGACTGGGTCACTCTGCTGTACAGTAGAAAACTGACAGAATACTGTTAACCAACTATAAAGGAAAAAATAAAAAAATAAAATTTCATAACTATTAAAAAGTACAAATTTTCCTCCACCCTGCCAAGGATTAAAACTAGCTTCTGTTGTATTACATTCTTTTTAAATAGTTGTATGCATCCATCTGCCTCTCTCTCTTTCTCCCTGTCCTGCTAAAAATATGTTTAACTTAACCGACCTACTAAAATCAAGGCATCTTCAAATTTCTTTTCCCCACAATTACCAGTTTCTTGGATGAGATCCTTCCACAAAGGTATCTTAATAGTTTGCATCCTTAATTAAACAGATACTATTTCTTTTTTGTGTGTGTCTTTTTAGGGCTGCGCCTGCGGCATATGGAGGTTCCCAGGCTAGGGGTCGAATCACTGGCCTATGCCACGGCCACAGCAATGCAGGATCTGAGCCGCGTCTACGACCTACACCACAGCTCACAGCAACGCTGGATCCTTGACCCACCGAGTGAATTCAGGGATCGAACCCGAGTCCTCACGGATACTAGTCAGGATCGTTACCACTGAGCCACAACAGGAACTCCAAGGGACACTTTCTATTTGGACCCGTGGTAATCAAATTCTTTCTTCATGACCGCTGAATTAATAGAAAAGGGGCCGTAGTAAAGATCATGCTAAAATGATCTGCACTTGTCTTTAGAAAATATTCTTACGCTTGTATATATAAATGAACAGTGATGTTCTAGCTATTTAGAACCCTGTTCTTTCAAAGTTAGCCATACTGCTACTTCACATTTTTCTAAAACATGGGCGGCAGTGCATCTCTTGCTTTTCTCACCCACATCTTCACCTTGCCTTTGAAGAAGTCTGAAAGCACAGTGAAATAGGATCTCCTCTTAGGGAAATCAGGATGCTGTTTTCCTCAAAAGATTGTTCTCAGTTCATGTGTTCAATGAACTAGATATTTCATAAGCTTGCCAAGAATCACCCAGTTCACAATTTTCCATCAAGCAGGTAAAGCACCCTTCCAATACATCAGTCCCCTGATCCCAATTGGTCACTCTACTTAAAGCTTTCTTTTGGAGAAAGACAGATGATTAAATTAAAAATAAAACATTACCTGGCTAATTACTTTAAAGAGAGATTCTCTACAGAGGAACTGTATTCTGGACTTTTACAGGTATGACAAAACTAGCTGACTAGAATCTCTCTACCCACCAGGTAGCAGGTATTTGTTGCTATAAACACATACATAAGAAGCAGAGGTCCCAGCCTCCTATCCTTGGAGAAATTTACCATATAGGCTGGATTCACAAATACAACAAAAAAATGTAATACTTAAAGATGCCTTTAGGTCAAAATGTTAAGCACCTTTTAAATAGTTTTGATCTGTTCTGCCCTTCTGAATGATATTCCTAACTCAAACTTTAATTGAAGTGGAGGTATAATTTTAATAACAGATATCACATTAAATTTCTTCCCACTTGGAAAAAATTTCTTGCCACTTACAAGGACAAAGGAAAACTATACAAATGTAGGATAACCAAAAACATAGTTATAGATTATGCCTTGATGCTGAGGAACTAATGTTCAAAATGTTTTAATGCATTCTCATTTAGTAGTGGTTATAATACAATGGTTATCAATACAGTAAACAATTTCTTGATGGTATTCAAGGTACTGGGTGGCCTCTGGTTAAGAGAAAAAATAAATCTAAATAAAGGAGTTCTCTTGTGGCACTGTGGGTTCAGGATCCAGTATGGTCACTGCAGTGGCTTGGGTCACTGCTGTGGTGAGGATTTGATCCCTAGACTGGGAACTTCTCCATGCTATAGGTGCGCTCAAAAATTAAAAAATAGGAGTTCCCATCGCGGCTCAGAGGTTAATGAACCCGACTAGCATCCATGAGGAAGCAGGTTCAATCCCCAGCCTTGTTCAGTGGGTTAAGGATCGGGCGTTGCCGTGAGCTGTGGTGTAGGCACAGACAGGGCTCAGATCCCGCATTGCTGTGGCTGTGGTGTAGGCTGGCAGCTACAGCTCTGATTGGACCCCAAGCCTGGGAACCTCCATATGCCATGGGCATGGCTCTAAAAAGAAAAAAAAAATTTTTTTAATAATAAATAAAATTAAATAAAAACTTCACAGGAGCACTGCCACTCCTGCATGTGTGAGCATGTGTGCTCTACCTAGAAGGCTGGCCCTCTACCCCCACCAACAGTCACACCAGAGTGCAAGAGCCACTTAGAAGGATCAAAGTGCCAGCTTTCTTGCTCTTCCTTGCGCTTTCTGTAATCTACACCCGTGCTTTTAATTGTTGATCTTCCTAGTGATTTAAATTCTAAATAAATAGTTGATCATGTAATCATATTAAATAATAAAATTAAATAATTAATCACATTAATAATAAAATTATTTATGTGGAATACCCTAGGAGTTAATACAATGCCATATCACCTTATCTATTTTTAAAGAAGAAAAACACACAAGGATTAACAGCATATCTAATAAAGGCAATTTTAAAAAGTTAAGTGATAGTCTAAAGCCAAGAAGTAATATCCTGACTGGCTTTCTGAACAATGAGCCTTTCTGGAATCTGCAATCTATAATCAAGTGATTCTAGTATCGACTGTGGCATTTTTTTTGTAGATAATAAAGTAACGAAACTATAAAAGGCACTGCTAGGAGTTCCCATCATGGCTCAGTGGTAAAGAACCTGACTAGTATCCATGAGGATGCAGGTTCAATCCCTCACTCAGTGGGTTAAGGATCTGGTGTTGCTGTGACCTGAGGTGTAGGTCCTAGGCAGCTCACGTGCTGCATTGCTGTGGCTGTGGCCTAGGCCGGCTACTGCATCTCCAATTCAACCCCTAGCCTGGGAACTTCCATATGCTGTGGGTGTGGCCCTAAAAAGACCAAAAAAAAAAAAAAAGAAGAAGCACCATTAACAAAACATCATGGGCAAATTCTTTTAATTTGTTTAAAATCACACAGGCTCTTGCCTCTTTGAATTTATTTATTTATTTATTTATTTATTTATTTATTTATTTATTTATTTTCCCTGAGAAGTGGTGAGGAAAAAAAAACTGGGTTTGTTAGCAAAAGCATATCTTGGTGATTACGTTTTAGAAAAATGTTATATCTATGGGTATGAGTTACTTTATAATTTGTCTGAGTGAATTTTCAATTGCTTATATTTTTATGCCACCGCTTCCAGAAAACACCATTTTGTAGTCGCTATTCACAGGCCCTTTGCAATGAGGACTGCCAAGAAAGAACACTTATCTGTGTGCTGCCACCTGAGGTGACTCTTCCTACTGTGTGGGGCACTCCCAGGAAAACAGACGCCCCCTCCCCAACCAGACTCCAAAAGAGGTCATTCACAAAAAGCATGTATTTTCTGTAAGCCAACTATACAAGCCACAGAATTAACACCCCAAAAGAAGACTAAATATTCAAGAGCCAAACATACAACTTCAAAAGTCAGGAAAATGGCAAAAAGAATAAACCCCAAGAAAGAGAAAGAAATAATAATAAGGAAGTAATAAAGATAAGCAGAAATTAATGAAACAGAAAAGGGATACAACAGAGCAATAGAAAAGATCAACAAGACAAGTTGTTTTTTTTTTAAAAAATATGAAACCCATAGGCAAGCCTGATCAAGAAAAAAGGAAGAACCAGTAAACAATACCAGTAGGGAGAAGAAGGACACAACTACAGATGGCGGGGATGATAAAAAGGTGACAGAACATGATGAATATTATATCATTACAACTGAAAACTGAGGAAAATGGACAAATTCCTAAAATCTCATAACCAAACACTATAAAAACAATGCAGTGCCTAGACTTCACAGTAGTTACTAGCCAGTACTTCTAAAAAGGTACTGTTAAAGCCCAGGAAAACAAAACAAGCCACCACACTTGACTGCACTATTTCCTGCTCAACTGTTATCGGGGAATTGAAATGGCTCCAAAGCAGTGAATTCAGGTTTTTGGTTCAAAGGTATAAAACTAAGAAACCCAACAAAAATATTTCCTATCTAAGTATATGATTTGTAAGTGCTTGAATGTAAAAAGGATGTCCATATCTTTTGAAACATGTGACTTATTTCCAAGTTTTCCCATAGTACTTCTATTAACTTGGCGGATTAGTTAATACAAGTTTATACATGTTGCCAAAGTAAAGTGATAAGTCTTCAATAACTCTCTGAAAACTTGGCTCAATGACCCTTGCACCTGCGTATTTAATATTAACTTTGAGCTGTCATATACCTACCTCATTCCTGTGCTATGTACGTGCAAGAATACTAAAGTCAAAGGACTCCACAGGTAGAAGAGATCTCCGCCCCTCACTTCACAGGTGACAAGACTGAGACCCACTGAGGTGAATAACTTGCCAGGCTGTTACATTAGCTTAGCCTTCCCTCCAACACCCAAAGTCATGATAATTCTGTACTCTGTGGAACATAATTCTGCCCCGTTACCTTCACCACTGAGATAATGCAAAGCTACTGCTGAAACCCCAACATGAGTCTCTCTGGGGCACAATGTTTAGAATGAGCACAGACGTGAAAGTTAAGGGGAGTCTTCATATATTATCCAAAAAGACTTTTTTCCACACACAGACATTTCCACTTCCATCCTCCTGATTGTACAGTTCATGGTGACTATACGTCCCTCCTGACAGCTATCTGGCATGATCTCAGTCTTATTTTAGTTTCTCAGATCACGGTATGAATAAAGTCTAAGCTGAACAGTCCACCTTTGATTGTGCAGTCAAACACAAGTTGAGTGTCAGATTCTAACACATACAGGTACAAAGAAGACTATTCAGACAACTATTCAAATTTTTTGACATAATATTAAACTTTCAAATGATGGGACAGTTTGACCATTCCCATAAGAAAATAGAAATTTGGCACTATGGAATCCAAACATCAAGATGCAGTTTCCCCTTCTGCATGAGTGCCCAAAGCAACTGCGATAATTTCCCCCAGGCTCTGCCTCAGTGAGACGACCCCACTCCTCCATCAAGAAGCAGATCTCATAGATTCAAAAATCAATAGAAAAAAAAAATTAATAAAACCAAGAGCTGGTTCTTTGAAAGGGTAAACAAAATTCACAAACCTCTGCCTAGATTCACCAAGAAAAGGAGAGAAAAAACTCAAATAAACAAAATAAGAAATGAAAAAGGAGAAATTACAACAGATATTACAGAAATACAAAAAACAATGAGAGAATACTATGAACAATTGTACTCCAACAAATCTGACAATTTAGAAGAAATGGACAACTTTTTAGAGACTTACACCCTGCCAAAACTAAATCAAGAAGAAATAAATCAACTGAACAGACCAATCACTAAAAATGAAATTGAGTATGTCATCAAAACAGTCCCTACAAATAAAAGTCCAGGACCAGATGGCTTCACAGGTGAATTCTACTAAACATACAAAGAAGAACTCATACTCATCCTCCTTAAGCTTTTCCAAAAGGTTGAAGGACCACTCCCAAAGACATTCTATGATGCCAACATCACCTTAATTCCAAAACCAGACAAAGACAACACAAAAAAAGAAAACTATAGGCCAATATCTTTGATGAATATAGATGTAAAAATTCTCAACAAAGTTTTAGCCAACCGAATACAACAACATATCAAAAATATCATACACCACAACCAGGTGGGATTCATCCCAGGTGCACAAGGATGATTCAATGTATGCAAATCAATCAACATCATACACCACATTAACAAAAGAAAAGTAAAAAACCACACGATCATCTCAACAGATGCAGAAAAAGCATTTGACAAAGTCCAACATCCATTCATGATGAAAATTCTTATCAAAGTGGGGACAGAAGGAACATTCCTTAACATAATAAAAGCCATTTACAACAAACCCACAGCAAATATAAGACTCAATGGAGAAAAGTTGAAAGCCCTCCCACTAATATCTGGAACAAGACAAGGATGCACACTCTCACCACTGTTATTCAGTGTAGTATTGGAAGTCCTAGCTACAGCAATCAGACAAACAAAAGAAATAAAAGGCATCCAAATAGGAAGAGAAGATGTAAAACTGTCACTGTATGCAGATGACATGACACTATATACAGAAAACCCCAAGGACTCAACCCCAATATTACTTGAACTGATCAACAAATTCAGCAAAGTAGCAGGATATAAGACTAATGTTCAGAAGTCGATCGCATTTCTGTATACTAACAGTGAAATATTAGAAAAAGAATACCCAAATACTATACCTTCTAAAATAGCACCCCAAAAAATCAAGTACCTGGGAATAAACCTGACCAAGGAGGTGAAAGAATTATATGCTGAGAACTACAAAACATTAATCAAGGAAATCAAAGAAGATACAAAGAAATGGAAAGATATTTCATGCTCACAGCCGGAAAAATTAATATTGTAAAAATGGCCATACTACACAAAGCAATCTATAGATGAAATACAATCCCTATCAAATGACCCATGACATTATTCACAGAACTATATCAAACAATCCAAAAGTTTATATGGAACCACAAAAGACTCAGAATCGCCAAAGCAATTCTAAAGAAAAAAAAAACAAGCAGGAGGCATAACTCTACCAGACTTCAGGCAATATTACAAATCCATAGTAATCAAGACAGTGTGATACTGGTACCAAAACAGACATACAGACCAAAGGAAGAGAATAGAGAACCCAGAAAAAAATCCAGACACCTATGATCAATTAATCTTTGACAAAGTAGGCAAGAACATAAAATGGGGGAGAAGACAGTCTTTTCAGCAAGTATTGCTGGGAAACTGGTACAGCTGCATGCAAATCAATGAAACTAAAACATACCCTCACACTATGCACATAAATAAACTCTAAATGGCTTAAAGACTTAAATATAAGACAAGACACTATCAAACTCCTGGAAGAGAACATTGGTAAAACATTCTCTGACATCAACCTTACAAATGTTTTCTCAGGTCAGTGTCCCAAAGCAACAGAAATAAAAGCAAAGATAAACCAATGGGACCTAATCAAGCTGACAAGCTTTTGCACAGCAAAGGAAACCAAAAAAGACAACTTACAGAATGGGAGAAAATAGTGCCAAATGATGCAACGGACAAGGGCTTAATCTCTAAAATATACAAACAACTTATACAACTCAACAACAAAAA